>CM053590.1:25340807-25391942 GCA_028646515.1 Pseudochirops corinnae | reverse complement strand
TATGAAGTCCGTCTCCTTCCCATTTCTTATAGCACAATAGTATTCCATTACATTCATATACCATAGCTTGTTCAGCCATTCCCCAATGGATGGGCATCCCCTCTATTTCCAGTTTTTTGCAACCACAAAGAGAGCTGCAATAAATTCTAAATTTTATTTTCTTCCAACTTCAAACCACTGACACCCAGCCCTTATCTACTAAACTACAAATGATTGCTATCATACTTGGTGAAGAGAGTTGCCCGCACGTTGACTATCAATAATAACTCCTCTTTATATGGCCCTTGGTACAAGTCTACTATCTATATTTCACACATGAAGAAATTGAGGGTCAGTTAAGTTACATGTTCCCATAGTTACCCGCTTAGTAAGGAATTTATTTAGGCCTTTTAACCAAAGCCTTCTGGCTCCAAGACTGAAACTGGGCTTTCTGACCTTAAGTTTTTGTTTTAAGTGGTTTTTTGTTTTTTTGAGGGGCAAAATAAAGTAGGTGGGTTTTGCCATATATTTGTCTTGATTAGGCTGTAAATTCATAAGTAGGTTTTTTTTTAAAAGCCACTTTCTGTAGCTTTCAATGTATACTCTAATAATATCAGGACCCTCCCACAGTAGGATATATGTATGGAAACTTTCAGACATCATTTTAAAAAAAATAAATAGAGAAGCATTTCAAATCTCAGATTGGTGCAACGTTTAGGACTTGGAATCCTTTGCTTGGTTTAAAAATCTTGCTCTTTAGGCTGGCTCATGATAGTACCCCATTTAGGAAGGGATTAAAACAGTGAGTTATTCTGCTCAGTTGCTAGTAGTTATCTGTAATGTCATAAAGTATCTTCTACGATGGTATGACTTTACACCCTTGAAAGCCTTGTATCCAAAGAGACTTGGAGCTGGTTCTAAGCTCGGAATTCCTTTGATAGCCGCTCAGGCAAACAGTCCCAGGGCTATGGGTTAGAAATAGCAAGAGCCTCATGGATCCTTGGGCTTTGGCAAAGACTGCATTTCATATTAGGAGAGAACATTGGGCCCATGGAAACAACTGAAGGCTTGGGAGTCCGAGGGACCCAGTTCAAGTGTGAACTGTGGCATTTAATGCCCATCTGACTTCGGGCAAGAAATTTGGACCTCTCTGGGTCTCAGTTTCCAAATCTGTAATTAAACTCCAAAGTGTCTCAGTGATCTTATTAAGGAAAGTAAAACTTACCATATGACAGAAAAATGAGATATTGAAAAGGGTGTGTGTCTGCGTCTGTGTGTGTGTGTGTGTGTGTGTGTGTGTGTGTGAGAGAGAGAACTGGCATAATTAAAATTATGTAAGTATGTATTTCGGATTGCCTGAGGATTGACTGTGACCTTTGTAATCATGCTGGATTCTTAGGAGTCAGGAAGACCTGTTTAAAATCTGAGCCTCAGTTTCCTCATCTGTCCTGTGGAAGGCAGTATTTTTTACCTTTCTTTGTATCCCCAGTGTTTACCAGAGCCTGGCACATAGTAGGGGCTTATTAACTGAGTGAATAAGAGAGCTGTTCTTCAGACCTCAGTTCCAGACCCACCTGTGACATATTTTGTGTCAGAGTGAATAGCTCTTGTGAGGATCAGATGTGACATATCTGCAGGGTTTTGCCAGACTCAAAGAGTTAAATAAATGTCAGCTGTTAGTAGTAATTAATCACTCTGTGGTTTTTCTTATAATTTCTAAACATGTTGATGCTTCTTCTCTTATCCCAGTCATTTCAGAGGAGTCTACCTTTCCTCTCCAGAGGAAACTTGGAATAAATGAGATAAATGAAAAAGCATTTATTCTAAGTTCTGAGGTCTGAGAAAGAAAAGCAAATAAATAGGAATAATCTACAATACTGTATTTCTCTGCATCTTGTGATTTTCATCTCTGAAAACTATTCTCACCGGCTTGGTTTCAAGTGGGTCTTCCTGACTTGGGCTGGCTCTGTACATATCGCTGTAGGCTGCCTCTGATAATAATAGGAATAGCTAATACTGTTAACAGGGCAATAGTAGCATTAGAACAGGAACAAGGACCGTGCACATATGATTAATAAATTTTTTTTGTTGTTTAGTCATTTTTCAGTCATTTTTCATTTGTCTCTGATTCTCTGTGACCCTGTTTGGGGTTCTCTTGGCAAAGATACTGGAGTGGTTTGCCATTTCCTTCCCCAGCTCATTTTACAGATGAGGAAACTGATGAGGCACAGACAGTGAAGTGACTTTCCCAGGGTCACCCAGCTAGTAAGTGTCTGAGGCCAAAGGCCAGATGCCAGATTTGAACTCTGGAAGATGAGTCTCCCTGACTCCAGGCCTGGCACTCAACTCTGCTACCCAGTATGCCACCTCACTGTCCCTAATAAATGCTAGTTGATTGATTTTTAATTAGAAAATACTAACTCTGTGGAAAGAAAGACTTAAAAAATACAGAGTGCTAGCAGAAGTCATCAGAATCACGTGGGAATGTGGTGACTTGTATATAATCTCTGACTTGCTACCTGCTATGGAAGTTGTCCTGGTGTGGTACTTTCAGTGAACCTCCATGATATTTCCCAGCCACTAATAAATTATCTTGTCCACTTGTGTCTACAGCACATCAAATATAAAAGAAAAAGAGTCAGATAGCAACTTGTTCCCCAGGAAATCTGAACTGTATCATAAAAGACGGGAACTAGATGAGTAGCAATAATAGTGAGGATAAGAACTTTGTAGCGAATGAGTGAACATGGTTCATGCATATACACATACCCATACTGTTCCTTCAGACTGGTTGGCAGAACCAAACAGTCAAATGAATCAGTGACCCTGGGCAAGAAGCCAGTGGCCAGACTTCTTCTCAGAACTTGGGAAGCAGCTGAACTGCTCAGCCTGTTGAATAATTGGACTTAAAGTTCTTCTTTCTAGCACTCACTTTGAAGCTGCTTGATAGGAGAACTTCAAAAGCTATTTAATAACTCGTAAGTCTGATTCACATTAGAACATTATCTGTGGCTGTAAGCTTCAGTGCTGAGCTCTGAGTAGCAAAAGCTTTTTTACTTAAATATGCCAGGTGCAGATGTGATGGGCTCTCTGAACCTGTGCGGGGGCTGGAGTCCTGAGCAAAGCCCACTTTCTGTTTCTGATTAAAGGCAGAGCTTAAGGACATGATTTCTACACAAGTTCACTTTGGGGAGATGACATTGAAAGTAAACATTTGTATATTTCATCAACACTGCATGAGTTTCTGCTATAACTGCATTCAAATGCAAGAAAAGACATATTGTAAATGTCTGTATTTAAAAAGGATTTGGGGGGCTAGCAGTGGCCCTGGAGTCAGGAGGACCTGAGTTCAAATGTGGCCTTAGACACTTAATGCTAGCCATGTGATCTTGGACAAGTCACTTAACCCCACTTGTCCTGCCTTTCCCCCTCTAAAAAGCAACAAAAAAAGGGGGGGGGATTTAAATGTCTTTCGGCAGCAAGGTGGCCCCGTGGATAGAGTTCATGCTCTCATCTTCCTGGGTTCAAATCTGGTTTCAGACATTTACGAGGGTAGGCAAAGTCACTTAACCCTGCTTGCCTCGGTTTCCGTATCTGTCTGAAATTGGTTGAGGCATCACTTTGAAATACAGTTTTTCACTTTGGCCTGGAAAATAAGTTAGGGGGAAAAAAATTAACTCCTTGACTCTAACCTACCTTTCCAGGCTTAATTATACAGACTCCCCTTTCTTGCTCTAGAGATGAGTGTGAGGACATTCTTGGGTATGGGAGAAGACACTGAGTTGACACAGCTTCCATCTCTGTTAGGGGGCTATTAAGCTCACCTCCCCTGTGCTTTTCCATCACACCTTTATCAAATGCCACCTCCTGCATGAAGCTGTCTCTCCCCACCCCCCTTCTTCAGTTCGTTTATTTTGCATTTTCCATATATGAAGTTCCTTAGATATGCTGTCTTATGCTAGAATGCGAGCTTCTTGAGGGCAGGGACTGTTTTGTTTGTGTCTTTGTATTCCCAAGGAGGAAATGCTCTCAAAATTTTGGGAAGCCTCAGGTCCAAGAACTGATTCTCTTTGGAGAAGTGGATAAATAGAGCCCATCTCGGTTTTCAAGGTGTCTCTGCTTGGGGATTGAGTACGTCTCTCTGGGGTCACCCTGCTGTGTGTGATGGTACAAGCCACCTATGACATGTATTCTGATGAAATGCCCCAAGGCTTGGAACACAGTACAAATTGGCTGACTTGCCTTTGGCAAACAAAATTGCTTCTTTCCCCCGTTGTCGCCACCTCCCTTCTCCCTACGTGGGTTTTGTCGTTGTTTTCCTGCTTATAAAAGACTAGACACCCCCGTCTGGCTCCTGTGAATCCACAGCAGTTTGGAGAGCTGGGAGTCCCAGCAGTGAAACTTGGGGCAGATCCCTTGGCTTCCGGGAGCCTCATCTCTCCTCCCAGTGGTGTTGGCTAGGTAGATGAGCCCTCCCAGCTCCGGGCCCTAAGATTCTGAAGTTGGTGCAGCCAGCTCCTGCGGTGCTGAAGGGTCAAGGTCTGAAATGTAAATGTTCCTTGCCAATCCACTAAAACCTTTTGGATTTTAGATGATAAAAATAATAATATGACATTTACTAGGAAGGTTTGTAAAATCTGTGCCTTTTATAGCTCCTTCTCTTTAAAGGAATCTCAGCCCAACTTCCTGAGGTAGGCCCCCCCCACAGTTCTAATTAATCCCATCTAACAGATAAGGAAACTAATTGAAGCTTAATTCAAGTGGTTAAATGCTAGCCCAGGGGATCACTGATTGTTTGTTACCGTGCTGGTTTGGGTTTTTGTTGGTTTGTTTGTGGCCCTAATTCAGTGGTACAATATAAGTGTGTCATAAATGCATGTAGAGTGGGATTCAAACCCAGACCCTGCTGACTGCAAACCTGTACTGTCTTCACTCTGCAGGCCAGTAGGTGACCTGGGAGTCAGGAAGACTCAGATTCCAGATATTGCTTCAGACATTTGTCAGCTGTGTGACCCTCTGGCCTCAGTTTCCATATCTGTAAAATGGGGGTGATAGGGTTCTTGTGAGGATCAGAAAAGGTAACATATGCATGCAATGTGCTTTGCAAACCTTAAACTCTAGTTAAAAAAGAGCTTGCTTTGTCTTTGGGCTCCTTAGTTGTTGGTGTGTTTCTGCCTCAGTGTTCCTCATCTGTAAAATGAAGGGGTCAGACTAGTTCAGTGAGCTGCTTAGTCCTCATCTCCCTCTAGTGCTAATCCTTGTGATGGAGAAAAAATGAGCTATTTGTAAAGCTCTGGGCAGACCTTAAAGCACTATGTCAGTGCCAGCTATCATTATTATTATTATTGTTGTTATTATAGAGAAGTGAATAATCTATTGGAGGAAAGCCAGATCCCTTCCCTTTAGAGGCTCAGCACAGTGCTGAGCAAGACTGAGAATTCCTGATTTCAGTTATTAGGGCCATGAGCTTGCTGGGTCTGTAACTTTCCCCCAGTTTATGTGATTGTTAGAAACAAATTTTAAGCCCTGTTACCCCATTCTCTCCTAGAAATAAACACGACACAATGGCAGCATTAGGAATACTAGGAACTAGGAAGACTGGAGGGGGAGATGTTGGGAAAGTAAGGGTCTCAGGTTTGTGGAGGTGGGATTTGGAGGGGGAGAGGACACAGTGGGGCGGGGGAAGTCCAGCATTGTGGCTGGCCTCAGGGATGACCTGAATAGTAACTGGTGACCAACTGGATGGTTATGTGATGGGGACCATTGGAGAGGTTTTGGGGGAGGGGCGGGGCAGCCTTGGTACCTAGCTATTCTATTGGGCAATAGTGTGATGTGACTTTGCGGATGGTCATGACTGAGGTGTTAACTTGTATCTAAGTAGGAGATCTATTTTTCCATCTCCATACAACAGCTTTTTCTGTTACTTTGTTTCCCCCTCCTCTAACAGAAGGAATGAAACCTTGAATTTACTTTAATCATAGCCTGCATTTGTGTATTGAGGTAGTTGGTAATTTACAAAGCACTTTACTAAGGGCCCCAACTTATTCTTCTTATCCATAAAAGATGAGGAAGCTTGGACCCAGGTTAAGTGACTTGGCCAAAGTCAGGCAGCTTTTGACTGGTGGAATGGGGAGGGGGAGGGGACTCGATTCCAAATCTTAGTAGGGTCAGAGATTTAGAGTTGGAATCCACAGCAGAGGGAAGCTGAGGCCCAGGTTCACAAAGGTAGACAGCAGCTGCCCAAGCCCTGCTCTTTTCCTGAAGCTTCTCCCTCAGACAGGTTGCCTCTCTGGCAAAGTCGTTATGCTCTGAGATACTCTGTTCTCTCTCTCCCTGACTTTCATGGCCATATCTCTTTAATGCTTTCTGTCCCGTGACCACTTTTCCTTCTGCTTATTTCAGAATCAACACCTGAGTTCAGATTTGGGCTTGGCCAGTTCAGGGGGACTCCTCGGGCAAGGCCTCCTTGGGACCATATTTGCTCTGTGATCTCCGAGACCTTGGTTCCAGATGAGGATTCTCTGGCTACATCTTTGTTAAATCCATTTGGGAAATGAATAAAGGGGGAGACTTTTTTTTAAATTTTGTACATAAATGGGAAAGTCTCAGGGCTCTGCTTCCTGTTGGTGTCAGGGTAGCCCCTTGTTCTTGCGCTGGGTGGGGGGCAGCGTACCTCATATGCATGCCCAGTAAGCAGATGGTGTTTCACACCAGAGTCCAAGCTAGAATGAGTGACTCTAGTATGTCACACACTCTTTCTCTGTGGCCTGCCTCCTAGGCAGTTTCAACTTGTTGACAAAGGGAAAGAAAGTTTAGCCCTTAGAAGACCGAGGACTTGTTTCTCTTGGGACATTCTGGGCTGGAAACCTAGGGAGGCTTTTTCCGTAAGTGATTTAATATCTAAAGAGGGGAAAAAATAACCCCAAACGAAACTACTCGGTGCCCTTTATTGGAAGTCTGGTAAAGAGCAGAGAAGTTAAGGACTGTTGTCTGCAAAGAGCTTTGCAAGCCTTCGTGTACTGTACAAGTGACAGCCACTGGTGGCTTTCTCTCTATGGTTTAGTCTTCAGCAGTCCTGTGAGGTGTTCTCAAGAAAATGGAAAGTCTTGGACAATAAGAGTGCTTCTTTCCTTGTCTCTGAATCCCCAGAGCCTAGCACAATGCCTGGCACTTGGTAGACCCTTACTCAAGCCTCTTGGTTAATTGATTATATAATTATATAAGCTGTATAACTGCTTGTGATTACAACCAGTTGTAAAGGAGGGCCTTAGATGAGATTTGAATTCAGGGGTTTCTGATTCCCAAGCTCATCACTCTCCCTTTACGTTAGGTTCTGGGTGAATGAATTATAAGCAGTACTAACGTTTCAGGAGCATTCCTGTCTTGTACCTCTATCCCCCGTCCTAAAGCAGGAGGATGAGAGAAGCAGACCTGCGGACTATTGTTTGTTCCAGAGTTTCATTGACTATTCTTACTAAGCTGTGGAAAAACTTTAGGTGATCTTTACTCTGCCTAGTTACTAATTTCAGACATTATAGGAACATAGATCTGTACAAGGAAATACTGGACTACTTAGTAGTAAGGCAGGTCAAGTGAGATGACTAACCGTGTGTACTCCTGTGCTACTTACAATCAGTTGGCTTGTGGTAGTATGATTGGGGAGAGCGCCTTTTTGAAGATCTAATATTCCAGGGTAGGGGAATCATATGTCTCTGGCTCCCTCTTACCACTGCCTGGGGCAGTAGGGGTATTTTAGTTTGTTTTTTTTCTTGCATGGCCATGGTAGGGTATTCTGCTTCATGTGATGGGATAGTATTCTGACTCTCCTGTTTTTTAACCTGACATAACTGGTACAGAGCCCAGGATATAAAACTGATTGGTGCATTACAATAAACGGTTGTCTTCTTCTGAGCCAGGAGGCAGATGCTAATCAGTGTGCTCTGCTGGCTTGTTTTGGCAAGAATGGGAACTCAGAAGATTGAAGGAAACTGTGATATCTCTTAATAGTAAATATCTGCTGTTTATCACTTTTTAAAGTGGACTTTTGTGGTATTCTGGTCTAATCTTTTACAATCTCTGAGTGTTTTTCTAAAGGCCTCAAAATGCTGGGGGGAAATGAATGAAGTAAGTGAATTTATATCATGTAAGCAGAATTAGTTGAGCTCAAAGAAGCTTTATCCCTAAGATAAGCTTTTTAAATTCCTATTTAAAAAGCACCTGTTCTAAAGCATTCAACCCTGAGCATTTGGGAATGATTCCTGGTGCACTCTTGAATTCCTAAATAGCCACTTAGGGACTATGTCTGTTTCCTTAGTTTCAGCATAAATTTCACTGGCATCTCTCATCTACTTTTGTGGGAAAAGCATAGGACTCAGAATTAGAGATTCTGAGTTTGAATCTTGCCCTTGTTATGTGCTCCCTGCCCAGTGTTTTCTCTTTCTGGGTGGACGGTTCATGGAAAACGATTTAGATTTTGAGCTAGAAGGGCCTTCAGAAGCCTCAATGTCCACAGGTCTCTTTAAGCTCTGTGTCTCTGGTCTGTAAATGGCTTTTTCCTGATCCAAGTAGCTAGTTATGTTGCGTTGCTTTTTTTAAAAAATAAACTTGCTATCTACCTACCTCTGAATCCTGAATGGATTCTCCCTCCCTTAGTAGAATAGAAACTCCTCGAGGGCAGGGACTGTTTTTCATTTTCTTTTGTACCCCTAAGGCCTAGCACTGTGCCTTTGATCTTAATAGATGGGCCATCTAATAAATATGTGAATTGAACTTAGATGACAGATTTCCCACCCTTCTAGGTATTGAGAAAGTGAAGATTTATTGTACAGGGATACATACCTACTGCATAGTATTCTGCTAAAAACTCTCAGTTCATCTCTTCTTGTTCGAAAAATTGCACTCAGCATGTTGTTTCTCTCCTGACAAATTAAAAGAAAAAATTTTCTCAAATAAGAAAAATCTATATTTTTTCTCTCCTACCCCAGCCCTTACCTTAGAAAAAGAAATGCAAAAACAAAACCCATGTAACAAATACACAAGTAAAACCAATTCCTCAATTGTTGATGTCTAAAAAAAAGTCTTATTTTATATATCTTGAGTCTCACCTCTCATAGCAAGAAGTTAACAAACTGTTCGTCCTTGGGAGCACGTAGGGACACCAGTCCGCCACTCATTTTGAGCCCCTTAATTTTAGGGATGACAGTTCCATGTGAGTAGAAGATCTGAACACCTATTTTTTTTTTTATTTCTAAATGGTTCCTTTAGGGAACAATGGCCTTATTTCTAGACTGTTAGGCTTGTTAGATGGCCATGTAGAAGAGCAACTGCCGTTTGCCTGGGCATGGTGTTAAGTGTCCATCTTCTGCCATAGCACCTTAAATGAATGATCTGCTTTTTCAGGGTACATTTTTAATGAAGTACTTACTGTAGGTCAGGATAGCTTTGATTAGCTGGGGATTCATTAAGCCCTCCTAACCAAGTAGGAAAAACAACATGCTTTTGTTTAAATTCTCTGCCCCAGAAAACTCTGAATTTTTCCTTGGCTGCTGCTACACATTTGAATTCCCCCATAAACTTTCCTGGCTCTCTGGACAGCTGTTAGTGGGCTTTTCTGTTGCTTTATTAATTGTTTGAAATCCATTCACAAATAATAAATGCAATTAGGGTTTAAAAAAAGGAAACCTTAAAAATGAAGCTTCAAGAAATGCCCGGTTAAATAAATCTTAGTTTAAGTAAGTACTGCTGGTCTTCTGTCATTGTGGGGGTTTGAGGGGGATTGGATGTGGTTGACCATCCAACCTGGTGATGCCTGAAGTTGAGATATGACTGAGAAAATCGACAAAAGTGCAAACTAGCATTATAGGGTAAGAGCTGGCAAGGACGTTAGAGACCACTGCCCTCATTTCACAGATGGGGAAGCTGAGGCTCATACCCGGAAAGTGACATGTCCAAGGTCCTCTAAGTGATAGGGGCAGGATTTGAATCTGGGTCTTCTGATAGCAAATCTAATACCATGCAAATAGGGGCTACTGGAATTGACAGGGCTTTCAACATGTTAGTTTTTAAAATACTTTTCTTTAAGTGGTGAACTGATCTTAATGTTCTGTTTATTTCTCTGTCTCTGTCTTTCAGTCTTTCTCTTCCTTCATCTCTGCCTCTCTATTTGTCTCTGTCTTTGTCTCTCCATCTGTCTCTGCCTCTCCATCTGTAAGTCTCCATCCTTTCCTCTATTTCTGTCTCTGCCTCCCCATTTGTCTGTCTTTGTCTCTCTCTCTCTGTCCATTTATCTCTCTGTGTCTCTGCCTCTTCATCTCTTTGTCTCTCTTCCTTTCCATCTCTCCCTCTGTTTCTGTCTCTGCCTTTCCATCTCTCTGTCTCTGTCCTTCTCTCGATTTGTCTCTGCTTCTCTATTTGTCTCTCTCCCTCTCAGTCTGTCTCTATCTCTTCCTGTCTCTCTCTTTCTCTGCCTCTTTCTCTCAAGTTTATCACAGTCTGCAGATTGCTTTAATTTGGTGTAGCTCTGTTAGAAACAGGGCAGGAGTTTGCTTGTCTAAGTTCCAGTTACTTCCACTCTGGTTTCCTGCTTCATTCTGACGAGTTGGTTCTGAAAGCTGTCTCTTTAACAAGACACATGAAGCCCCATCCCTTGCCATGGGAGGCTTGGATTTTCCCAGTTTCTTTGGGCTCTTTT
Organism: Pseudochirops corinnae; assembly: GCA_028646515.1. Classification (NCBI taxonomy): domain Eukaryota; kingdom Metazoa; phylum Chordata; class Mammalia; order Diprotodontia; family Pseudocheiridae; genus Pseudochirops; species Pseudochirops corinnae. The sequence continues at coordinate 25,381,273 of CM053590.1, read as the reverse complement.
GCCATTTCCTCCACCTGGGGTAGGTTGTGCTCCTGGCCTGTGGGGAGCCTTCCAGCACAAACTCTTCCCAAAGCTTGAAGAGCTTGTAAACAACCAAAGGAGAGGAGACTGTTCCTTCCAGGAAATTGGTTTGTTGATGCTGGGCTGCAATCGACATCAGATGCCCAGTCATGAGTTGGCCTGACCAGTGTTTCATTAGGTCTTTGAAGAGTGGGGAGAGAGACAGATGGAGAGGCAGAGACAGAGAGACAGTGAAAGTGCACCCAAAATACTGAGTAAATGCTCTGGGCCAGCCACCTCCAAATCCTTTTCCCTGTGAGCCCTGCCTTGGTTTCTGCATTCCTTTATTTTTTTAAAGTACCCGAAGAAAACTTGTTTTAGAAAGGAATCTTCATAGGGAAAAAGCAGGACTTTCAGAGGTTTGGGGATTCTTGCAGGAGTCCAGTTGAGAATGCAAACTCAAACTTGATTTAATTAACTTGGGATAAATCCCTGTCAGCCACAGTTCTTTTTTTTTCTTGCCATTCACAGGATGATAGAGCATGAAGGGTCTCAAAGTGTGATCCTTGAGACCCTTTTGGGGACATCCATGGCATCCAAACGATTTTCATAATAATACTAAGATGTAATTTGCCAATTAAAATACTGCCTTTTCCAACTATCTGTCTGAGGTATATCTCAGCAGTAGGATGCAGAAGCAGATAAGAGAATTTAGCTGTTTTTAAAGTCAGACAGTAAAGGTATTTGCAAAAAGTATATATTTTTTTTGTCTAGGAAAATACAGTTTTTCCATATTTATTTATTTATTATTTTTTATATTAACATGTAGTGGGTTTATTATTATTTTTAACTGAATTATTATTTTTAAAGTTACCAGTTTTAATTTCTAACCCACATAAACAAAAGCTCTTTGGGGTCCTCCATAATTTTTAAGAGTGTAAAGGGGCCCAGATACCAAAATGTTTGAGAATTGCTGATCTAATCCACACCTGCCCCCTATTTTTACACTTATCCCTGAAAGTAATAATGACTAACATTTGTATATGTATGCTATACTAAATACTTTTTATATATGTATAACATTTATATAGGTTTACTATATACCATTTATGTATGTTATAACATTTATATACACATACTATGATATGCTATCTATGTATATTATAACAATTACATATTGCATATTATTTATGTATGTATAACATTTTGTATATGCATACTACACAATATACCATTTATATATGTATAACATATATGTGTACTATCACTGATATTATTAAATGGGATAGCATGTAAAAGTGCTTTGCAAAAGCTGGAAGCAGTATATGAAATTTAGACATCATTCTTAATATTAAAAAAAAATCATTAGCTTGACTGTCACTAACAAAAAAGAACAGCTCCGTATACAGCAGTCTGGCATTGAGTACACTCAGATCCTGCCCAAGACATTTACAAGATGTGTGACTGGTAAAATTACTGAACTTCTTCGTGTCTCAGTGTTCTCATCTTTTAAATGGGGACAATGACATCAGCTTTCTCCCAGGGCTGTTGTGAGGGTCAAGCGAGATAACAGTTGTAAAACACACTGTATAAATTCTAGCTATTATATAGTGGCTTCTACAAGACACGGAGCTCTCCCTGGGCTCTAATTACAGTGTTAGTACTAGGAAGTTACCAAGTAGCTTTCGTCTGTGACCACCGTAATGACTGTAACGGCCCTTGTTTCTCCAGTGCTTTGTTTATAAACTTAGTCGTGAGTATGTAGCATGAACCAAGATTGGAAAAAGGCCTCTGAGAGCCCGGGCAGTGGCCACTCTAGAATGGCAGCCTGACCTCACTGTTTTTTAGGTCCCTCTGGGAAGTTGATTGACATTCTTGACTCTTTATTCCGACGTCTTCGAGAAGCAGTCTTTGCGTGGAATATTTTCAGAGAAAGTTAAGTGAACGGAGGATAGGAAGATTTATTGCTCGCTCTGTCAAGATTGGTCATTCCAGTGAGTGAAGAAACATTTACATGCCAAGGGCTGTTCTGAGGGGATACAAACACAAAAATGAAAGTTTCTGACCCCAGACCCAAAACTTACTGTTCTTTTGACACGATTACAGTCACTGTATGTATTTTGTGATTATTTTATTGTGCATCGGTTCATAGAAATCTTTCCAATTTTTGTCTGAATCTCCACCATTCGCTATTACTTATATCATGATGATCTTCCATTACATTCGTGTGCCACAACTTATTCAGACAATGTGTTTCCCATTCTTCGTTACCACAGAAAGTGTGGCTTTGAGTAGCTTGGCACAGATATGGATGGGACCTTTCTTTCTATTATTTCTTGGGCATATATGCCTGACACAAAATAGGACCTTTCTCCCTTTCTGGGGCAAACTCCCTTGGCGTTAGACCTGTGGAGGCAGCTGGGACACACGGAGTCTGGACATTAGACCCTCGGTTCTAACTTTTTATGAGTGTAGGTCAAGGAAGGAAAAATAAATTAGAAGTGCGGCCCTTCCTTATCCAATTAAATGTAAAAGTCTCCTTTGGGTTCAGCTTGGCCTGTGCCAAGTCTGCCATTATTACAGGATTTCCTGTTGGCTGTGAGAGTTCTGGAAAAGCCAAGTCATCCTCATGATGGTGTTTCCGAAGAGATGCCTATTAAACCAGTTCATGGATCTCTTTAAAAATAAAACAAAACAATGTATGGTTCACTTGGAGTTGTTGCAGCATTTGGGGGGGGAATCTTGGGCATCTACCCCTACCCCCAACTTATAGACCTTTGCAAAATAGCGACATTGGGTTTATTTTTCTGAGTTTTGAAGCTGGAATGCAGAGAGGGGCTTAGGTAATGTTTCAGAACCCTGAGGATTTGGGAATTATAACAATTAGGAACTGATTTAGGATGATCCAGAATTTGTATTTAGCAGCTCGTTCTCTTGCTACCCCCAAATCAAAGTTTAAATGGTCCTTTAGGTTTGGAATAAAGGGTTATTTAAGAGACCCAGGCCTTAAAATAGTTTTGGAATGCCATTTTTTTCAGGGTGAAGAAGAGGGTGACTCAATATAAAGTTAAAGAACACTTCGTTTGGCATCTGAGGACCCTTAATGAAAATATTGGCCAATATTATATGCTACCTGTGTGACCTTGGACAAGTCTTTTTACTTTCTCTGGGTTTTAGTTGCTTCATCTGTAAATTACAGAGTTTGGATTATGTGATTTCTGAGGTTTCTTCTAGTACTAAGTCACTGCACCTAGGAACCTCTAGGTTCTTTCTGACTCCTAGAGATGTGATCCTAAAACTGGAAAAAAAAAATTAGAAAGCAGGGTTGAGAAGGCAGAGGGTTAAGAGGCTAGGTAGTGAGCACAGAATGAGGGGAAAGTTGGATTTGAAATGACAGATTTAGAGAGGGAAGCCTTGGGATCTTGGGTGAACTGTTTCCCCTCCCTACCTCTGGGACGGGGAGGGGAATTCAGCTAGCTTTGTGGTTCTTTCTGGCTTTCATTCTGTGATCCTGCAAAAACCTTTTTTAAGGTCATCATTTATGTCTCCAATCTCGTTCTTTCTTTTAAGTCATTGATGATAATTTTAATATCATTCTTACTTTTTGATAACTCCTGTTTCAAATCACAAACCCTCCCTTTAAGAAGTATTGTCATGCAAAAGAACACAACACTTTGACCACACGTGACAAGTATGTGTATGGCCTCTCTGAACCTGTACTTTATAAACTTGAGTGGTTTAGGGCATTAGGAGACCAGGGGAGGAATGTCAAAGGACTCTTGGGTTTCCTAGGTACCAGTCAGTTCGATTCAATAAACATATATTAAATGGCCTACTATGTACCAGGTATGGGGCCTAAGTGCTGGGGATACAGAAAGAGGCAAAAGATAATCCCTGCCCTCAAGGAGCTTACAGTCTAACTAGGAGTCATTCCAGGAACTGGAGGAGAAGGCACTTTGGCTGAAGAGTTTACCTGGTAGCCAGCGGTTGGTTTCACTTTATGTGGGTTGGTCCTTAGTTGTCAGACATGTGATCTTGTCATTGGGCAGACTTGCACTTACTGGCATGGCATCCAAGGTCAGCCCCATGACCCCAGGAGGTATCTGTAGGACTTTAGTGAGGGAATCAGTTTGAAAATGAACAAAACCCAGAAAATTCACCTTGGGTCTGTGTATTGCTCCAAGTTCCTGGGGCCCTTGCATTTTGGTCAGATGTCCATTTTGATATGTTGGTTTCCTCTCTTGCCCCCCGTTTTTGCCCAATATATGCACAGAACGGTGTAATAAAGCATTGACCCATAGAAACCCTTAACCTGTTCTACTGGAGAGAGAAGAGGAGGTGCTTGTGATTTCTCATGCTTCCTGGCCTTTGGCCTTAGAATTTCTTCTCTCTCTTCTGCCTGAAGCCTTGTCCTGTTAGCTTATTCAGAAATCTTACCTTTCTGGATCACTGGTTCAGAGGGAGCTCTTCCCTGACTTCCATATTGCTAGAAGAATTCTATCCAAGCCATATCCGCCCTTCATCTTTAGTAAGAGATTCCAGAGTGGTTAAGTGCCTTGCTGCAAGGTCATGTAGCTTACCCCACCCTCAAGTCCAGTCTAGATTTGAATTGAAGAGCTCAACTACCAAGCTGCCATCCTGTGCCTTAATGTCATACTCCTTTGGAATTGATCATACTGTTCTGTGACATCTGGTATAGTTTTTCTCTATATAACTATATAGAGAAACTATACAACAGTTTAATATTAATTATTTAATTTAATTTAATTTAATCTTATATTATTTATTTTAAAAACATATTTATTTAATTTAATATTAATTAATAAATAATAATAATATAGTTATTCTTTATCTTAAGGCAGAAACCCTTAAGCTCAGGGTCCTCTAATCCTTGATTACTAATTTTCAATGTAATTGATTTTCTTTGTAATCCTGTGCATTTTGCTATGTTATTCTGAGGAAGGGTCCATAGGTTTCACCAGGACCGCCAAAGGTGGGAGGGGTCCAGGTCACAAGAAAAACTGAAGGACCGTGAGGTAAACCCCAAGTCACTGGGGTTACTTCTTCATAGAACTTCTCCCCATTCCTACCCCCTCTCCCCTCCAGAAAAAGAGGATGGGGCCTTATAGTAGTCAACGCTCAATAAACATGTGTAAGTGTGTGGCTACTTTACCAGAAGTCTTTTGGGATCCAGATGTTTCATTGAGGCAGCCAGGAAGCAGTGGGGCCGGCCTCTTGGAAGGAGCCTGTGTCGTGGGGCCATTCCTTGCTTGCCCTGGACCTTGGACCAAGAGTGCCTCCAGGCCGTGTGGGGACTCTGTCCAGCTTTACATCCACGATCCTGTGAACCCTGTTGACAGCAGTCAGCTGATTATGGGGGTTGGATGTGACTAGGGTTCAGTAGATTCATCTGTAGCCAGGCCTCTCCTATTTGAGGAGCTAGATTTAGAGTTGGAAGAGGGACCTCAGAGATGATTAATTCCCAACACCTTTTGATTTTACTGATGAGGAAACTGAGGCCCAGAGAGGTCATCAGACTCCATGAGATCCTGTGCTCTTTTCACCACAGTAGGGTCACAGAAATAATGTTCTGTTTAGACATCATTGCCTGGTTTTCCATATGTCATAGTCTGGACTTGAAGCTGAAAAAAAATTAGCATTTGCAGAAAGATTTGACTTCGAATAAAAATTGCTGATTGTTCTCCGTCCCACAGTCCCATAGTCCCATTCCTTCCCTCCCCTCCCCACCTCCTTCCACTCTCTGTTTAAGTTGAGAACCACTTCAAAGTGTCGGATGTGTCGGTGCCAGACGCCATGCAGTTATTGTGAAAAGAATTTGGAAATCTAATTGAAAACAAACTTTTTTTTTTGTCGAGCAAAGCAGATCAGGTTGAGATTTTGCTCTGGAGGGAGAATGGGATTCCAAGTTTGTCCTCCACTTGGAGCTGATGTCTACACACTTGTCCTGAGAGATGAATCATCCGTACATTCTCCTACATCTGGTAACTGTTTGCAGAGTTCAGAAATGCAGGCTAGAGACAGACTGGGCTTAAAGGGGCCGGGTGTTTGCAAGGTTCTTCCCAGGCTTGAATTTTTTAAAAAAACTGGACTGAACCAAAATTGGCCAGATTGGTCAAGAGCTTCCTTCTAGATGTTCCTTTTTTGGTAAAGCACATATCAACAACAATAGAAAATGGAGGAACCCCACTCATTTTTTGAAAACCTGCCTCTCTCTATTTTTAGGCAGTACTTAGCCATTAAAAGTAAGTGTCATTTTTAGGTTTTGAATTCATTTAAATTTTTGTTCTAAGTCTTTTCTAAGTTGCGTTAAGACCCTAGGCAGATATTGGTGAGCAGAGAAGTCATGGGACTATACAAAATTAAAATCTTGCCCAGAGTGTTACATACGTCTTCTTACAACCCCTTGAGAGGTAACTGTGCAGATATTATTCACATAGGAACCAGAAATAAAGTGAGTTGCTTTGAATCCCACAGCCAGGAGCAATTATATATGATTTAGTTTTCCTTGTTAGAGATCATCAACAAACTTCATGGAAGAGTTATTTCGTGCCTATCATTCCCTTCCAGCTAATCCAAAGTAAAACTGCTTGAGGGCAGGACTTTTGTGGTCTTTTTGGACTTTTATATCTCATAGTTCCCTGGCTAGGGTTGAGTCCATGGCAAGAGCTAAAGAAATACTTAATGCGTGGAACTCTTCTCTTGAAGTGCCGCTTTCTTCCCCAGCAGCTATGTGTCAGAATCCCTCTCTGGTCTGCCTCGTTGGTGTGGGGTACTGGAACTATAAAAGCATATGGTTTACCATCTGCTGTTTATTGTTTCTGTTAGGTTGTGGTTTGCATTCACATACGGTATTTCTTTGGTTTCTGCAGCAACTGAGAATATTATATGCTTGGGGATCAAAAAAATGTAAACTATTTATAAATGGTAAAGTATTCTTGGGGTTGGGAAGTGTTGTTTTTCTCAAATGTGTGTATATTTGGCGGCTTTACACTAATCTCCCTGATGTAGCTTTTGCAGATCATGGCACTGTTGGGATGGACCAGTCATGTGATGACCTTGTGTAATAAGGAGAGCAAACAGCCTTGGTCATCAAACACTGGGGGTTAACTTTGCCCTGCTTGGTGTGTGGGTTGTGAATTAAAGAAGATTTATTTGGGCAGGTTAGTCGCTTGGCACAGTTGCTCAGTTTTCGGAGGATAGCGTCACAATTCTTAGTCAGATGACCCTGTGGAGTTTCTCTTATCAGTTTGCAACTCATTTTAAAAACAGGGGGCTGACAAATGAATGCTTGAAACTCAATTAGGGAAAGCTTTTTTGTGGGCAGGGGCGGGATGGGGGTATGGGGGCGTTATATACTTGTTGGTAATTTGCTTATCTATTGGGAACAGCTCTTGTCTTGGTCTTACATTTTCACTTCCCTGTATACCTTGAATGAATGAAAAACAATTATTCTGTGCTTATTGTATACCTTTAATTGAATGTAAAGGCTTTTTTTTTTAAATTTCCTGCTCATCAGTTTCTTTTTCTAGTTATATTGACATTTGTTCATTCCACATGGAATTTTGGAACCCCTAAAAAACTTCAGGGCATCTAATTCAGTCCCTTAACTTAATGGAAAAATGAGACTTAGAGAGAGTTGAGGGCTGGTGGAACTGGGATTAGGGACTGTGTCTTAAAAGCTCTTTCCTTCCATGGCCTTCTGGTTTCTACATTTGTATATGGATCAAGTTTTGTAAAATTGAAATCTGGGTGACTTAATTATATTGAAGTAACAAATCCTTCTGTTAGGCAGATACTTCTCTCCCTCTCCCATTATCTCTTTTCAATTTAGATTTTTATGTATTAGAGTTGCTTAAAGTGAAATCTTTGGAGTTTATAACATGGCATGGTGGAGAGAATGTTGGATTTGAAATTGAAAGATGTTGAAAGCCTTGGAGTTGAAAGCCTTCTCTGAGCCTGTTTCCCCTTTTTTTTTTTCTTTTTTGGAAGGGGGCAATTGGGGTTAAATGACTTAGCCAAGGTCACATGGCTAGTAAGTGTTAAGTGTTAAGGCTGGGTTTGAACTCAGGTCCTCCCTGACTTCAGGGCCGGTCCTCTATTCACTGCGCCACCTAGCTGCCCCAGTTCCCTCTTTTTTAAAAAGGATTTGATTTACTTGAGTCTAGCTCTATAATCAGGATCCCATGAAGGCAAGATTAAGGTTTTGTACACTTGGACCTGCCACTGAGTTGTATGTCTTTGGGCAAGTGATTTCATTGCGATTCAAATGAGATTTGGTTCCATGACCAGAATTCTCCTCCAGCTCCCATCTTCTACCTTCACACTTAGCTCTTGTATGTACAGACGTCGCTCAGTTCCTATTTTGGATGCTCTTCTGTGAACTTTCTTTACCCATTTTTTTTTCCCAGTTGTGTCTTACTCTCCATGACCCTATTTAGGGTTTTCTTGACAAAGATACTGGAGCAGTTTGCTATTTCCTTCTCTAGCTCATTTTACAGATGAGGAAACTGAGGCAAACATAGTTAAGTGACTTGCCTAAGGTCCCACAGCTAGTAAGTACCTGAAGCCAGATTTGAACTCGGGCACATGAGTCTCCTGATTCCAGTCCCAGCACCGTACCCACTGTTTACCTGCCTGCCCACGTGGGCCTTTTTATACATACATATAAGTGGAGTTTCCTTTATGGAGACAGTGTTAGCATCCCCCCAGCCCCCAATATTGTTGACCTCTTTCTTCTCCATCAGACCTTTGAGGTAGCCCCATGGTCAAGGTCTCCTTCTTGGCCTGTCTTTGTCTGTCCTTGGCATGAGGGACTAGAGAGAACTCCATTCTTGAGCGTTGCATTTGGCTGGCGAGCCTTTTCTGCCCTCTCCAGCCATTGACACAGGCTCTCAGCCTCTGCTTGTGTCTGAAGGAGGGATCACTTCTTACTGAAGGAGGTTCAGCTTTAAGTCTGTCTAGACACTTTTCCCCTCTGAGGTTAAGATGCTAAGTCATTGCCTGATGGGGGTTTCTGCTTGGTTGGTGATCTTAGTTGTTTTTCTTTACAACTCAGCAGAATAACTTTCTTGTCCACTTCGGTAGTCTTACAAAAGGGCGAATTTGCCCTAAGGCGGGTCCCCCCAAACTCCCCATCCAAGACTGATGTACTGGAAGAGAAGGGATAGGGGTAAGGACTGGATGAGAAATATTATCAGTACAGGGACCTTCCAGAGGAGCAAAACCCCTCTGGGTGGGTTGCAGATTGGCACCTATGCAAATTTCTGGTCTTATACAGTTAGCTAGAATTAAGTGACTTGTCAAGAGTCACACCAACTCAGTTCTTCCTTGGCACCATGACCATCACTGTATCCACTTTGCCAAACCTCCCTGTTTGTGGAGTTTCGTTGATAAAGCTCTTGAAATCCTAAACCCCAGCTTAACCTGCCATCTACATTTCCCTCCATTTTGTGTCAGAGTCCTAGAATTCTGGAATATATTTCTAATGCTTCCTCAGCCTACTGAGGTGTGTAGTTAACCTTACTCATACTTCTCCCTTTTTCAGCTTCATGAAGACCGTGTGTCTCACAGAGCTACTTTCTTGGATTTTTAGGGCTTAAGCATTTAATAATTTAAGACCCCTCTAGCACCGAATGTTGCGGAGCTGAGACAATTTAAGCCAGGGGTGGGGTGGTTTGTGTGACTGTCTGTGCTCAACCGTTTTGTGGTCTCCGCCAGCATTGTTCACTCAATGGCATGCTCATAAAATTTCTTGGCCATTGGTGGAAAACTTTTTAATCTGGGTGTGGGAAAACTGCAACAGGTCTTTATGTTCAGTGTTAGTCCTGGGTTTCCCGTTATTTGTAGCTTTTCGCTTAGAAAGGCTTAGGACTACTCCAAAAGGTATGTGTGGAGGGCTGGAGTTGAAATTAAAGATGTCTATTTCAGAGGTGATAGTGACTTTGAAGAGGCTTTCCCCTCCCACTTTCCACTCCCTCCATAGCTTCAGAATGCTAGCAGCTGGTAGGAATCAGGTCAGATTAGTGTGGGATAGAACCCTTCAGAAACCGCTCCCAGCAAATGGAAATTATTTTAAAACAAATTGATGTGGTTTTTTTTTTCTCATCAAACCTAGTTGGAGGGTAAACAAGGCTGGATTTTGTGCACCTCTTCCCCGGTGTAAAAGACTTATTAAGAGTGCGAGCAAAACCTCTTAGTGAATTATGGTTATGTTTTAAGCAAAAGCAGTTAAACTCAGTTGGAACATTCATTCAACAAACCCCCAGCTCTGTCCATCACTGTTAGGTGTCTGGGATGAAGCCGCAAAACATTCCCCAAAACATTGTTTAGTTTTCCTCTTGACAGATAAAAGCTTCCACTGTTCTTAGAAGTGAGGGAAGTGAGGTGGAGTGAACGGGACTGTCTTATACCGTCTTTTTTATTCCCAGCAATCTGCACAGTGCCCAAGTAGGTGCTTAAGAAACGCTGAATGACTGAATGACTTACCCTTGTGACCTTGGAGAAGTTACAATATTTTGGAGCCTCAGTTTCCCTCTGCGTAACTCTTAACTTTGCTTAAGAGATGGGTGAAATTAATTGAGAATAATTTCTGATTATAGGGGTTAAAATACTATGTCACTGCCTGTAACTGAATGCAAGCCTTATTTTTCTTTTGCTTCTTGGGAATATAGTATATAATATATTAAAGTTGTGTATGATATAATTACATATCATACACATACATACTGCGCATTTGACTTGTGAGTTTTAAGGTAATGTTGACTAGTCCCTCTCTCCCTCCCCCCAGTCCCCTTCTTCCTCCCTTCCTTCCCCCTCCATTACCTGCTAGGACAATTCAGGCTTTATCCTAGCCTCCCTGAAAGGTGAAACAAAGCTTTTAATGTTCTGATTGTATATTAATGAACAACCAGGCCAAGGGGCAGCTGCCAAAAAGCAGCAAAGTGAGAGAGCCACCAATATCAGTGTGAACTTTGCACTCTGGAAGTGTGAAACGATGTTGGGTGAAAGGAGTTTATTGCACAAGTAAAGCCCTGGAATCTCTTTGATGCTTGAATCCCAGCCCTAGTGGAGGAATAAAAATCCATTGACTGATGATTAGAATCTTGGACTTTCCAATTAACCACATCCCTACTGGAAAGGGTACAGACCTGTCGTATAATGCCTGCCCGGCGTCCAGCTGGTGCATGGCTCTTTGTATGGAGCAAACACCCTTTCCTTAGTTCACCAGCTGGTCTGGAGAGCAACACTGTACCTGGGGAGCATGAGAATTTAGTGTGAACGTCTGGTTTTGATCACCTTTAGCAACTCTTAATGAAAAACTGAAGTGTGCAGACTGCCTCCTTTCCCTTCTCTGTCTTTTTCTCCTTCTTAGGTCTTTTCTCAAATCTTAACTTTTCAGAATTCTTCCTGGTGGAGCTAAACAGATGGGGTTGGTGCCACGTCTGTTGTTTCACGTGACTGCCTTTAAAAGAAAAAAAAAACCACCCTTATAATAAGAATGCCCTGTCATTTTTCGGAAGGAGTATACTGAATTTGGTGTCAGAGGATGTGGGTTTGAATCCAGTCATTAATTTAGAGATGAACTAGAACCTTCCAGATCATTCAGTCCAGTCCTCTTATTTTCGAATTGCGGAACCTGAGGCCAAGGATCCTGTTGTGTGATTCTGGGCAATTCAGTTAACTACTTTATGATTTGGTTTCCTTATCTGCAATAGGAAGATTATAATACTTGTACCACCTACCTCAAGAAACAGGAACAAATGAGATATTGTATAAAAAACATTTTTAAAAACTGCCTAGTTCTATATTTTTTTTACATTGTGCTTTGGGGTTTGCAAAATACGACTCTCACTTGTCATCGCTGATAGCAGTGTTTGAACTGAAAAGAAACTATATGGGCATATGGAATGGGGATCTTAAAGGTCATTTTGGCTAACTTTCATTTTTTATAAATGGAGAAACTGAGGCTCAGGGATTTGTCCAAGGTTACCTAGATAGTAAATACTAGTATCAGGACTTAAATCAAGATCCTTTCTAAATCTCCTGTCTTTTTTTTATACAGTAATCTTTTCTGTACGCTTTTGAAAAGAGTTAGGAAAGTATACAAGCCAGCACTGATGGGGGCTTTTTACTAATAAGTGGGAACTGACAAATTCAGTTACGTATCTTTTCTAGTATGAGAAGCAGCATGGCCTAGAGGATAGAGACTTTGGAGCCAGGAAGACTGGGTTCAGATTCTGACTGTAATACATAATTAGCAATGTGATCCTGGGAAATCCATGCACTCTTGAGTTGCGTTGGTGGAGGGAGTTTCCTTACCTGGGCTTTCCATATATCAGTAAAACTACAAGTGCTGTCTCAAATCCCCAAATTCCTTCTAGTATCTAGTTGGTAAACTTTGCCTTTATAGGCATCTTCCTTTATGTCAGAACCAGTGACTTTACGGGAAGGCAAAACACACCATCTTTCCTCTCTGACCCTACAAAGGAAAGAAAGTCTTGAGTTGACTGAATATCCGTGGTGGTTCGTAGCCTCCATAGATTTCTTGTTAACTTTTATGACCCAGTGTTCACTATTAGTAGGGAAATAACAGAATCTGGTGTGTTGTAGCACAGGCAGCTCCCAGAATTGGAGTATTTATAGTTTGGGGTCTGTTGTTTCAGCAGGTCCCTGCGTTTTCTTTGCTTTAGGGCTGTTACTGCTCTGGGGCCATAAATTAGACAGAAATTCTCTTCTTGGATCCTCTGAGCCTGGGCAGGGTCTTGCTCTGGACGGGTTTACAACAGGGAGGTGTGAAGAGCCTGTGGTCTGTGTGAGTCTTTTAAAGCTGGAAGAAAAGAAGGTGGGAGAGGAGGAGAGACTATTGAACTTGAGCCACTGGAGGGGTCTGCTGAGATATCTAATTGAAAACTACCTCATGGGTCTTAGTGGAAAGGAAGTCAGGGAGGTGGTGGGTCCAGAGCTTGGAGAATGGATTTGCTCATTCACTTTAAAATAAAAGAACTCTGTAGCTCAGTGGAAGTTGGGGTCTTCTGAAATCAATTCTCATTTAATTATCGTGTGAATAATTTAGCACTAACTTGGTGCTTCATGCATGGCCCCCCCCCCCAAAAAAAAACAACCTCAAACTAAAAAAAAAAAAGGAAATAACAACCCTTCTCAATCTTTATGTTGACATAAGAATTCATTTGGTGGCTTGGAATTCAGTTTGGAAGTTTTAAGAAAAATGAAATGGAACCATCCACTGTCAACTCTTTTATCACCTGCCTGCTGATTCTCACCAAAGTAAGACTCTTCCTCTAGGGGAATTAAAACTCATTTTATTCATGAAGTTTTACTTTTTATAATATCACTTCAGAATGACTCCCCCTTTGTTACCCCCCCCCCCCCCCCAGTTAATTCTCTTTTGTTACAAACAAGTATAGTTAACCAAAACAGTTCAGTATCTTAGCTAGGTTCAACATTGTATGCTACTTTGAGAAACTACAGCCCACCACTTCAAAATCTAAAAATAATTTTTTAAAATAGGGAGGCTTGTTTTGCAGTGAGGCCTTTTGGCCCCTGCATTAACCAGAGTCCTGCTTTCACTATTTTCCTAAGTACTTTTTGCAGTCATTTATTTTATTTTATTTTTTTGGAGGGGCAATTGGGGTTAAGTGACTTGCCCAAGGTCACACAGTGTTAAGTGTCCGAGGCTGGATTTGAACTCAGGTCCTCCTGACTTCAGGGCAGGTGTTCTGTTCACTGTGCCACCTAGCCTCCCCTGTTTTTGTCATCATTATGTGACTTTTCTCTTGGGTCTTCTCATGTGAGTGCACATCATTCCCTTTGGGTCTTCCAGGTTTCTCTGAATTCTTTCTGTCTTTTGGTGGTGTTGTAGTCATAGCTCATGAAGTACTGATTTTTTCTTGTATGGCCACAACCGAGTTCCTTTTCCTAATTCTGATCCATCACTTCTTTTTAAAGAGCCTTTTTTTTTTTTTTTTTAAAGTTAGTCAGTTACCTGGGAGCACTCAAGACTTGCCTAGTGTCTCACACACAGATTTTTCAGAAATCTCCCTGGCAGATCTAAACAGATGGGGTTGGCTCCACACTTATTATTTCACCTGACTGCTTTAAAAAAAAAAGCCTTATAATAAGGGTGATCAGTTTATAGGAAGTAGCATGGGACTGTGTAAAGGAAGGAACTTCCTTTACCTGGATGAGGCAGGTCCTACTGTGCTCTGCTCAGGTCAGATCACATCTGGATCCTTAGTCTCTCAATAGGGGCTTTGGAGTCAGGTTTGAATAGTTGAATCATACATGTAGAGATGGAAAAAAACCCTAAGACCTCCATATCATTAAGTCCAGCTCCCATAATTTATAGTTGAGAGGAAATTTGAATGATCCATCACATAACACAATTTATTTTTAATCCTAAAGCATTACTCTCACATCTGTGTAATGAATTTTTAATCGGATGGATAAATGAATTAATAAATTGTTTATTAGGTTTCCAGGCTAAGCTGTACCAGTGTTGGGATTGACTTTATTTAAAAATGTATTTTTTTTGGAGGGTAGATGCTCCTGTGAGTGAATTAATTCCTTAAAAAGAAAGAACAATGAAACTATTTCTTTTCTTCTTCTACTTGGATATGGCACCCAAGAAAGCGAATGCAGTTTTAGGTTGCATCGTGGGCCGGGGAGGGCATAGTCCTTCTGTGCTTCGTTAAGGTCAGCCAGTATCTGGGGCCTTAGTCTCAATTTTGGGTGATCACGTTTTAGGAAGGATATTGACAGGTTGGAGGGTGTCCAGAGAGGAGGTCCATCCAAGATTATCTTGTCGAAAACTGAAGTAGCCAAAAAGGAAATTTGGGTTTGAAGTCTGGAAATACTTCCTAGACGGAGAAAGTGGTTCCCCCCTCACTTGGGTCCTCAGAAAGTCCAAAGCTGGCTGACCCAGGTTACCTGTGTTGGAGACAGGAGCCTCTGCCTAGTCACATGTGGGTCAGGCTTGGTGTGACTTTGTGTGGGCTTTGTGTGAGGGCTTTGTTGGAGCCCAGTGCTGGTTGTGTTGGGGAGTTGTCGAGTTAACTTTTTCACTCTAAGTTGGCAGAGGTTGGCTATAAAAAGGGAGGTAGATAATAGAGGTGATAGTATCATCCTTGAGGTGTACAATGGTTAATGTGTAACCCGGTTAATAAGGCTGATGGGGACATTTTGTGTGCTCTCACAGCTATCGAGGTTCATAAATATGTGTGGTTTATTGTCTGTTTATAATAAACCGACAGCTTTTGAGCCTACACGCGGCCCCAAGGGCTTGGGTTTCCTTCTGTTTGCACATTTGCATCTGGTCTTGTCCCATTCTTTCTGATGTTGGGAACAAACTGAAAAACACTGAGAAAGTTTGTGGCTGACTTGCTTTTCTCTCTTTCCCTTATTGTTTTGAACTTTAAACTCTCATCATGGACCGTGCTATTGCCATGAAGGTGGCTGCCTTCAGGGGAGAAGGGACCAATTAATTCTGGGTTTGTTGGATCATGGAGTTAGAGCTGGAAGGTATTTTATAGATTCGAGGAAGATGTGGAAGATGAAGCTAAGGGGTGAAAAACCACTAAGTGTCGGAGCCATTTCTTCCTGACTCAGGTCCAGCTCAACACCACTACTCCTCATCAGAAGGGAGAACAGTATCGTTTGAGGGGAAACTATTCTGGAGTAGAGGAGATAGTAGATAAGCTTCCTTTCCTCTTTGGGCAGCTGCTGCTGATGACTGACTCCCTAATAAGAGGACCAGCTGGGCAATGTCCGAAGGCTGGGGAATTCCCCATCAAGATTTTGGGAAATGATCAGGGCTTGCTGCCCCAGGCTGACTTTGACTCTGGCATCTCCCTGTGCTCTCTACCCCTGTAGCCTGTGAAGGAGGGCTACTACTTTCTGGAATATTGTACAGTGGTAACTTCAGAATCTCTCCTTGTTGTTCCCAAGTTTTAAACTTAACACTGACTTAATTCAGTCTGGCTTAAACTCTTCCAAACTTGTCTGTATTCAAAGCACCTAGGATG
Source organism: Pseudochirops corinnae (assembly GCA_028646515.1). NCBI lineage: Eukaryota > Metazoa > Chordata > Mammalia > Diprotodontia > Pseudocheiridae > Pseudochirops > Pseudochirops corinnae. The sequence continues at coordinate 25,365,212 of CM053590.1, read as the reverse complement.
ATAAATTTAGAACTGGAAGGGACCCTAGAAGAGGGGAAAAATAAAGGCAGACTAACCAAAAAATGAAAAAATCTACATGCGGGGTTCCACTACCTCCAAAAAGGAGGAGGGGGAGAAAGGGAAGAAGGTGGTGGTGTCTTTTTTAAATCTCTTTGGGCTCCTAGGTTTATAGAGGGGTTAAACACCTTTCCTAAGGTCGAATAGATAGCCAGAGTTGGGATTTGAACTCAGGTCCTCAGAGTCTAGCTTCAGGACTCTCTGTTAAAACTACACCATCCTCAATGGTTACACTTCCCCTTTACTCTCCTAGGCTGATTTTTTTCCCAGTGTAGTCATTAATATGATTCTCCATTATCTTTAATATATTCCGTCAGAAGGGCTTTTAAAAAGTCTTGACACCCTAATAACTCCCCTCCCTGGCCCATTTCCAGGGTACACCATATTGTGTTCACTTCAGTTAGAAGATTGTGATGATTTGGAATCTTAGGCTCAGAGAGTTAGAAAGCTGAAAGATACCTGTACCCCAATTTTATCAAGTGACTTTCTGGAGACTTCATGCCAAGTATGTGGAGCTGGTCTAGAAGCCAGAGTATAGTCCCATGTAGTTCTCACCTCCCTTTCCCTCACTAGTCCAAGGGCTGTATTAGTGTTAAGAGTAGGGGTCTTCTTGTACAAAATGTTTTACACGTTGCACATGTATAAAGTATATCATATTGCTTACTGTCTCAGGGAGGGGAAAGTGAGGGAAAGATAGAATTCAGACCTTAAACCTTTAAAAAATATCTTTTTAAAATTGTTTTAACAAGTAATTGGGGAAAATATCATATTAAAAAAGAGTAGGGGTCTCTTTTGCTTCGATTTTGTCCCTGTAGCCCTTGTATCCGGTTCCTGTGCTGGCGTATATAGTAGGAGCTTAGTAAATGTGTATTGATTGGCTTGATTGATTAGATGGTATCTAAGGCCCTCTCCAGGTCTAGATTTTAGATCTGATGGAAAAGTGATGTGCATTGGGTGGGGTCATGCAATATTATACTAAGGACACTTGGTAGACTGTGTTTGGGAGGAGGGGGAAGGCCAGTGCATACAGGCTGGTGAATAAGGGATGCGCGTTGGCTCCAAGGTTTGTGCGTTCCATTGGTTATCCCGTACGTCTTGGGTATCACTTGCCTCTACTAATCCTACCATGAGTTAGTCACACATACACATTGAAATATTTGGGCATCGTGCCTAGGTTTAGGTTACTGCAAGACTTAAACAGTTTGAAAAAAAATTTGTTTTGTAGTGCAGAAAATGGATTTAGAGTAGAATTGAAGAAGCATCTTTGTTTCCCCTCTTCTCTTGTTTATGGTTGGGAGCTATGAGATTTGATATCACTAATTGTGAAGTCCCCCGGAGGCCCTGGGGATTATTGATGACACAGGTCAGGAGGCCCCTCCCTCCATCAACCACCTTCTTCATGAGGTAGAAAGAAAAAAAAAGAGAAATTCTAGCTGTGATGGGGAATATCTGTTTCTCTCCTTTGTAGTGGTGAATTATTTGAATGGGTGAATTGAAAAAACTGCCTGGTTTATGCAGCGCTCTGTACACACAGCCTTGGACAAATATTGACACCAGAGATCAGGGCAGGCCTGCCGTTTCTGATGCCCCTGGGAAGAAAAGCTCTTTGCAGTGGCCCTCACGACCTTTTGAAACACCCTAACAAGTTTGTGCAGGTGATTTTTTTTGTACAGTAATTCTTAGGGGAAGGGAGGGGAGTCGATGCTAGGTTAGTGTGTTGTGTTTAAACTTAACTGAATGAACCCTCCGCACCGTTGCTACCTCTTCTCCCTCCTCTCCCTCTCCTTTCTGCACCCCTTTTACGGGTGGTGCTTGCGTTCGAGCCTTCCATTGAAAAAACAAATGGAGGTGCCCCAAGTGTGCCTTTTCCAAATTGTGCCTGTGTGATGGGGCAGTTTGAAATTGATCTCTTTGGAGATGTCTCGGTGGCTGCTTGAGGACCTAGGGCAGGTGAGGAAGGAAGGGGGAGAGGATCAGGGGCAAAGTATCATGAAAACACTGGTAATTCAGCCTTTCAGTACTTGCCTCGTAATGAGCACTTCATCAGATTGACCCCAAGCCAATACTACATCCTCCATCTTCCCCTCCGTCTCCAACTTAGATCCATGGGGACTGGGTTCACAACTCTCTGAAGCTCTCCATTGGAAGAGACCTCAGAGATCATTCAGTCCAGTTCCTCCATTTCACAGATGAGACTGAAGACCAAGAAAGCTCAGGTTCACCCCAAAGAGTAAGCCCAAGCATCAGCTGCTTTATGAAGAACAAAGTCTGATCCCCCTTTCCCTTGAATCCTTCGAGGACTTGCAGATAGCTAGACCCCTTCTCTTCTTTAGTCTCATCATTTTCAGGTTCAAACCCTTTATTTATCTAGGTTTCCCTGCTGGGTGTTCTCCAGAGCACTGCCATTGATACCTTCTTAGATATGGCACCTGCCCGGAACTGAACACAGTATGTGAAGTGGGCTGTGACCATGCAGCCTCCAGCAGGCCTGTCACTTTCTGCATCCTGGAAGCTCTGCCCCCCTCTCTCCTAATGCCACCCAAGAGTACTCATGTGGCTTCTCCTAAAAGTTAGGCTTGTGTTCGTTTTGCTGGACCCTTGGCTGTGCAGTGAGTAGCGTGCTGGATTTGGAGTCAGTCCTAAATTTGAGATTTTTTTCTGATATTTTTAAGCAAAGTGACTTAAACCTCTCTCTGCCTCAGTTTCCTGAACTATAAAACAGCATGAATGTCTTACTCTGTTTTTTTTTTTCTTTTTGGAGGGGGAAGGCAGGGCAATGGGGGTTGTGACTTGCCCAAGGTCACACGGCTAGTAAGTGTTGTCTGAGGCTGGATTTGAACTCAGGTCCTCTTAATTCCAGGACCAGCGCTCAATTCACGGTGCCACCTAGCTGCCCCCATGAATGTCTTATTCTGGTCGATTTTAAGTGAAGGGAATTATAGCCATCTTCAGCTCATTTTCTACTTCTCCCCCAAATTCCCAGGGCTTTGTTATACTGTGGGGTATGGTACAATTAGAAGCCTAGAGTCTTCCCAAAGGCCCTTCTACAACTCTAGTATTTTGGCAAATAAAGCAGAAGAAAAGAGATTGGAGCTTCTACCGTGGCCTGGAGTGCCCCGTCCCTATGTAATATGAGGTGGCCTCTTGCTGATTTGGCCGGAGTAGCCTTGGTGGGGCATGAGAAGCTGAGCTGTACCCAAGATTTCTAGGAACTTTTCACTTAATTTCATCAGCTGAGAAGAAGGCTCACTTGTTGGGAACCTCACCTGCTGTGCAGATGCAGGTGGTCTTCCTCTCCAGTCCAGGCTGACCAGAATTGGAGTTCCTGAGCCTGCCCGTCCCGCTGTTTCCCTTGCTGTGCAGCAGTGGGAGCTTCTGATCCCTTCTCTCTTACTGACCCTCTCTCCTCCTGGCAGACTGGTTTTCCTGCCTCTTCCTTTCTTCCCTAGATTCTTGTCTTTTTTCTACCTATTAAGATTCAGGTCTCCCAGTGTCCTGTCCTTGGCATTCTCTCCCATCTTGCCCTCACTGATCTTCGTTCCCATGATCTCTTATCAACTCTGTGCAGACAATTCCCAAATTATCATTTTCCAGCTTATTTTTTGTGGTTGTCAATGCCAAATAAAGTGGACATTTGCATATAACACAGAAATTCTAGTGCTTGAACATTGTGCTTGGCAAACAGTGGACACTTAATAAATGCTAGGTGAATGACGTACAGAAGAAATGGAGGATTGCACTGGAAATTTCAGCTCTCTTATGTACAGCTTGTTTTTCTTTTAAAATATGTAAAAAATCCAACCTGTAGCTTGTCTGTGCTTTTTCTGGCCCGCCTTCTGTTCTCATCTGTGAGGTTTTATTTTTTAATACATCTGTGAGTTTTCAAAAACAGATGCCTCAGTCTCTCTCTCCCTCCCTCCCTCCCTCCCTCCCTCCATCTCTCTCTCTCTCTCTCTCTCTCTCTCTCTCTCTCTCTCTCTCTCTCTCTCTCCCTCCCTCTCTCTCTCTCCTTCTCTGTCTCTCTCCCCTATACTTCTCCCTTTCACCTGCCCATTGGGGGAGGGGGGGGGACAAACAAAGCCCTTGGGACAAATATGCAGAACTCAGGGAAACAATTTACCAAATCTCTTAATTACTCTTATTTCCTGCTTGCTAGTTTCACCTGCATGTCTCAAATTCACCATGTCCAACACTTTTCTGATCAGGTGCTCACCTCCTTACCTGCTTCACCCCCACCTCCCTTTCTTCCTTGAGTCCAGCTAAATGTGGAATGCGGACCCTTTTGGAGACACCCCTGCTTTTCTTCAGTCCCTCCAATAGAATTGAGTTTGCAGGCTGTCCAGTTCTGGGTCATTTCCTTGCCTGGCCCATGTTTTGCCCAATTCTTGCCTATTTCCAGAACTTGGGTGGGACAGCAGTGTTTATGGATAAGAAAGAAATTTCAATTATCAGTTGAATTTCCCAAAGGTCACATCAGCCTTTTTTGGTTATTTTGTCCTTTGGAGACTCTGGGCCGGTTAGTGGGATTGTAAACAGAGTAATTATTATTGGGACTTTGGTTTTGGACTGTGATTTTGGTGACCTTTGTCAGTTCCTGTTCAGTTAAAAACACATATGAATCCCAGGCATTAAAAACTCATTTTTTTTTTTTTTTTGGTTTCGATAACACATTTTAGTGAGTAAGACGTTCCAGCTAGACTTAACCCTGTAGGGAAGAGTAAGTGAGCAGGAATTCCAAGTGGTTAAGAGACAGGAAGTTGCATTTAAAAAAACCCCAACATTATGTGATCCATTGGGTCTTGTTGGGTGGGTATGGATCACTCGGAGGAGGTAGGTCATTTTTCTTTAGCTCCTAGTGAACAGCCACAACAGGGACAAAAGGAATCATAAGTCCAGTAATCAGTGACCAGTAGAGTGCCCGCTGTGGGCCACAAAGACAAACAATGGGAGATGGTTCCCTGCCTTCAAATCTGCTGATGATAGTGATGAGATTTGGCAGGATCAGTGCCATGGCGTAGTCGGTTGTCTCTGACATACACCTGGCTGTGTGACCTTGTGTTTATAATCTGAAGCTCTTGCTACTCTAGGGAACCAGAGGTGTCACATTTTTTTTTTTTTTTTGCTTTTTGGAGGGCAATTGGGGTTTAAGTGACTTGCCCAAGGTCACACTGCTAGTAAGTGTGTCAGTTGTTTGAGGTTGCATTTGAACTCAGGTCCTCCTGACTCCAGGGCTGGTCCTCTATTCACTGTACCACCTACCTGCCCGGAGGTGTCACATTCTACCAGACTAATATGCCATTGGAAAACTTTTAACAAAATAAATGAAAGTACTATGCAATGTAGATAATGTTAACTTGTGGATTTTTAAAAGTCAGTATGTGGCTAGCAGGGATCTATTTCTATGTAATGTTGATACCCCTGCGTTAGTCAAGAGCATGAAGTCACCCCTTACCCCCCTTCCAAAAAAAGAGAAAGAAACAATGCAAACAGAATTATAACTGACTTGGGGCTTTGAGGTTTGCTGTATGTTTTTCAAACATTATTTCATCTGTGAGTACATCTCCTCAAATCCTTGTAAGATATTAGTTATTTTTATTGCTATTTTACATAAAATCAATAAACATTTATTAAGCTTCTGCTATGTATGAGGCACTGTACTGGGGACACAGAGAAAGGCGGTAGACTCCTTGCCCTCGAGGAACTTTCAGTCTAATGGGAAGATAAAGAAATAGAGATTCAGAAAGGAGAAGTGATAATTCCCATTTTACAGATAAGCAGTAGACAGTTATTAGATCCATGCTAGGCACTGTACTGGGGATGCAAAGAAAGGCAAAAGATTGTTTCTGCCTTCAAGGAGCTTACAGTTTAAGGAGAAAGATAAAGAAACAGAAACTCAGAAAGAAATTACCTGGGATCACACAGGTTTTGAACCACAGTTTTTCTGACTCCAGTTCAGTGCTCCTTCCCATGCATCTAGTTTTCCTATGGAAATCAGCAAATACTTAATCTTTTTAATTACGTAAGCTACATAGAATTATTTGGAACTGTACTTTAACTCTTGATTATAAGAGAAGGGACTCATTTTGCTTCTCTTTGTCTTTATAGCCCTGGCGCCAGCAACTGGCACACAGTAGGTATTTGAATTGTTCATATATAATGAATGCTGAAGATATACTATAGGGTAGGGTTCTTAACCTGGGTCTTGAACATTAAAAAAAAATTTTAATAACTGTACTTTAATATAATTGGTTTCTTTTGTAACTTTTGTATTTTATTTCTTGCGGGTAAACACATTGTTCAGGGAAGATAGTAATACAGTTGCCCTCTTCTGAGGATTCACCAGACTGTGCCCAGGGGCGGGGGTGGGTGGAGTTGAGCTGAGTGGGGGAAGGATGTCCATGACACACAAAAAAGTTAAGAACCTTTACTTTAAATGTGGAGTCAAGACCTTATCCAAACAATTTCAACAACTCTGATATGAACAAATAAATTAAAAAAAACCAAAAACCTTCCTAGGCCCCTTTAACACTGGAGAATGGGTGTCTTCTGAGTTAGCCAAGAGTTTTTTTCTTAGCTTTTCAGTTGGCTTCTGAAGCATTTCATGAGCGATTTCATATATAAAGTTTCAGAAACCTAATGGAAAAGTTGACAGGATGAGATCCCTAGTCGATAAGTGAACTTGGCTGTGCTGGCCAGGATGGTGACCTTTTCAGTCTTGATTTGTGTTTTATCCCCAGTGTCCAGTTATGGGTGTAACTCACTTGACAGAAGAGCTGTGTTCCTGAAAAGTTGTAGCCAAATTCAATTTCTGTAAATTGGGTGTCCTCTCTTTTCCTCTCCCATTGACTTTATAATTCCAAAGGATCTTCATCTTTATTTCTGAGTAGCCTTCATCTTTAAATTTCTGGGACCAAACTGGGAGAGCCAACCAGAACCACTTGTCAGGCACTTAATGACCTTTGGAGGAATCCACAAATACAGATCTCAGTCTTCTTGTGATGCAGATCAGTTTTTAAAATGTCTGTTTTCATCAGGATTTTCTTAGACTGTAGGTATGTTTGTGTCTGTATCTCGGCAAAGGATGGTAGAAATGGGCCTCTGTGGAAGATTTGGTGACTTTTATGTGTGACATTTGTATGACTTTTAAGTACACATTGTGATGAACTAGATGCCCCATATGGCCATTGTGGGATCGTGTATTCAGACCTAGAAAAAGGTCCTTAAAGGCTATGTGGTCCAACCCCCTCATTTTATTTGTCTATAAACTAGATAAAACAATAATAAAAAAAAGATAAATATAGAATAAAGTGAGATTGTTAAAATGACCCGTCCAGGTAAGTGGCAGTTCTGAGATTGGGCCCGTTCCCCAATGTCACATCCAGCGTTCTCTCCATTCACTGGGGCTGATATTGGTGAAGTTCTTGGCCACAGCGCTGGGCACTTCATAAATGTCTGTCTTTCCCTGCCCCTAAATTGATGTAATCTCTGTTCGTTGAATAACAATATTCTATGAAACCAGGAACCGCATTTTCAAGCCAGAGGACATTTCAGTGCCTGCCCTGGATGCTGTCTTCATGGTAACCATTATGGAGAGGATCATGACTTTAGCTGGAGAGGGGACGTTGGAGCCCAGCCAGGACAGCTTCCTCATTTTACAGGTTGCACCTCGGTTTCCCAGACTCTAAAAGTATAGAGAGGGGGATGTTTGTTTCTGGGTGACCTCCCAGCCCTCCTGGCAGCAGTGATTCCAGATGGAAGGTTTCGAAGGCCGCCTCAGAACTGCCCTTCCGGAAGCTGGGAGGATTAAGGTTTGAAAAGGGCCTTAGTAAGTGAGTATCATTTGATAAGATGCATTTCGCAAGCCAGAAGTGGTTTCACAGGTGGCTAGCCTACCTGAGTGAGCACCTGCGAGTGGTTTGCAAGGGAGCTGAGTGACCCGAGGAGACCTTGGCAGACCTGAAGGCTGCCTTACCATGGAGGGTGTCTGGGATTTGCAGGGCCATTCACTGCCTGGCTGGTTTTCCCTCTCCAGAGCGTGGGTGATAGCTTTTTGTCCCTTTCCCCAAAAGTCCTTTCTAAGAAAAAAAAGGGATGAAGGGGTTGGGGGAGGATTGTGTGCCAGTCAAAAGCCTGAACTCTGCTCAAAAGAATGAATGCTGAATGCTTTCAGAGGGACGAGCGGCTGATGCCTGGGGGTCCTGGCCTGACCCTGGCCAAGAGCTTGATGGGGAGAGTTTTGTCTTTCATTCTCCCTTCTAAGCCACCTTCTCTGTGGTTGCGGGGCCGGTAGTGTGGGTGCCCTGGATTTCTCATGTGCCATAACCATACCTGATTGAGGAATGGTGATGTTTGGTGGGAGTTGCAAAGCACCCTGGACGTAAATGCTACTCTCTTTGGCTAATGGCATGGCTTCATTTCTCTCAAAGTGTCAGAGAACTAGAGGTAATCTGACGGATCATGTGCGAATATGAACTGCATGCTGTGTAAGAGGAGGATTCGAACATTTATTAAGCCCGGGGCAGGATATATAGTAGCAAAAACAAAATGTTACCCAGCTTCTGAAAATACAGGCTTCTGCATGGATACTCCAGGCTTAATTCCTCCTTTCCTGTAGTGTGGGGGAGTGGGAAAGGACGCAGATGTTGGAGTGAGGTAAGGATCTGGGTTCAGATTCAGCCTCTACTTACCGCCCGAATCACCATGATTTCATCACCTGGGCCTCAGTTTCTCCATCTGTAAATGAGGGAGTTGGACAAGAAGGCCTCTCAGGGCTTTTCCAGCCCTAAATCTTTGCTTTTGTGAGAAATTGCTTGAGAAGAAGTCTGCCTGGCATTTTGCTAGCCTGTAATGGCACAGTACTACAGATGAGGGGACAGACTCGGAAAGGAAGTTACTTGCCCAAGGTCAGTTAGCTTCATTTAGTTGATTTCACATCTGTGTAGTTACTGCTATATTACCAAAGCTCTCACCCTTCAAGGTTTACAGAACACCTGCAAATATTCCTTCCTTGGATCCTCACAACAACCTTACCAGGGGAGGTGCTGATATGATCTCCATTTTGCAGATGTGGAAACTGAGGCCAAGTAAGCTGGTCATTGAATTCAAACTCTTCTTCCTCCTTGTCTGCCTCCCTGTTTCCCCCAAGTCTCAACCCAAATCCCACCTTCTTCACTCCTTCTTAATCTCAGTGGCTTCTCTTTTCTCCATTTATCTTGCCTATAGAGTGTTTGTTCATAGTTGTTTAAGTGCTGTCTCTCCATGAGCTTGCTGTAGGGTGCCACAAAGCTGAGGGGATGAAGCCTGAGGCCTTTGGCTCTAAGGCTCTCCTAAAAGAGGAGCCATTGGGACTCAGATCTTTCCTGACTCTCAGGTCCTGCACCCATAGCACTCTGTCATGGTGAATTCAGGAAAAAAAAAAGATGCCTAAATTCACAAAGTATTTAAAGTGAGAGCATTTATTTACCTGCGTGGCTCTGACAGCCAGCTAAGGAACAAGTGGTTTTCTCCATTTGGCTTGTGAGCTTTTGATGGAAACGTTGCTTCTAGGGACTCCCTTGATAAGATAATTGCTGAGAATAAATGCGCAACACTGCTGATCCAGATTGATTGTGAGCGAACCTTTTGAAACTTGGTCAGAGCCTGCAATGGGTGTACTATATACCCCCCACCCCAGCACATTTATTGCTCTCAGAACTGGGTGATTTTTGGTTCCTGGAGAAGCCGTGTCTAAAAGATGGCTGCAGGACACATAAAACAGTCAGACTGTACTTAGCAAGCATCCTTCCTGTGCTAGGCTCAGGACACACAGAGAGGGCAGTAGCACAAAAATTATTTTCTCCATTTTTACAGATGGGGAAACGGAGACTCAGAAAGTTTCCCTAACCTCCTGAGGCCGGCCCACTCAGCTAGCTGGGATTTGAAATCGGGTCCTTCCTGATTCTAGCAAATCTCCAGCATTCTTGTCTGTCATCAGACATTCATTGAGCGTTTAACTCAGTGTCAGGCCCTGAGCTATGCTGTTTCCTTGGAGCAATTGTTCTTAGCCTTTTTTATATCATCCGCCCCTTTGGCAGTCTGGTGAAGTGTATGGACCCATTCCAGAATGTTTTATGTGCATAAGATAAAATACATCTGATTACAAAGGAAACCAATTCTATTGAAATGTCATTAATAAGATATATTTTTTAAAAAGTTCAGGGACCCCAGGTTAAGAACTTGTGCTCTAGGGAAATGCTAGAATTTGCTCCCAGGAGAGAATACATAACTCAGAACCCATTTTATTTAGTGCAGCCGTGTTCTACTCAGGAACCTTCCTTCAGGGCAAATGCCTAACTTGCAGTGGAGCCGGCTGGGGCACTGCCTTTACCAGTGGCCACAGGTGACTTCTCTTACCCCATTCCCTTACATCAGTGGTTCTCGACCTTCCTAATGCCGCGACCCTTTACTACAGTCCCTCATGTTGTGGTGACCCCCAACCATAAAATCATTTTCGTTGCCACTTCATAACTGTAATTTTGCTTCTGTTATGAACTATCTGATATGCAGGATGTATTTTCATTGTTACAAACTGAACATAACCCACAGGTGGAGAACCGCTGCCCTATGTGAAACAAAATGTGTGCATTGTGTTAGTATCTACTTCAAGGCAGGGAAGGGTGGCGCTTCCCCAGGATTTGCTTGCTACCCCCGTGGATCATGAAGTGAGCTCACCCCTCTTGGTGGCTGTGAGCCCCCAGTCCTCTGATTTTTGGATGTCCTGCTGGGGAGTAAGTTCATGGCAGACCTGGGCTGTAGCCAGGCACTACCTGTGGCAGGCACTGTTTATGTCTCCTACTGAAGGCATTGAGTATCCTGGATTTGGAGATGGAGGCACCTGTAGGCCAATCCTCTCATTTTTCAGATGAAGTGCTATCAGATCTTACATCACTTTTACTCTTTTTTTTTGTTCCTTACGATCTATCCGATGGAAGGATTGAGATTTGGGAGTCAGAGGAGAGGTGAGTTCTAGTCAGCAAGTCATTTCTCCCTCTAAAAATGTTTGTTGTTTTTTTCCAGGACAGTTAGATAGCATGGTACATAGAGCAGTGGGCCTGGAGTAAGGAAAACTCATCTTGCTGAGTTCAAATCCGGCCTCAGAAACTTACTAGCTGTGTGACCCTGGGCAAGTCACTTAACCCTGTCTTCCTCAGTTTCCTCATCTGTAAAATGTGCTGGAGAAGGAAATGGCAAACCACTCCAGTATCTTTGCCAAGAAAACATGACCTGAATGGGGTCACGAAGAGTCAGAAATAACTAAACAACAACAAAAATAGGGTTAATGATGCTTTGTTGTTAGGGAAAATGGCATAGAAATATGAACTTCTGTTATTATACATTTTTTTTCCTGGCATTTTCTCTGCTGGAATGCCTTTCTCTTTTTAACTTGTTTACACCTGTCTCTGTCTAACCAGTTCAGATCCCATTTTTCATTTCTTCCAGAGGACCTTTCTTCTTGTGGTGATAAGAATGGAAACTCATGAACGCATACTGGGGGACCTGGGTTCAAATCCTGATCATACCACTTACTCTAGCGGGTTGGCCAACTCCCATCACCTCTCTGGGCCTTAACTTTCTCCTCTATAAAATAGGAAATTGAAGTGGATAAGCTCTTAGTAAGTTTCTTAACTTTCTTATCTGTAAAATAGGAGGATTGAACTAGATGAACTCTAATAAATTTCCTAATTTTCTTATCTATAAAATGGAAGGATTGGTCTAGATGAGCTCTTAATAATAAGTTTCCCTGTGGCTCTAACTCTGTGGTCTTGCCTGAGCGAGTTGAAAAAAAGGGTATGTTTTGTTAGTGTTCACTTCAAGGAAGGGAAGGGTTCCCCAGTATTTGCTTGCTACCTCCATGGATCAGGAAGTGAACTCACCCCTCTTGGTGGCTATGAGCCCCCAGTCCTCTGAATTTTGGATGTCCTGCCGAGGAATAAGGCCAGGAGTTCTCACTTTATTCTAATTCTGCATCTCCTGGTCTCAGTAGTGGGCCCCCCTCCTCTGCCTTGAGTAGCAGTATCATTTCTGGAGGAGAGAAGAAGTGTACTAATGTAACATGATGCTTTCTAGTAATTAATTGCAGGCTCTCTAGAGGCTGGTAATTACTTTGTCAAAACGAGGGAGGAAAATAAATTGAATGAATGATCATATCTCCTGTTTCCTACTTTCTTTCCAGGATGAGTTTCTCTTTTTTAGAATGGGGAGCTTGGAATAAGAACTAACTGTTAGCTCTGGGGAATTAAAGTGATGAGTTGTTTTCCCTTGTGCTGTAAACATGGAAAAAAAATCCTTTGCCATCATAGCTTCCAAAGCACTTTGACAGATAATTTCAGTTTGGAGTCAGGCTCTGGGTTTGAATCCCAGCTCTATCCCCTTACCCCAGGGTAAATAAATCAGCCCGTTAAAATGAGGGCTCAGCAGCCTCTACCCTCCCTTCCAGCTCTGGGTCACAGATTCAACATAATAACAGGAGGCCATAGCCCAGAAGATGTGGACAACAGGGCATGGTCTGGTGGAATCCATAGAGGGAGGAGATACTTTGAAGTCTACCCATAGAATCCAACAAATGTACAAAAGCCTGTTGTGTGAAAGATGTGGATTTAGGATAAGGAAAAAAAGGGAGTTGGTTTGATAACTAAGCTTTGGAAAGTGGCCCTCCCTTCCTTCCTCTCTCTCGCCCTTCTTCTAAACAGATGTCCCCTGTCCAGATTTCACGTCCCCTAGTACTCAGCCCCAATCCTCTAGTATCAGCTGGTGACTGATAGAAATCTGCATTGGAAATGGCTACAGTGGTGAGGGTGAGGGGGCAGCAGGTAACTTGCAATGAATTGGAACCCAAAGGGTATTTTCCCTTGCCTGAGGAAAGCTATTCCAAAGAAAAGAAGGTAGATTTTGAAGGCTGAGGATGAAGTAATTTCTAGGGACTCAGTTGGATTGTGCTTTGCCAACATCAAAGTCAGCGAAAGTGTGTTTTCACCCGTAATCCAGGCAGGTGTTGGGTGTATTATGTACATGCTGATAAAATGGATGGAATTATAGGTCTGGAGGGGAAGTAAAATGAAGGATGGCATTTCCTGATGTAGGGGGGCTTTATGATTACCAAGCAGATAGGAATAAGATTAAAAACTTGGTTCCCAGTGAAGACAAAGGCTGTCTGTATATAGGAGGCTTAAAAAAATTGTCATGCAAAGTCAGAGAGGTTTGTGTATTTTCACAGCATTTGAGGCGAATGTGGCTGGGGACCTCTAGATCCTCAGGATAAAAATTTCTTTTCACCCATTCAGACCCACAACTCTTCTGTAGCATGGATCAAAGATAGAAAAGTAGGTTTAAACTAGAAAACATTTTATAGGTCATCCAAACTCCTTCATTTTACAGATGAGAAAACAGAGACCCAGAGCTCCCCTACACCAAGTTCAGGGGGAATTGAGGTAGAAATACAAGACTCTCAGGACCCTGAGAGCTATCACATACAACTAGGGTGTGTGTCAGGATACACAGCCTTCCTTAAGACCACCATACTTCCTTAAAGAATAGAACAAAAAGCAAAACTCAAATTGAATTCTAGGGTAAATGCAAAATTTCAAATCCAAAAATCTTTTATAAATCGGGACGTTTCAGTTAAAATAGGTTTTCTTTAGTGGAGATGAGCTCAAACATACTCACATGTGCATATACAACTTAGTCTAGAAAATTTTCTTTAAAAAACTTGATGCTGGGGATGGCGTGTCCAGGCTGGAGGAGACATGGCGCCTTGCCTGACTCCCTCCCTTCACCTCTCCAACTTGCTGTGTGTTCTTTACTTACCTCTGGACAAATTAGCCAGAAGGCTTTCCGTGGCAGGTCCTGATTGTTCAGGGCTCTGCCCACCCTTTGTGTCCCAGCCATTCAGTTGTGTGTTATGACAGTGGCTGACAGAATGTTTAATGAAAGCAGGCTTGGCAGTAACTGAATTCCCAGACTCTTCCTTGGGCCTTTCTACTGGTTGCTGAAAGGTTCAGAAATGCTTCTGACAAAGTCTGTGCTGCTGACAGATAAATTGTTTTGACAGGAGAATCTGAAACCTGCAACCGAACAAAAATTTAGCTATTGAACCTGGAGAGGGGGAACTTGGTGTGAGTAGGGAAAAAAAAATAGTATACTTCAAAAGGATTTTTTTTTTCAGGTGTTTAACTTGCTGCTTGTAATAGGAATCCTTTAAAATTGTCGAGGTAACCCCTTCATTCTCTACCTCTCCCCTGTTCACCCTGATCTCCGTGCACGTGGCATTTCATTTCATGAAATCAGTTTTAGTAGCCATGGCCTGGGAGGCAGCCTTGGTACCAGCAGGAGAAGACATAGATTTAGTCCTTCTGGTGCTGCTTCTATGTAGCTGTGTGATACCAGGCAAGGTATTTTCGATCTCTAGGCCTCAGTTTCTTCATCTGTAAAATGAGAGTTTGGGACTAGATGATCCTAAGGTATTTTGCAGGTTTAGGTCTTTGATCCTACATAAGCCCTTTCAAACTCAACATACTGACTTAGAAAACCACAAATTAGCATTATCTATATTTTATTTTCATTTATTTTGTCAGATATTTGCCAGTTACATTTTAATCTGGCCGTATGGTACTCAAGCATATTGTAGGGAGAATGTTTGACATCTCGACTCTGTTTCTTAAGCGGTAGGTTACTCATTGGGTTAAAAAAAAAATCTGAATCTCCTACTTAGTTGTCTCACAGAGGATTTGCCAAGCGTCCTGGAAGACTTTCATCATTTTATTTAAGAATAAATTTTTATGGATAATCTTTTGTTTTTGCATCACCTACTTTTCACGTAGTATCCTTTTTCCACTTCTTTCCCAGAGAGCCATTGCCTTATAATAAATTTTTAAAAAGGAAAGAAGAAAAACAGTTCTCCAGAACTAATATAACAAGCAAACAAACAAAAAGTTTGACATTATATGTAGTGTTCCACGCCCATGGTCCCTCATCTGCAAAGAAGCTTGCCTGGGACAGTATCTTCTCGTTTCTATTCTTTGCATCCATACTTAGTCATTATAATTTCAAAGCATTCCATTTTGATGGTTTTTGTTCTATATGCATTGTTGCCATTTTGTATCTTGTTCCCTCAGTTCTGCCTACTTTGCATCAGTTCATGCAAGTCTTTTTGTGATTCTTTTTATTCTTTGTGTTCATGATTTCCTAAGAAGGGAAATGATGATGTTCCATTGGACCTTAAAAGATTATCATTGGTCTTTTAGCATTTTGTAGAAACAGTGTAATCCATCTGTCCCTTGCTGTTGTTATATATTCTGCTGACCTTTTTTTTTTTTAAACATCATCCATAGGAATGTTAGGGTGTTAGGATTGTGAATTAGAAACAATGTAGTGTCCATGGGGATCTGTAGGATCTCCCACAAGTGGTCACACCTCCTTTGCTTAGAGACCTGGGGAGGGAACCCCCTACTTCTTGAGGTATCCCATCAAATTTCTTCATGTCTGCCTTTCTATTACTTGTGCTCTCTCCCCTTGGGTGCATCTTATCCTTCTTCCCTTTGATAGTTCTTTGAACAAGGAAGACAACAATCATGTTATCCTTCTGTCTTCCTTACTCCAGGCAAAACACCTTCAATTCCCTCATCTGATTGTTATTTCAGATGCTGGTAACATTCTGGTTACCCTTCCTGGATTGCGTCCAGTTTTTCCTTGTCCTCTCTAAAATGCGAATACTCAAGAAGAATAAAATATCACAAAGGCGATCTGGGCAGGATAGATGACGGCCAGACTATGACTTCCTTTTCCTGAGATTAGTCATCTTGACTACTGTTGCTCCTAAATGCATTTTGGGGAGGCTGTTCGTTTTGCCAGTTCTGAATTCACATGGCTGGACTGTTCTGTGGCCAGTTTCTCCAGTCCATCCCCCTCAGTAAGTGTGCCAGATACTTTGCTGGTGAACTATGTTTACCTTATCTCCTGGTTAACTAGTCTGGTACCCTGCTACAAAGTGAAGTGAAGTCAGTATGGCATGACCTGTTCTTGATGAAGCCATGTTGTTTATTTTAAAATTACTTCCCATCTTTCTATTTGTCAACAGCTCTTCCATTTAATGATAGATCTTAGAATTTGACCAGGAATTATAGTAAAGTTTCTGGACCCAGTTTTCATATTCTCACACTTTAAAAAAATCTGTCCATTTACCTTTTCCCATTGCTAAAGCACCTTTCTCTCATCCTCGACAGTCTTACAAGATCACCCAGTTTTGTGATAGCATAGACCCAAGCAAAGAAGCAACCTGCTTTCTGTTCTGTGGATCAGCTTTTCTGAGACTGGTAAAAAGCACTGTCTTTTGATGCCTTTGCCTTCCCTGTTGTTGGGTTTGGATTGACTCATAGTGCTTTGGGATTTTCTTTTATAAACACAACCTCTGTTGAGTTCTGGGACCCTTTAATAAGAGCCCTGAGCTTTAGGCAAGCTCAAACCTGACTTTTACTATGTGATTAACAACAAAAAAACAAAAAGCCAGCTCCCCCATCTGCTTCCTTCTTCCACCTCGCCCCCGACAAAAGCAGTAAGCAGCTTCTATCTTTATAGTAATATAATCTCCAGACAAATTGTGCTATAATTCTAGCTGTGCTGTGAACATGGACTTGGCTTTTAAATGTACTGCTGGCTGAAAATGTGGGGTGACTTTTATTTAGATGAATGTCTTTGAGTTGTGGTGGAACAGATAGCTGCTGGAGGCCAGTATTGATTTCCGAAGTCCCTGGAGTGCAGTTAAAAGAAGGAGGACCCTCAGTGAGGTGAGCCACACTCTTTAAGGGGAGATGATTGTGTGGAAGGGCACAAACAGCTAAGGACAAAGAGTCTTGGAGAACATGGAAATCTTGCCCTTTGCAGTGGTAGTTAGGATGGCCAGGTGAGTAGATTTGGTGCATTAGGTGAAATTGAAGAAGTTTTCAAAAGGAGAAGCAGTAGTAGTAGGAAAAAGAGGGTCAGGTTGGAGGAGACGTCAGACTCAACCTTTGGTGGTGATCTTGGAAAATAAGGGCTTGAATTTGAAGATGAGGGTGGCAGGAAGTCGTGCCACCCATTTCTGTGTGGTGGGATGAGCATTGAGGAAGGATTTGGGTTGCTGTTGGGGGAGCAGGGTGGAATGTCCATTTGGTAAATGTGCTGTGGTGGAATGGACCCTGGATTTGGAAGTTACAGAGAGGATCTGAGTTCAGATCCTGAGGTCTGCAGCTTCCTGTGTGACCTTGGGAAAGTGCCTTCCCATCAAGCTTTCTCATTGCTAGTGTCATTGGAATCAAACAGACTCTAGGCATTTCCAGTGATGTGGGTAATTAAACTAATGACCTGAACTGTAGTTCTTTCTAGCGCTTAGTACAATGCCTGACACATAGTAGGCACTTTATAAATATTAATTGGATTGAACTCAAGGTTACAAAGTCTTTTGTATACATTCTCTGTCATCTTGTTAACCCTTACATTAATTATTGGTTGTAAAGGCAGAGTGGTGGGGAGACTTTGTGTAGCTGGTATCCCCCCCCCCCCCCCCCCCATATGGCCAAATCCATTGACCCAGAGCCATGCTGGGGCGGGGGCGGGGGGGCAGGGAGAGGAATTGCTGAGCCCTGGGTTCCCTTGGGAGTCAGGAAAACCCTGGGTACAAATCCTACTTCTGACTTTCTGGTTGTAGAAGTTGTAGTAATTTAGACACTAGATAAATCACAGCCTGTTGAGACTTGCTATAAGATGTTTTTAGGGAAAGCAGCATTCATTCATTGTTTTTCTGTCCTGACCCCAAATAATCAAGAAATTAATAGTATCATAACTTTAGTGGTAGAAGGGATCTTGGGAGCCAATCCAAGCTAATCGCTTCATTTTACTGATGAAGAACCCAAGGCCAAGGGTCACACACTAAACCCAATTCTGACTCCTAATCCAGGACTCTGATCTACTGGCATATTGATGAATTCCCCCCCCCCCCCTTCAGTCTTTATTAGTAGGGGTGGTGGGGTCTAAGATTCTATCCTACGTACTAGTCATTCTGTAAGACAGCTGGCTTCCTGTGGTCTGAAGTTTTATCCATCTGGTCATTTTCACTTGGCAAGTCCCTAAACCATTCTTCTGATTCTCCTGACTGTCCCTTTCCCTAGACCATGGGTGTCACTTACTATGATGCTTTCAAATTGAAGGCTTTGCATTAATTAGTCCTTAGACTTAATGATAAAACCAAGGATCTAGTAAAAATGCTTTCAGATGTAGAGTCAAGGGCATAGCCAGTACCATGCTGAAGGAATTTGGTTTAAGGAAGGTAAGTGATGAAAAAGTGCTTGAGATAGGTTGGGCTTATCGGAGAGGATGAAGGAGCTGAGGGGCCTGAGGTTAGCCAGTCAAGGACCAGGCTGAGTGATGACATCATAAGGGCCAGTAGAAAGCTGGTATTTCAGCACATCTTCACATTAAAAAAAATGTCTCAATGACTTGTTAGTGTTAACTAAAAGGGAACCATTTTCTTTGCTTTTTGGTTTTTATAAGGATTTGAATTAGGTTTAGAGCAAAAAAAATAAGCTTGTCCTGGTATAATCTGTTAAAGTCTAAGGACACATTCTGGTTCTAAGCAGGGAGAGGTGGGAGTGGGGATAGTTAGGAATAATAGTATAATAATAATAATTTGCATCGGATAGCACTTTGTAAGTTTTGAAGAGCACTTTGCCCATATTATCCCATTCCTCACACTGTTCTGTTTGGGGCTTAACACCACTCACAGCCTGGTGAGTTGTATCTAGTTCTGCTTTTCCCCATTTTCCAGATGAGGAAATTTTAGCTCTCTCTGGTTCATTCAGCTCAGAAGTGTCTAAGGTAGAACTTGAACCCAAATCATACTTAATTCCAGGTCCAAGATCTGTCCATGGGAAGTCTGTTGCAATGAATTCTAATGCCTTTTTTTTTCATTCTCTTTCTAGAAACCTGAGCAACAACAAGCTGACAGAGATCAGTCCTGCTGCTTTTGATCACTTGGTGAAGCTGCAGGAAGTGTGAGTCTGCCTCGGGGTTGTTGAAGTGGTACCCTATAGCTTTTTTCTGTCTTGTACCCCTTGGTTCACGAGTGGAGCCTCTGAATCCCCTTTCAAAACAGTATTTTTAAGTGGACAAAATAAAACGCATGAAATTAAAAAGGGAAACAAATTATACTTGCCATAAAGTTGTTAAAACAAGTTCATGGCCCCCAGGTTAAGAGCTCTCAGCCTTTTGGGTGACCCATGATGCCCTCTGTTGCTATCTTGGACCATTAACCATCCCATGGGTGTGGTTTCTTGGTGCCTCTAATGAAAAACGTTCGTTTCTTCCCTCTTCTTTTGCCATCTAGAGGCATCCAGTCAAGGACCACGGCATCATAGCATTGCAATTAAATTTGTTATAAGCCTCCCTGGCAACCAGTGATAGGGAGAGACAGGTTCTGCTTTCCTTTTCTCCCTCCCCTCAGCTCCATGCAAAGCTCTGTGGGAATAATTCAGTTAACACACCTGGCCATTTAAGTTTCCCTGCTGAAAGGAAATGGCTCACGTGGAGGGAGAAGGGGACTCCCTGGTGATATTTGATACCGGCCCACCTCTTATCTCCCAGGAAACAAAGGTGTAGTGTAATGCACCAGGGGGGCTTAGCTAGCCCTCCTCCACCTCAAAACAAGGTTAATAAGAATGCCTTTGGGAAGTGCCAGTCTGCTGGACTCTTCAAGAAGCCAGCCTTGAACGTGAAACTGTGTTTCAGTGGCTTCCTCCATCAGGGTGGATATTGGGATTACCAGCCATTTTAAGCTCCTTATTTATGCTTTATAAAGAAACCTGTTGACAGTGGTTTAAAAAAAAAATCTTTTGCTCACTTCTAAAGTTGTGAGTTTCTGGAATACTTGTCTTGGTGTGGCTTATGTAATTTCAGAATATTTTTGGGGGGGATGGGATGGGGCATTTTTAAGATGGAATGGGCTCAGATTTCTACCAGTTGGGATGCTAAATTTGTGTAGTCTCTTATTTTGAAGGCTTAATGACTGTTATCAAGCTTTTCTAAGGTGGGAGTGGCAGACTAAAACTTGGGGATGATGCCGTCACTCTGTTCTCTAGATAGGGGAGGGAAATGGACTCATGATTTCACTGGTATATTGAACTCCCAGGTGAGAAAAGGCCAAAACCCAATTCAGATTAATATCTTTTCTGCAACTTTTAGAGAGCTCCTTAGTGCAGAGGTGTCAGACATGCAGCCCCAACCCTCCTGAGCGGCCCGGAGCCAGGTTAAAACTAATTGGGAAGCATTTATCAAAATAAGTAAAAATCCAATAAAACACAGATAATGTTAGTTTGTGGTTTTCTAAGTCAACAGGCAGCCTTCAGGGCTCCTTCTCTGCGTTTTCGTGACTACCGCCTTTCCATTTGAGCTGTATGTATTTTTCCCCACTTAGAATTTCAGTTGCTTGAGGGTGGGCAGTGTTTTATTTTTGTCATAATGTTTTCTTTAAAAAAAGAAAAAGACATCTGTGGAATGAATGAATCTTCAAGACCAATTCAAACCCAGGGAATCTATCTTGACTAACCCCCTGGCTTACAACCTGGCTCATTTCTCTTTGCCCTTCTGCATCTTCTCTTCCAAGTTAAGAGCGTAAGCTCCTTGTGGACAAGGGATGATATCTTAGTGTTTTGGTTTGACCTTACACAAGAAATTCTATTGCACTTATCTATATGCTTTGAGCCACTGGTAGGTGAATCATCACTAGGGAAATACCCCCAAAGGAATAAAAAAGAGAGGTCTCAGGTGTAGAAAAAAACACTCAGAGCAACCCCACAGGGACCTGATGGACTTCTGGAGTACTTGCTGTCTTGTGTTGGAGGGGGCAAGGGGGGAGAATGTGGTATTCTGCAAACCAAGTATGACTCTGTAGTGGTAAAGACTTGGTGTTTTCCCAGAGGGAACCGGATGGAATGATGAAGAGAAAAGAGGGATCCAATGGAGGGAATGAATGGGAGCTGACACACGTCTACTTCCAAATGAAGTGGGTTTCAATGTTTCTTGAGAGCTGACAGTTCTCTATAAAACCATCAGATGTTGGAACCAGTGAGGGGTGGGGGTGGGGAACCGCAGGCTGAACCAGGCAGCCTAGTGGTGGTTTGCCTTGAGAAGTACTTGAAGCCACAGCCCATCAGGGCCTGGCTGGAAGCAGATTGAATGATGCCTCATTTCAGGCTGTCATTGCTTTCGTCCTGGTCAGCCTTTGGAAGGGTTTGGAAGAGTCTCAGACACCCAGCCAAGCCACAGTTCATTTAAAAATAACTCCTCCCTCCCCTCGCCCTTCTCCTCAAGTCTCCCAGTAACTCCCATTAAGAAGGCGTGGCCATTATTAGGGCCCAGGGGCCAGGAAGGGCTAATCTATTAATATGAGGGTTATTTATATAGGCCTTTTTTCCTGCATTTGGCTCATGTTACTCCTGCATACCTTTTTGGATGTGTGATGTGGGTGGCGTGTGCTTTCACAGGGGCACTGAGTGACCTAAGATGTTTCCTTATAAAATGAGCAGGCCATAAATATGCCCTGGATCTGGGCATTTAGATTATACAGCCCTTGTCTAGATAGAGAAGGTGTATCTAGGGTGCCGGGCACTGTGCTGAGTTCTGGGAATACGGTACAGGCCAACTAGGCAGTCTGTACCCTCAAGGGGCTTATGCTCTAATGAGGGAAGATGGCAGCTTGCTGGTATTGGAGTGGGAGGGATGGACAAGGCTGCTGGGGAGGAGCTGGAGAATGCTGGAAGCTCTGGAGTAAGGATGGAAAGAAGGGAACTTAGATGGATCTGGGCACTTGAATGAATACATGGCCTGTGGGGACCCCTCTTTGAGGGCCGCTGGCCACAAGGCTTTTTGTATACCTTGAGTAGGAGATGCTGCATAGCAAGAGCATCCCCCATCCCCCGCAAAAAAATCTTGGCCCACAAAATGATCCAGATCCCTAGGTGTGGTACCCTGGACTTGGACCCAGTTCAAATATAGCCATAGTAATTGCTAGCTGTGTAACCCTAGGCAAGTCACCTAACCACTATCTGCTTCAGTTTCTTAATCTGTAAAATGGGTGTGATAATAGCACCTACCTTTCAGGGTGGTCAGGAGACTTGCATGAGCCACCATGGAGATCTTGGCCAACCTTAAAGCACTGTAGAAGGGCTAGCCATCATTAGTTTTGCTCTTCTTGGGCTGGAGGACCTATCGTTGAAGTTATTCAATCTGAGAGAAGCTTCCTGTGCTAACCATCTGGTGGGCTTCTCAAAGACTGAAGCTTGAAAGGCATTGAAGGACCCTACAAAATGCTGCCTTCTCCTATACCAAGGCTTCTCATCTCTTCTCTTGTCATTAACAGTATCCCCTCCCCCAAACGCTTTGTGTTTATTTCTCTGTTTACTTGTAGAGCGAAACTTTTTTGAGGGCAGGAATTGCTTTGATCTCTGTGCCCCCACCACTTCACACTGTTTGTCTCATGCTTAGCAATGATGGATTGCTTTATCTTTTTTTTTTTTTTTTGAAATGCTTTTGGGGGTTGCATAGGCAGGGTCTAGGCAGTTTGGATATGTATTTTTTTTGTGGAGGGACGGAGGAGCCAGACCTAGGATCTTGTCTAAGAAGGACTGGAAAGACAGTTTGGATGTGGAATTCGATCCCCCAGATTCAAATCCTAACTCAGATCCAGGCTCTGTTTCTTACAACTGCTAATCTCTGGCAAGTCCCTTTCTTTGGGCCTGAGGTTCCTCACCTGTAAAATGAGGAGATTGGGTTAGATGGACCTCTAAATCTGTGATCCGGTTGGGAAATTAGAGGCCCTACGCCAATGCAAATCCATACCCGGCATTAACTTTATAGAATTGTTGGGCCTGTTCCACCTGCCTTGTATTTATTTGTCCAAGGCAGGTCTTGACATCAGATGTCCCTGACTGTCCTCTGGACCATACTGCCTTGAGAATATTGCTGAGGAAAGACCGAAACTGGGGGGAGAAGACAATGGGGAGTTAGGGATGGGAGGGAATATAGAGCAAAACAGGGGAGCTCCCTCATGTTGTATTTTTAATACATAATTTCATTTTGAATCTTTTCTAAAGGGAAGATACTGTCAGTATTAATTTTTCAACAGTATTCCATGGTCTGCGTGTACTTAAGGAAATGTCTTATGTTTTCTTAAGAATCATGTATCTAAATGTAGTTGTAGGGGCTGTCATGGCTCTGTGTCTTTTTTAGTATGGAGGCAGAGAGAGGAAAAGTCATTTCTTTAAAAGCAAACTTTTTTTTTTAAAAAAAGGCCTGGTCCCCCTTCTAGTTCTCTCCCCTTCCCCTCTTGTAACTACAAAGATTAAAAAGATCCCACCCCCCACAGGTGGTCAGGGCTGGGGACATTCCATGTGACCCAGCCCAGGGCCCACCCACCTCTTTCCCTGCTATTTTTAGGAATCTAGGCTGGAAGACAGTGAGTGAGGGATCATTTTCAAGATGGGAGTCATTATTCCTGTAAGACTAGGTGGGATTCCCGGCTCTGGCAGGAAGCATGACGGACGCACCAGGGTTACGAGTCATACATCATCCTTCGGATGTGCTCTGGGGGCCTGATGACCTAGTTTTTAGGACGATGAAATAGAGAGTATGTTCCTTCTAATATAAAATACATGCAAAAAAAGGTGTTCTTGGGACTAACATTTTCCTTTGTGCATTGTAACTCTGGAGTGGTGTTTGAAGAGAGAGCTTGGCAGCGAGAGACTTCGAACATTTGGCATGTTTTACAAGCAAAACCTCATTCGTTCAGCCCAATTTATTGCCCTTTCCCTTTATCACAAAGAAGCGAATGACAAGAAAGCAGTGCTCTGTGTTCATTTCTCCCAAAAAGCTAATCTTGGAGGCCACAGTCAGCGCACAGCCTCTTGCCCAGACCCTTTACCTCGTGGAGGCTGCTTGTGGTGTGATGCCTGTTCCCAGCCCTGATGCCAGCAAGATCCAGGAAAGACAGCATCGAGTCCAGACGGGCTCAGGCACTTACGTTAGCGAGATGATTCGAACAGTCTTGGGTGAAAACAAGAAGGGGAGTTTTGTTCTAACACCCCAGGTGATGAACACTTCCCCCACCTCGACAGAATTCCGGGAGACCCTGGACGAATCATCTGACTTTTCTGTTTTATTTTTTAAAATTAAATTTCATTTTTTCCAATGAATAAAAATCTTTTCTTTCTCCTCCAGTGATGAAAAATAAAGAAAAACAAAATACTTTAAACAAATAATATGTAATAAAGGAAAACAAATTATCAGGTT
>CM053590.1:25313215-25340307 GCA_028646515.1 Pseudochirops corinnae | reverse complement strand
TTCAAATCCCAGCACTGTTACTGCCGAGGCTTGAGCAGGTCACTAAGCTGTGGGAGCTTTTGTTTCCTTCTCTAAAATGAAGACATGAGATTAGGAAGTATCTGAAATCCTCTGCAGTTTTCAGTCTGTGGAAACTGGACACATTTGTTAAAATTTAAATTATTTGTTAAAATTCTCTAAAGCAGGCAAAGGAATGAAATTTAGGTCTATGAAAACTGGACACATTAAAATTATCACAATTATTAAAATCTAGATCTATAAAAACTGGACACATTTATTAGAATTGAAATGATCAGAATTATTAAAATGACCTAAATTAGATAAAGGAATACAATTTAGGTCTATAAAAACTGGACACATTTATTAAAATGAGATAAAGAAGTAAAACTTAGTCCGTGTTTTTCCTAGTATAGACCATTCCAAATTGAGCTGTTACCTTTCTCTGAATTAGTTAACCGGTGCCAGGGACCTTTTTGGGTGTCCTGGCTTATGATTCCTTCAGTGAGTCAAATTCCCAGAATGAAAAATCCGCTCTCCTCAGGGGGACCTGAGGGGGCCTGCAGGGTCCGGAGAGGAGGTGCTGGATCTTTTCTTTAAAAGCTTATTGCTGGAGTTATTTTAGCGAATCCCGGATGCTGGTGCCACTTGGTTAGCTGGCTTATTTATCAGATGGTCACCGAGGGCTGGAAGTGCTTTGTCTGGAGAGTATTTGTAATTTTAGGTTGCATATCTAATTTTTTTTCTTTTTGCAGGCACCTGAATAATAATGAGCTGACAATCGTCCCTTCCCTGGGCGCTGCCTCTTCCCGAATCTTGTCTCTCTATCTGTAAGTGAAGACGGCCTGGGGGCTTTGGATTTGGGGGAGGGGGACACTGATATGACGTTGACTGTTTTACATAACTGAAATAACTTGATTTTTCTGTTTTTGCTAATGTACAAATCCAGCAGCCTTGTTAGGTATTGAAATGTTTTAGCAAGGGGTGGCTAGGTGGTGCAGTGAATGGAGCACCGGCCCTGGAGTCGGGAGGACCTGACTTCAAATCTAGCCTCGGACACTTAACACTTACTAGCCCTGTGACCTTGGGAAATGTTTTAGCTTGAGAACCTTTGGTGGGGGGGCCTCTTATAAGCCCCCACAAAGAGATCTGCAGAGGACTTTCTGGAGAGCCACGGGGTCAGAATGTCCCTTGGCAGCTCTCTAGTCTCAGGATAACAGATCTCTAGCTGGAAGAGGACTCCATCACATCTACCCAACAGCCCATTGTCTACAGACTGGAGAGATGAAGTGATCTCATCTCACTTCAGGGGGAGGGACAGACAGAGCCAGGAGCTCCCTACCATGTCTTCTGACTTCCATGGCCTCATCCCACCATGCTGGGTCCTCATTAGCTGGATGGACCTTCTGTTCCACTTTGCCAATGGGATAGGCAAGGTCCTCAGAGTTAAAGAATGGTAGTGTTAGAATTAGAACCCAGACCTCCAGATGGTTCTAGCCTACTGCTTTTTCTTCCCTAAACTTAGTTTCTGGCACGCAGTAGGTACTTAATAAATGTTTAAAATTATTAGGAAATAATAGATGTCTGTGATTGCCATCAGGCAGGAGTGAGCCTAGAAGCCCAACTCAATGGACTGGGGCATTTAAGCTATGTTAAAGATTAAAATTTAGGATTTTTATTAAGGATTATTATTATCAATTAAAAGTAAGGATTAAAATTAGAATTTTCATTTGCAGTTTAATTTTATTTGGAAGCCTCTTTCCCTACCTCTCCAGAGTTTCCCCAGATTGTTCATTCAATAACATGTAAGCTTCTTGACGGAAGAGCAAGTTTCATTTTTGTTTTTGTGTCTTGAGTATTCAGCACATAGTAGTGCCGGCCATAGTAGGCACTCACGTAATAAATGTTTAGTCAGTGATAGGATCAGCTCCATAGGTTGTGGGCATAGAGATGCCACTGAACTTAGTCCTCGTCTTTCAGGAGTCTTAACAGGAGAAGCGACATGTCAGATGTAAAAGTGCATACAAATTAATTTGGGGGGATTTGGAGGACTCGCGCCTTCTGGCAGTGCCCTAAAAATACAGTCTGTGTTATCTCCACTGGGACACGCAGGCAAAACCCCTTCATTCCCTTCAAACGCTCTTGTTGGCTCTGCGGTATGGCATGCTGAGTGGGGGTCTCCCAGGGGCCTGCCAAGCCTTCTCTTTGGTTGAGGAAGGCAGGCAGTTCGGGAATAGTAGCTAGGTTCCAGCAGGTAGCAGAAGGGTTTTATTTTTGTGCTGTAGAGAGCTTGTCCTGGGCTCCTCAGAAGGCCGGTAAAGTGGATGAACTGGCTAGAGATGCTTAAATTTATAGAGGGGAAACCGAGCCCAGCAGGGTGAGAGACTCTTGAGATGTATCCACAGTTACTGGTTCTTTATGTAATTCAGCTTGTTCACTCACCTGCCTTCAGGAGGTAAAAAAAAAAAAATGCTCTGCAAATAGAACACAGTATGAAAAAATGACATCCCACTTAAAAAAAAGACAGCAAATCGTGTTGTCCCTCTTCCCTTTCCCCATATTGAGGATCCTGGTTGATTGAAGCCTTAAATAAGGACCTTTTTCCAAGGCCAAGTGCCAGACGCTAACCTTGAGCTCTCCCAGGGGCTGGTTCCTCCCTGTTCCCATGAACATGGTGGCTTGTTTGAAAAAATCCCTCCCAGAGATTTATTCATACAAGCTAGTCCTGAGCCCAAGAGCCTCTTAGACTGATGTTTGATGGCCAACAGGAGGAGTGAATTCTGGCTGGCCATCCCCTCGCTTCCTTTCCATCTTTCTTTTTTTCTTTAAGATAATGTGGTAAGCTTTATAACCCGTTTGTTCACCTGTGTGTATCTTTCCGTGAAATCCAGGCTCAGCGGACAGTGTGGAGGGACTTGGCAGGAGCAGCCTATTAATAAGATTGTTGGTGTAGCTTGCAGCTTTCAGATTTGGGCTGGCAGCGGGCCCTGTGTTCAGAAGGTGCTGTGTTCTTGCCAACTCAGCCTTGCTCAGCTTAACCCTTTTTAAGGTCAGTAGCTTTGGTTAGTAGGGAGCTAGTTTCCATCCACTACCATTCCACCTCCTCCATCCTCTCCAGGGTCCGAGATGGGCTCCTGTATTGGTAGCATTGTAGATAGGGCACTGGACCTTGGGGTGAGGAAGATGGCAGGTTTAAACCTTACCTTGGATGGTTGTGGCTACTTGGGGAGACCTTGGGCAGATCGCTTAGGCTCGGTTTCCTCATCTGTGAAATGGGGATAAGAGCAGACTTGCCTCACAGGGTGGTTGCTTAGCTAATTCCTAAACAGGTCTTTGTAAAGCTTGTGACCACAGCCTAGTCTGGTGGAGAGATGGCTGCCATAAAGCCCCAAGACCTGCCTTTGAATCCCGACTCTGCCGCTTACTAGTTGGGCAGTCTGGGGCGAGTCAGAACTTCTTGGATTTCGGTCCTCTCTTCAGTAGAGTGTGTGGGTTGGACCAGGTGGGCTCTGAGGACCTTTTGGGCTCCAAATCCAGGATTCTATCAGTCGCTTCCCTTCTCTGGGAGGGGACTTCACTCAACCTGGCTGGATGGTGACTTCTCACAGATTCCTGATGGCTTTCGTTCAGTCTAGGATGATCATGACCCTAGGATCAGGAGAAAGATGGTTTTAGGCTCTGACAAAGAGCCGAGCTCTCAGTGAATTAAAAGAGCTGGGACAGCCGTGGTTTCTTCTAACTTTTGAGTTATTTCTAGTAGAGTGTAGGCTTCTTGTGGGCAAGATCTGTGCATCCTTCTTGTCATTGTTCCTCTGGCTCCTAGCCAAGGGTCTGCAACAGAAGAGGGGCTGCCTAGATAACTAAATGAATACCTTTTGTAAGTAAGTTAAATTGAATTCCAAAAATACCCAGGGGAGATGGGGAAGGAAGAACCCAGCCACCAGCTTTGGACCATTTAATTCTTAAAGGAAAACCAGTCCTCAGTTCTTGGGGTAACTTGGTAACTTCACTCTATCCTCCTAGCCAGTGATGCACGTGGCTTTCTGTGGGGCCTCCTTCAGTGGGTTTCTGTGCTCGCTCTGTCTGATGCTTCCTAGCAGATGGAGGGTTGGGGTGGGGGGCTTGGAGAGGAGAGGAGAGACCCCCAGGGGCCTCCTTACCTCATTTAGGTATTCATTGATTGATTAATGTGGTGGCTGAACATCGTCTTGGCCCTGCTGTTTCTCTTTCTGTCCTTCCTCCCCTCCGACCCCATTCTCCTGGTCTCCTTTACTTCACATTTTTCCCTGGAGAGAGGGAAAGGTGACGGTTCTCTGTCGCTTGGGCCTGGAGGCAATCCGCAGTGGAGCTCGTAGGGCTTTGAAATGGCCTCTTCTGGCTGACTAAAAATACATTTCTTCTATGACTCTCCCCCCAGCCCAGGGCAGCGTGGGACAGGTTGGCTTTTTTCCTGCTCTTCCATTAGGCAGTGTTAAAATATGTAAAGTTAGGGAGGAAAAAAAAAGAAAAGAAAAGAAAACTCAGACTTGAACTGCTTTCACTTTGAATTCGGCTTGGAAAAGGCAGGTGAATGTTGGCAGCCACAGCTCCGTTTTGGGTGTGGATCTTATGTCTTATTTGATAAATTACTTTTTTGAAATGGTTGGGGGCAGGTGAGAAGAAAACAGTATTGAAGATCTTTGACTTCCTTTTCTGCTTCAGACGTGCTCTCAGGGTAGTGAGGGGACTGAGCTCAGCCCCCAGAAAGAACCGTTCAGAGAGCCTTAACCATTTTGTATTCTAGACCTCTTTGTCGGTCTGAAATCTGTGAGCTCCTCAAAATGCTCTTTTTCAGTTCTTAAAGTAAAATACATAGAATTAAAAAAAAATTTTTTTTTAAAAAGTACATGAGTCTATTGTATATAATAAGTCCAAGACCTCTGGAGCGCCAGTGACCAAAAGGTTGATCACCCTTGAGGTGATTCCTGGAATGACCTCCCAACTTAGCTAGTCTGGTCCTCAGCTGGACCCACACTGGAATCCTTTTCAGCTTGGTGGAACTGCTTAAAATAATTTATTCATTGCTTCCCTAGGAGATAATTATCTTCGAGAAAGAACCACAGCCTGAGGCGTAATCACATTCCTTGTTAGTCCAGCAATCCAATTCACCAAATATTTATGGACGGCTTTCTGGGTATAAGGCACTGTAAGGAATAGTTAGATTAATAAATGATGACTTAATACCCTGGGAGCTCAGAGCACCACGTGAAATTTGCCTCCATTCTCTACTGAGCTGCCAGTGGAAATCCTCAGGTATGTTAATACACATTTTAGAGATGGAAAAACTGAGGGCTGGATAGAAGATTTCATCCTTGCCTGACCTAATGGGGGGAAAAGGGAAATGACCTGTCTCAGCCTTGGGATGACACAGTGCAGTCATCCCTCCCAACTGGCAAGCAGCAGATAGAACTCATTTGAGTGGTGGAAAAAGTTACAGGGAATGAAGAAATGCTTCCTTTAATTGAGAAGAGGCAACAGCAGAGATGTGGAGGTGAAGATAATGTGGGATCCCAGGGCTCATGCCCTCTCTGGTCCTTGTTATTTGGGTGGCCATGGTTGAGTTGCTGAACTTTGAAATTTTGGACTTCCCAGGCTAGGGGTTAAGTTGGATTTAGGAATAGTTGTTTTTTTTCCTCTGGGTCCTGTAGTCTTGACTGGTGACAACTCCTTTCTCTCCTTCCCTTTCTTCCTCCCAACTTGGTGAGGGGAGTGACCTCATAGTGACCTCTTCTCTCAGTACGTGGTACTCACACCAGAGCCCAAGAATGGAGTGAGATGGAAACAAACCCACCCTGAAGTGAGGAAGGATGAGTGGAAACCAGAAATGTTTTCTCTGAGAATCTGGAGGGTCAGCAAAGCAGAGGCATTCACTTTTGCCAAGTCAGGACAGAAAATCACTTAGAACGCTAGGGATGGTCTGACCTTTCCACAAGATGGCTTCTGCCATGATGGCGCCATGGCCATGGCCATGGAGGACTTCCCTCTCTCTGCATCTCTACCGGTGCCTTCATCTTTCCCAGCCGAGCTGCCTCCCGTCATTTGGTCCATATGGTTATTGCTGCTCATCAGAATGAATGATGTAATGGCAAGATTTCACTCTGGAATGTCAGCTTTGTTCTCACCGAGAGATCCTTTCCTCTGACATCCCAGACCGCTTCCCACTGGGCTTTCAACATTGCTGGGGATTTTCTCCCAGACTTGTATCCTGTTCAGAGAAGATGAGTACTCAGGGGCTCTCTCACTGCTGAACCCGGCGTTTGTTGCCTCTGACGGTAGTGAAGCTGAAAGACCTGTGGAGTGCTGCCCTTTCTGGTGGGGTGCTAGCCCAGAGGGAGCTTGGGCGGGGGTTGGAGAAGAGAGATCTCTACAGGATGAGCTACAAGAGGCCTCAGAGACCATAGAGCCGGTCCTTTTCATTTTACAAAGGAGGAAAGGCCGAATTTGAACTCATATCCCACCGTACAGACCTCACGCATTTTTACTCTCTTGCTCAGAACGATAGTTGGTGGGAAATATGCCACAAAATATTGTGCAATGGCCCTGGAATTGGGGGACACGGATTCTGGGCCTGTCTGCTACTTTGACTACTTTGGGCAAGTCTCTCCTCTCTGAGCCTCTATCGTCTCATCTGCAAAATGGGGGTGGGGCTGGGATTGGATGGGTTAAGCCTGGATGGTCCCTAAGGTGCTTTCTGTCTGTAGATCTGTGATCTCATGTTTACATGAAGAGTTAGCCTGGTACTAACTGTCTCTTACGGTCACTTATGCTCACTGTTCCTTCTTTCCTTACCCTTTACCTCTTCTTGTAGACTTTTATCCAGAGAGTTGTGAGAATGTGCATTTTGGGGGAAAGTGTACTCACACACCCACACACACACACACCCCGCTCAATTTGTAATGGGGCAGCTAGATAGAGCACTGGACCTGGAGTCAGGAGGACCTGAGTTCAAATTTGGCCTCAGACACTTACTAGCTGTGTGACCCTGGGCAAGTCACTTAACTGTGTTTGCCTCAGTTTCCTCATCTGTAAAATGAGCTGGAGAAGGAAATGGCAACCACTCCATTATCTTTGCCAAGAAAACCCCAAATGGGGTCATGAAAAGTTGGACACGACTGAAAAATAACTTGGCAACAACAAAGTCTGTAATGTCCATTCACCACACACATATTTAGCACGGAAATCACTTGTTTTCATCTCTAGGCGCCTTTATCACCAAACCAACTGTTTGATTCTTCCTTTGGTGCATGGTTGTGACCCCCTTGAGGGGAATGGAGAAATTTGTTTAGCTCATAATATTAAAAGGCAGGGTCTGAAATTTATCTGAAAATTGCTGCAGACGTCGCCACTCCTAATTCCGTGCTCCTCCATCAAGGAACCTGGATGTGTTCTTATAGGCCTTATTTCAGTTAAGCCATTTGTAAAGAGAGCGCGGTAATTCGAAAGTAACATCCCAGGCATATATATAGTCTTTAACAGCAAGCTTAAGACTCTTAATAGGATTCTCGCCCTTCCCCTTTGGCCTCCCCCATCTTTGTTAAGGGTCCCGTGTGTGTGGGAGGCTGGTAGCCCCAAATTATGTGTCTGGCAAAAAAGATAATTAAATGAGTGTCTTTTCAGGGAGGGGATAAAGCAGCCGGTAGCTTTAGACTTGAGTTTTGTATGTGAAATTCAGTGACTGCAGTTTTGTTTTCACTTTGGCTTTTTCCCTGGAGTGTGTTTGCATAGAGTTGGGGGTAGGGTTGGTTTCTGTGGAAATCCAAACTTTGAATTTCCTGAGTCGTGGGTGTTTAAAAAAAAGCCCTGCTGTAATACTGACCTCAGCGGTCTTTGTTTTTAATTTCCTCTGCTTGAAGCAAGTGCCTTCATTAGTCTGCTAGGCCAGATGCACTGAATGTCATTGTTTTGCAGCCTCCCGTTTTGATGGGATAACTAACACATTCTGTTCATTTCTGGTAGTTTGGTGCACTGACTTATCTACCTATATTTTTCAAGGTGCTTTCTTTAAGCAAGGACCATTTCTTTGAAAAAAAAAAAAGACACCCCGGCCCCCCAAAATAAAAGGGGAGCGATTTCTTAACCGTCTTTTCTTGAATAGTAGACAGTCATGTATTACCGTTCATATTATGGACACAGGTTTCTCTCCAAAAGTATTTTCTTTCTAGAGATTGTGTGAGGGTAATGAAAGAAGCTCTATTTTCTGATACTAAGGGCCTGTGTGACTGTAGTTTTATCACTTAACCCTTCAGTTCCCAAGGCAACTAATTCTGTAAGTTGTCAAGAAAGTACCAATTTGGATTTGACCAGGGAATTAACTCTGTAGGCTCTCCCTACGCAGACAGAATTGTAGGACTAGACAAAAAGGTAAAAACCAATCTGTTGTTCTCATTATATGTGTGTATGCATTACCTCCACATATATCCCTCAAAGTTTTGTCAGAACAAAGACATGAATGTGTAACATTTAATAGTGGTTTAAGGTTTCCAGATTGCTTTGCATCCTCCTGCTGTTGGCTGTCCCTGGTGCCTGCAGTCTTCTCTCTCCACATCTCCTCCTAGCTTCTTTCAAGTCTCCTCTAAAATCCCATCATCCACAAGAAGCCTTTCCCAGTCCTCCTTAAAATGTAGTGCCTCTGGGGCAGCTAGGTGGCACAGTAAATAGAGCACCAGCCAGGGAGTCAGGAGGACTTGAGTTCAAATCCAACCTCAGATACTTAACACAAAAACTAGCTGTGTGACCTTGGGCAAGTCATTTAACCCCAATTGCCCTCCCAAAAAAAGCAAAAAAAAAAAAGTTATCAAAATGTAGTGCCTCCCCTTTGAGACTACTGCCCCCATCCCAGCTCACCCTGTACATGTTTTATTTGTATATGATGATTTTCCCGTTGTCTCCATCATTTGACTGTGAGCTCCTTGAGAGCGTGGACTGTCTTTTGCTTTTCTTTGTGTCCCAGGTGCTTAGTATGATGTCTGACACATAGTAGGTGCTTTAGAAAACCTAGTTTAAAAAAAAAATTATCCTGGGAAGTATACTCATTTTATAGATGGAGAAACTGAGGCCTAGAGAGATTAGCTAATAAATGTTTGAAACGCGATTCAAAACTAGGTCACTTAGTAAGTTAAGGGGAAAAAAGAGCCTACTGTGTGCCAAGAACCGTGCTAAGCGCTGGGGATACAGAGGAAAGTATAAGCTAGTTCCCGTTCTTAAGAAACTCAGTGTCTAATGGTGGAGATGGTACGTATGTACAGTGTCCAAATGTCCAAATAAAATATACAAGTAAAATTCAAGATAGTCCAGCAAGACAACACTGCTTTCCCTCAAGGCCTATCTCCTTTAGTTAATGTAATCTTGTTGGTTTTACTAAAACCTGAAAAGGGAAATAGGTGACCCTTGTGTTTTGAAAATCCCTTTTGCAACTCTACAAAACAAACACAGAAAGTAAAAAAAAAAGCAACCCAAAGCAGGATACAGTTCTCAGTGACTGTTCATCTCTCATAGTCCCCCTGGCCTGTGATCCTTCTCTGAGTGTGTTAAGTCTGAGAAGTTGGTGGGGAGGAGCACGGATGGGATTTTAGAAGCATGGAGTGGAAAATGGGATTAACCAGTTCCTAGAAAAGACCCCTACGGCGTTTCTAAGCTGTATTTGTTCCTGAAATAAAATCAATAACACTACTTACCTGTTAAACTGTGCAGAAAACTCTTTTCTTTCTCCTTTCCTCAAGAACAGATTGAGTTATCTTTACGGTCTCATCGATTCACATTAATCTCTAATTAAAGTGAGTCTTAATAATTTTTTTCCTTTGAGGCAGTGGGGAACAAAGGAGGTGAATGATGATGTACTTCAGCACAGGTGTACTTCCATCTGAAGAGCGGCAGAGACCAGGGAGATCTGGCCTGTGGAGATGCTGGACTTTTAACAACTTACGTTCTTAAGGAAGAATAAACTTTAATCTGAATTGAAATTTCAGTGACTGATGGGCTGTCTTGTCAGTAGAGTGCCTGAGAGTCCATGGAATTCTACTGTAGTGGAAGGGTTTGTGCCTTCCTGCCTTTATCCTTGATGGTTGGTGGGCTGGGAGAGAGCTACTCTTGAAATAGAGGTTCTTGCCAAGACCTTTGACATGTATTGTGTTCCTGAGAACTGACCCTTAACCAAATTACTATAAGCCCATTACTACTGTAGGATCAGATGTAGTTTTGTAAGCAGTAATAGCCCAGCCAAATAATAGGAGAATGTAGAAAAATTTATCTGGAGCCTTTGAAGTTACATTACACGAAGGGGATGGTTTTCGTCTGAGAAGCAGTGCTTTACTTCAAGCTGATCCTTTATTTTGTTATTCTTAATAATTATAAGATAATTGACAATCATTAGATGATTCATCTTGTCCTCCGTTGAGAAACAGTATGGCAGTGTAGATGAATTCTAGGTCTGCCTCTGACACGCAGGGTACTTCTGTTTCACAAGGGACACTGAAAGGTTAAATCATAGACCCACAAAGACTGTAAAGTGAATTTCTGACCAGCCTTGGTGGAAGGAGTTTCCATGTTGGGAGTTAGCCCATACTGTTGAAATCACAAGGTTTCTTTCCCTTCCTTCCAAAATAAAGAACAAAGATTTAAAACATTGATATTAATGTTCCACAAATTGCTTGCTGTTTCTATGGTGTGTAACTGGTTATTATATTTCAAAATGAACATCAAGTTAATTATATCTTTAGGCACTGTGGAATAAATTAGCACTAACTGTCATTGACAAGCTTCTTTTTGTGGCCTTAAACAAGCTGGTCAGGCATTTCTCCCACCCCCACCCATTTTTCCCCTTAGATTTCACACTGGCAAAAAACTGGAAACAAAGTAGATGCCCATTGTTTGGGAAATAGCCAAATGAGTTGTGGAACCTGAACATAGTGAATTGTTTCTGTTCTGTGAGAAATGATGTCTATTACTAGCACGGAGAAGCACGGGAGACATGAACAGATGCAAGGGTGAAGTGAGTTGAACCAGGAAAACAGTATCCACTGTGACTACAGTGATGTAAATAGAAACAATGTAAAAGGACTAGGATAGTGCATGCTGTCTAAATATAATGACAAAGCTTTTCCCTGAAAAGGAGATTGGAAATGCACACCACAAACACTTTGAAAGGAGCGGGTTTGGAACACTGTGTGTTAGTTTAGTGGAACCACTCCCCTCCCCTTCCTTCTTCATTTTTCATTACCAGGGATGCGTTGCTAGATCGGATGGGAAAGTGAAAAGATTGTAAAAACAAAATGTGTCCATAAAAAACAACCGACAATTTAGAGACCAACGTGAACCATAAATCTCATGTATTTGGGTATGGTGGAAATTAATTAAATTATTTGCATCAGAAAACTCTGAAACCACAGTGGGCTCGCCATTTCTTAAAAAAAAGTTGATTTTATTTGCTGATAGAATGTGTTCTTCTTGCAAAACTTTCTCCTTGAAATAAACAGACAATACATGTTCACACAACACATTTGGCCATAAATTGGCAGCCTTTGGACCTCAGATTTGGAAGTTTAAGGTTTACTGCTGTTGTAGATTTCTTGACTTAATTTACTATTATCCATCCATGGTGTTTTCCACCACCAGCTATCGTTGGGAGAATTTCCCATAGAATGTCATTCTGGTGTTCCTGGCTGTTATCTGCAGAGAGCTGACTATTAATTGAGGTCTGATTACCCTTTTAAACAGGCAGAGGACCTCAGTCAATGCTCCATGTTTCAGTGTGGATTACGTTACTAGTTCCAGTTATCAGAAAACTCTTTGCCCTCAAGCTGAAACATGAATGCCCCCTTTTTGCAGAAGGTAGAAATAGGACAGGTTGTCAGGAGAGCAGAGAATTCTCAGACCTCCCACTGAGGAAGCAAAATCACAATACCTACATTGCCAAAATGGAACTTTATGTTGTTGTTCAGTCTTCTTACCTTTCATGCTGCCATTTGGGGTTCTCTTGGCAGAGATACTGGGAAGGTTTGCTATTTTCTCTCCAGTTCATTTTACAAATGAGGAAACTGAGGCAAAAAGGATGAAGTTGACTTGTCCAGGGTCACACAGCTAGGAAGTGTCTGAGGCTAGATTTGAACTCAGGGAGATAAGTCTTCCTGACTCCAGGTCCCATACTCTATCCACTGTGCCACCTACGTGGAATTGTGTATTTGATGCCATTGTTTTCAACCAGATTGTCCAAGAGTAGAAGCATCTTTAGTGCTATCTGGTTGTTTTCTTGCCTGTTAGTAGTGATGGGCAGAGGGAATTGAAATTAAACCAGTTTATTTCCCAATCTCATTAGAAATTCTTCTACTGGTGAGAAAAGGTGAGAACTAAGGGCTTGCATGAAGTGTCGATTGTAGATTTTGCTTAGCTGTAACATCCTGTTGACATATTGGTTCACCCGGTAGTGTTGTAGGATTGGGTTTGGAGGCAGAAGAACTGACTTTACAGCCTGGACCTCTGCCCTCCCTGTGTTGTCTCAGGCACGTCATATCCCTGGGCCTCGTGAGGGGTTTGGACTAGAGGCTGACCAGTTCCTTCCAGACCTTCATCTCTGATACTAAGAATCTGGGAATCTGTTAGAAGATGAGGTCACACATGACAAATGCTGAGGTGGATAGTCACAAATGGGCTACGGGCATGACTTCAGTAACTAAAACATCCTTCCAAGTTCTCTTGCTGCTTGTTGTGGGAAAACTCATTAAGGTCAAATGCCAGGGGCACATGTGGGGCAGCAGAAGGCTATGCCGTCGGGGATCTGACTTTATTCAGATTGCAGTCTCATCAGATGCATATGTATGCACAGATGAGTCACATAAGGCCATAGCCAGGAAGACAAGCTTTTCAACATCCCATTTGGGAAGGAAAAACCACTTACTTTCCCTGGAACTCTTCAGGATTTTTGCAATACACGCAGTATTTCTGAGCTCCTTTGAGCAATACAGCCAGAGTCCTCCTTCTGCCAAATTTCACAGAGTAATGGCTTGTCGTTTTCTTTTCCTTTTTTGGGGGGGTGGGGTGGAGAAAGAGGGGGTGGGGAGAGAGGAAAAGGAACACATCTGCAAGTTGTTTACTGAGAAAGTGAAGAGAACACCAGCTGTATGAGGGATGAAATGGAGGAAGAGGGAGACCCAGTGGAGTACATCCTACTGTCATTAGTGTTCCTTGCCTTCCTCCTCTACTTTTCTCATTTCCATAGGCAACTCAGGAGCCTCATACCTCTGGACCTTTCATTCTGGTTGGGATTTTTTTTTCTGATGAACACTCAGGGTTTTAAATGCAATTCTAGACTTGAAGGAGAAAGAGTAATTACCCAAGCCTTGGTATCCCAGTTGGACGGCCATTCCAGGGAAGCTCATTCCTTGCAAACGTACTTGGGGCAGATCCTACGGTGTACTAGGGCTGAAAGCACTTAGCTCACTCTGGCTATTTCCTTCAACAGGCTGCTGTGGAAAGGGAGTGCTCTGTTGTAGAGCACGTCAGGTCAGCATCTGTTGACCACTCCTGGAGTCACGGCTCCCTGTAGATTGCTGTAGGAGATGATGCTTATGACCTATTTATGTTTCATTTCAAGGTTAATAGAGCAGTTTTCCTTCCCCAGACCTTGTCAGGTCATTATCAAAATAGGTGTTATTAATGTGGGCATTATTCCCATAATTCCCATACGTAATTATACCCATATAAAATCAATTCCGAATTCTTGATTAATATAATGTAGATTAATATAACATAATAATATAATTATTCCTGTATACATACCTATATGACATAGATATTAATTCCTATGTTCTCTGTCAATGTAGGCATTATTCCTATAGATAAATCTATTTAGTATACTTTATTCCCTGTTAATAATACATAGCTATTATTTCTACATACATAACATAGATATATTCTATATTAATGCTATTCAGTCATTTTTCAGTTGTGTCCCACTCTTCAGGGCCCCATCTGGGGTTTTCTTGACAGAGATACTGTGGAATGATTTGCCATTTCTTTCTCCCGACTCATTTTATGAGTGAGGAAACTGAGGCAAACAGGGTTAAGTGACTTGCCCAAGGTCTCACAGGTAGTAAATGTCTGAGGCCAAATCAAGCTCAGGAAGATGAAGCTTCCCTGGAATGGCCGTCCAACTGGATGCCAAGGCTTGGGTCATTACTCTCTCTCCTTCAGGTCTAGAATTGCATTTAAAACCCTGAGTGTTCATCAGAAAAAATATATAGTGTATATTATATTATTAAAATACATATATTTTATCTATATGTGTATATATCTATATGACATATAATCCCAACTAGAAACATGGCAGCTAGATGAAGCCCTCTCTATTGATATAATATAGGTATCATTTCTATAGCTATACCTGTGCAGTGTTGATATACATCACTATATTAATATAATATAGGTATTATTTATGTGTATGTATCTATATGACATATAGTCTTATAGTCTATATTGATATAATATAGGTGTGCCTATAGATATACCTATATAATGTATTATGATACCATCATGATATGATATTTATATAATACAGTATTATATCCTTATAATGTATCATGTATAATATGCATTATATATCATAAAATAATAATATATAATATATTGATATAATTTGGTGTTATTTATGTACCTATATTATATAGATATATTCCCATATATTCAATAGTAATATAATATAGGTATTTTTATATGTGATTTCTTAATTTAATTTTGCCTACATAATTCAGACATATTTGAATATAGGTATTATTATTATTATTGTAGGTATTATTATTCCTCCATATTCCTGTATATGATTCTACTTATATAAAATATAGGTGTATATTCCTACAGTCTGTGTTAGTAGACTCTAGGTATTAATCCTGTATTCTGCAGAGACTGGAAGAAGCACATAGACCACGTGTTCCTGCCCTCCAGACCAATCTGTACAGTACACAGAGGGGCATTTACTAGAGGTGGTAGCTGTCTAGTTGGGTCTTCAAGGACAGGTAGAAAGATTGTGAAGATGGACAGTGGAGGGCCACCCCAAGTTCCAGGTGATGGAATGCCTGGATTTTCAGTGGAGATGGATCTTTTGTTTGTTGCTTGGCTGAGTTTCATTGGGGGACTTGGTATTCTTTACAAAAGAAACCCTACAGTGTCTTATGTAAGTAGCTGAAAATAATAATAATAAAAAAAAAGTAGAATGACCTTTCCCCCTAGCATAAATCAGTCAGGGGTCCCTTGGCCAGAGAAATGGGCTCCTTGGGTCAGTTGTTCAGGGCACAGCCTCATAGTCGGGTCTCTGCAGAGTCAAGCTCACATCTGCCAACAGATGCCAGAGCTTGGAGACCCACCGCTCTAAAGCCTCCCTCCCTTCCAGGATATCTGGTCTGACTCCTTCCTGCAGCAGCTGAAGGTGCCAGTCTGGGTTTTCCAGTGGAACTCTGGGGGTGGGGGCAGGGGAGTTCTTTCTGACTTTGGAGGAGAAACTTGAGTACAAGCGCCTGCAGAACAGCAGGAGAAGAAGGGCCTTCTCGGAGCAGCACACGGACGTTTTTCTTTTTTGTGGTTGCTGGTTTGGACCGAAAAATGCCTGTTCTGGAAGTGCCTGGGTTGCATGTGCTAGGAAGCCGTTCATCATTCGGGGATCTGCGCAGCAGGAACAGCCCCAGACAGCCAATGCCTGCGTCTTTCTCGCTCTCAATTCCTTTTGTAGCCAGTGTTGAAATGTTACCCTTTTGTCTAGGGGGGAGGAGGAGCTCACACAGTTTGGCCATTTCCAGGGTTGGAGGTTTTCTCTCTTCTCGCGTCTTAGAAGAGTACAGGCTACAGCAGCATTCTCATTTTTCCCCCCTCAAAACCATCCAAAAACCATCCCCTCACCTCAACTCTTCCCAAACCTCCTGTTTAAGGTGTTAATTTAATTCCCCTTCCCTTCTAATCCTTTAATTATAACTAATGATAACTTAATCATAACTAACAATAAAAATTGATTCCCATCTCTTCCCCCTTTGCTCCTTATTAATGTTATAGGCAATAAAATTTTAATTGGTCAGGAAAAGCAAAGAGCCTGGATAACCCTCAGATTGAATAATGGAGGCTGAGGAGTTCTCCTCATCACCGCCCTTGATAATTAATTGTGGAACCTCAAATGATTCGACATCTGATTAGACCTGAGTATGAAGAGGTCCCATCCTGCTGGCTAGCCTGGGGCAGATACATAAAGGTTAATGGCGGACAGTTCTCCCCTTTTCCATCAGTGCTGAAGTTTGTGACTTAGGGCAGCATTTGGCAGAACAATTGCCTTGCTTCCCATCTTGGAAGGGCTGAGGGTGGAGATGCATGGGACAGATCTGGCCTTTCCAGAGGAAGCTTCAGCAAGCATTTTCCATTTCTACAACAAGTGCTGGAATTAGCGGATTGCTTACCCTATTCAGTGGTAATGTGGTCAATTTCTGACGTTTTGGGGAGTTGGCTATTATCTGTTAAGAACTCTAATGTGGTTTTTTTTTATAATTTGGAAATTACTCCCCTCCTCCTCCGTTCCCCTTTTTTCAAAGAAAAAAAGATTTTATTGCTGGTCTTTTGTTTTACATAAACTGGATATCCCCCACATCCCTCAGTCATCCTTTGTAAGAAAAGATTTTTTTTTACAAGGAAAAAAAAAATCAGAGCTCATCAGTACATTGGAAAAAATCTGCCATTATATACAAATTTCTCTACCCAAGGCCCTCACCTTTGCAAAGAAGATTGATGGCGTCTTCTGTCTCTTTTTCAGAGTTAAGCTTGTTTTTTGTAATTTTACAATATTCATTTTTGGTCTTTTTGTTGGTTCTTTCCAGTTACATTGAGAATAAATAATTCAGTTCAAGAAGTATTAAGTGCCTATTATGTGCTGGGCACAATGGGATACAAATGAGAAAAAAGAGAGACAGTTCATGTCCTCAAGGAGCTTCCCCTCTAATGGGGGAAGACAGCGCACAGAGGGAAGTTGGGAAGGTGGGGTGGCCAGCGGGGGGGGGGGGGGCGCCTGTCATGTTCCTTGA
The DNA here is from genome assembly GCA_028646515.1 of Pseudochirops corinnae. NCBI lineage: Eukaryota > Metazoa > Chordata > Mammalia > Diprotodontia > Pseudocheiridae > Pseudochirops > Pseudochirops corinnae. The sequence continues at coordinate 25,323,229 of CM053590.1, read as the reverse complement.
GCAGAGTTGTAGATGCAAAGTGGGGAATGGGCTGGAGGGTCCAGGGCCAGGCCTGTGGAGAGGAACACTTTGGGAGGAGCTAGGGCTGGTCTGGTCAGAGGAGAGTGGAGGCTGTGAGCCAGTTGCGAAGGTGTTAAGCATACACAGAAGAGATGGTGAGATTTCAGGTGCTCAGGCTGAGAAGGGTATATGCTTTGGTGGAGTTCCAGCCAAGAGAGACAAAAGTTTTGACCAGTTGTAGGTTTGTGGCTATAGCTTCCTCATTTATAGAGTGAAGGAGTTCATATTAATCATGAAAGCAGTAATTAATGTTTATAGCAGCTTTAAGGTTTGCACAGTACCTTCCATGTGCTGTGCCATTTGATCTTCTGAGCTATCCTGAGAGGTATGTGTTATCACTGTCCCCATTTCACAGATGAGGAAAGTGAGGCTGGTAAGATGTTAAAAGTCAGATAGTTTAGAAATGTTTGAAGCTGGACTTGAATTCAAGTCTTTCACACTCCCAAGTCACACACTAGAGATTTATCAATAAAGTGTGGTAAGAACTGCTGATATAAAACATTCATCTCAAACCTAGAGGCCCGCTATTCTTCCACATACAGGGTTCCTGAGGAGGACGCTCAAACCTGACTATGCATTTTGTGGGGCACTTGTGGAGGAAACAAAGGGGTATAGCAAGGTGAGATTCTCAATCTCAGTTTCTTATGAGGGGACTGTTCTCCGACAACATCATTGTAGTACTCAGAGTGACCTCATCGTAGCTTCAGAGCTGGGAGGGATCTTAGAGGCCACCTGTTCCAGTCCCCCATTTTATAGATGAGGAAACTGAGACCCAGAGACACTTGTCCAGGGTCACCATGCTTTCAACTAGTAAGTATCCTATCACTTAAGGCAGAGAGAGACTGGAGGGTAACTTATTGGGAATATTGGAATTGGAATTCATTTGTTTGGACTGGAGGTCAATTTACAATTTCAGTGCAAGATTACAGGAAACTAGAAGCTATGGCCCTGATACTGAAAGATTCTTGAAATGCGCGTGCGTGTGTGTGTGTGTGTGTGTGTGTGTGTGTGTATATATGTGTGTGTATGTGTGTATGTGTGTGTGTATGTGTGTGTATGTGTGTATGTGTGTGTGTGTGTCACACACACACAGAGGAGGGAGAAAGGGAGAGAGGGAGACAGAGAGAAAAGGTGTTATTTCCCCAAAATGTTATCCTTGGTCAGGTCAAACAATTATGCTTCTCCCCAAAGTTCTGGGGTGCGTTCGTGCAGGTGTGTACAACATATTCTCCTACCCAGTCCCCTCCCTCCTTTTCTTCTCTATCTCCCTTATATTGTCTCCTCCCCTTCCTCTCCCTACGCTGTTTCCCAGAAGTTATTTCATATAAGTTGAAAGCAAAATTCATTAAGTGATCCACTCATGTTCCCAGCAGAGAATCAGAGAAAGTCCAGAGCCTAGCCATTGGTGGTCTGAGACTCTCTAAGCCCGAGATGATTGGGGTTTGGGTGTTTTCTACGTTTTTGCTTAACTTGGAGGAAAGAAGCTCGAGGCCTGAAGGGAATTAGCCCACCTTGATTAGGACATACTTCAGGGTTTTAAAAAGAACTAAAGACTCTGTGTCCAGAAAAAAGGGAGCAAGTGTTTAACTCTTTGCACCTGTGGTTTTAGAGTGAGGAATAATAAAAGAAGACTGTTCCGATTGGCTGAGCAACAGTGGGCTTCCAGGGCAATGTGCTTTGATGTTATAACAGGTTTATCATCAGCTGGGGAGATAAGGCAGCCTGCATTAAGGGACCAGCTCCCAAGTCCTGCTCATCACAACCCTACCCATCTTCATAGCCTATATTGGAGGCTTGTGAAATTGCACATTGTAAATGACATCCAGAATCTTAGGCTGGCTAAATCAACAGTCTTAGAGACTTAGACTGAGTCTAGGAGGGAAGCAAGGCTGTTTTTTTCTTTTCTAATTCGGCCGGAGAGGGGGATGAGGGGAGAGGATGGGGAGAAGAGCTCATCTCTGAGATTCTAGCCAAATTCTGAAACAGTCTTTCTCTCTGTCTCTCTGTGTTTCTATCTCTCTGTCCTTCTATCTCTCTGTCTTCCTTCTCTCTCTCTGTTTCTTTGTCCCTGTCTCTCTCTTCCCTGGAACTCTGTACTACTCTTCATGTCAGATAATTGACACATTGTTAAATTAATTGTTGACACATTATTAAATTAAATGTTACTTAATTTACTGGTGCCTAGAAGGCCAGACACAGGTAGTTTGGAAGGAGAATCTAGGTACTTTTTTACTTCTGTAATTCTTGAGCAGAATTCTAGGGATATTCCTGCACCAAGAAGTCCCCTTTCCTGACTTCCCAGCTCCCTCTTGTCCAAGAGACCTTGCAGTCAGTGAAGGAAAGGTTGGGACAATCATTTAAAGACAGTCTGATGTCCCTGAGTGTCCTCCTCCTCTTAGGGTTCAGGACTGTCAGGAATTGCCTTCTGGGTAGAGAAGACCACCTTTAATGGACACTTAGTATCAGAAGAAGCAGGAGGTTCACTTTCTCACACTTATTTTGGGATTTAGAGGGTGAAGCACAGTGTTATTTTAAAAAAGAAATGAGGTATGGTCTGGCATGAGAGAAAGAATGAGAATGAATTTATATCCTGTGGGATGAAAGGAGAAGAGTCAGATTGTTGGGAGCTGAGAAATTCTGGGGTAAGGCCTTGGTATCTGAGGATGCACATGCAGCAGTAGAAACATGGTTGACATCAGGTTACAGCTTGTCCCATAGAAATGGATTTTCCCAGAAATGAAAACCAGCAGAGGAGCCCAAGGTGCAAAACTAGGGTACTCCTTCCCTTCTCTTTGTTTCAGAGCTGGGCAGGAAGGCATCCGGAGGAGGTCATGGAAGCAGGACTTGCCTCAGGTTGGTTTGAGCCTGAGTTTCTGTGCCGTAAGCTAGGAGAGCCAGAGACAGTGAAAGGGGTCTTTGGCCTAAGTGAGAAATGTGGCTTCCAGGGACAGTGAGGGGGTAGAGTGTTATGGTACCCTGCCCGGTCACATACCATGAAGAATACCGCCTTTAGTTTGGGGCACCATAGACCAGGAAGGTTATTGGTAAACTATCGTGCATAAAGAAGTGTGATCCAGGTCTGATGGAGAGGATGAAACCGGAAAGAGGGAGCTGACGTCATCTCAGAATCAGCTGAAAGAAGGAAATGGGACCATTTTGCCTAGAGAAGAGAGGACACCCAGGGGACATGATGGTGGTCTTCAAATTTTTGAAGGGCCAGCATCTGGAAGAGGGTCATTCGATGTGTTCTGCTAGACCTCAGAAGGCAGAACCAGGAACAGCACTGGGTGGAAGCTGCCGAGAAACAAATTTGAGATGGCTATGGGAGGGCAAAACAAAAAAGAAATGAAAAATTTTTCCAATAATTTGAGCTATAGAAAGGAAGAGTGGGTTTCTTTGGGAGTCTTTAAATAGAGGCTAACTGAAGGAAGATTCTTGTTCAGATATGGGTGGGTCCAGGCAGCCATGAGGATCCTGCCTTCTAACTTGAAAATTCTATGATTCCGTGAAGTCTTTCTCCTTTTTCCAGTGACACGGCAAAATATTTTTAACATTTGTTACTAGCTGTGTAACCCTGGGCAAGTCACTTAACCCAGGTTGCCTTAGTTTCCTGATCTGTAAAGTGAGCTGGAGAAGGAAGTGGCAAACCACCCCAGTGTCTTTGCCAAGAAAACCCCAAATGGGTCACGAAGAGTCAGATACGACCAAAAGAGGACTCAACAACACCCACACCACATCTCTGGGAGCCAATTGCTATTATTACCCCCATTTCACAGATGAGGAAACTGAGGCAGACAGTGGTTAAGTGACTTGCTTGGGTAGCAGAGATAGTAAGTGGCGAAGGCCACATTTGAACTCTTCAGGTGAAGCTTGTCTTCCTTGTGTCACCTAGCTGCCTCAGGCAGGTGTAATTAAGAGAAGATAGGTTAATTAGGCTTTTTTCCTCTCTTGAGTGAGAGACTGAGAGAGAGAGGCAGAGAGTGTGTGTGTGTGTGTGTGTGTGTGTGTGTGTGTGTGTGTGTGTGTGTGAGTGGGGGGAATGTCCCTGTTTGCCAGAGATCTACAAAAAATCTTTGCAAGTGAAGCTGGGGTGTGTGTGTGGGGGGAATGTCCTGTTGGACTGTGAGCCACCTGCAGGCTAGGACTGTTCTTTCATGGTCATTCTTTGTATTCACAGCCTTTAACATAGTGGCTGACTCCTCAGTGTTTGGCAAATGCTGTTGTGACCTGGGAGTCTCTAATTGGAAACAGAAACTTTCAGACTCGGGCATCATTCTTGCCAGTGTTGAGATTCATTCCCAAGTGTCCCTTATCCCTGGGCCACAGGGGCAGTGACTTCTCGCGGGGCTCCAAGAACGTGAGCAGCTTCTGTTCTGTTAATAGCACGAGTTAGGTGCCGCTTCCCCGCGGGGCTGCAGAGGCAGCCTGGGTGTTCCTGGAGTGTTACGGATTCTCTAGAAAGCCGTCTGGCTCCAGTGTTTTCTCTTGACTTTTATAAACTCCCTCCTCCCCCCCATTTGGGTTCTTGGACTCTAGGGAGAACTCCTTTCCCAGGTGGGATAGCAGATGGAGGAGGAAGGCCCCTCCCTCCTGTGCTGCCCTCCCAAGTCCTTTTGGGGGGTAATATTTCTGTTCATCAGTGGCTGTCCACTGATTAATTGGGAGAGTGTGGCTTCTCCCACCTGTGGCAGACAGGCTTGTGCATGTACACACACACACACACACACACACACACACACACACACACACACACACACACACACACACACACACACACACACACACACACAGACACACACACCCCCCCATCAAGGGAATGTAATTAGAGAGAAAGCCAGGGCAGCCCTCTGGGTTTCTTTCCATGATAGTAATTGGTGGCTGACAGGGGTTGGAGATGGTGATGCAACCCACCTAGATGGCGCAATCTATTGATACCTGAGCACAAACGCTGTTTGTTGTAGGGGGCAACCACTTGGAAGGGAGACCTTGTGGTGCAGTGTGTTGTGTGCGGAATGTGGAGGGGAAGGCACTTGCTGATTTCTGAGGATGTGGTGGAAAGTAGGTTGTTTTTTTCTCATTGCTCTAGGCATGGTTTATTAAAAGTAGCATTGAATGGCAGCACAGATTAGCTTGCGGGGTATAAAGTGTCATTCCCATTCCCATTGAATGCCTTTGCCCACAATTCCCAGCAGGCAGATGGTGCAACATAGGTAGCAGCATCAGACTTTGGCATTGGGTAGACCTGGGTTCAAGTCCTGCCTTGGATACTTAGCTATTTGACTCTGAGCAAGCCACCTGATCTCTCACCTTCAGTTTCCTCATCTGTGAAATGGGGATAAAAAAGACACCTGCCTCACAAGGTTGTTGTGAGCATCAGCCTACGAAAGTGCCTTGCAGACATTAAAGCAGTGTGTGAATATTATCTGTTAATGAGAGCAGTGATGCTGGGCAGGTGACTTAATCTCTGCCTCAGTTTCATCATCTGGAGATGGTGTGTATCCCCCCACCCCCATATACCTTAGGGCCATCTTAAGGATCCAATGAGATAAGATAAGCAAATCTTTTTGTCTGTCTTATGGCATTACATAAGTGCTCCACATTTAGCGTTACTATTAAAATGATGAACATTATTATTAATAATAATTAATATAGCTAATTCTCCTCAACTTCTGGCTCAGGCTTGTCTGTGCTCTCTTATTGGACCTCACTTCATGCAGGACTTTCTGGGTCTCCTTGGCAGAGAGATTGCTCACACTTGCCAGTGTTGTGAGCAGTGTCCGTCAAGCTGGCCGGTGTTCTCTCGCCTCCCTGTGCGTGGTTTTTTTAGCTCTTCCCTCGTCAGACATTTAGGTGGTTTCCAGCTTTGCAGCTCCTCATTCAGCTCCTGTGAGTCTCTGAACTGGTGGCTGATTTTTGTTTTGCTTTGAGTGATGCTCGGGGTGTGGATTGTCAACAATGGAATGAGCGGGTCATAGGGAGATGCTCGCGTGACAGTAAGAATCGCTGACATTGGCAGCTGGGCTTTCCGATTTCCAAAGCCTTTTCCGGCGGTATCTAATGTCAGCCTCACAGAATCCCTGTGAAGCAAGGAGGATAGATAATTTTCATTCATTCCCTTTGCATATATGAAGAAACTGGAGCCAGGAGAGATCCAGTAACTTGATAACAGTCACACATATTGTATTGTCGACAGCAGAAGCACAACATGGGAGAGGGAGAGAGAGGATAGTTTTGTGAGCCTAAGTTTGCTAAGTTCTTTGTACCTCGATTTCCCCATCTGCGCAATGGGTATAATGATAGCACCTGCCGCACAAGGTGGTTGAGGACCTACGTAAAGTGCTTTGCAAACCTTGCAGCATTTTAGAACATCCTCCTTATTGGCATCAGCATTGTTGTTCTGGTTTGCCCTGTTGTTTGGCACTTTATAAAGCTGATATGTCTTGGTTTTTTTCTCCTTGGCACCCACATGCAGGTGAGGACCCTTTTTCTCCCTTCCCATCTAAGGACAGGTAGGACCAGTAGTGAAAGAGGTGTGGCTGATGTGAGGAAGCAAGTCACCAAGAATTGATGAAGTTCTCTGCATGTCCCAGGCCCTGTGTTTAAGCCTTGGTGATGAGAAAAGGGCCCCTGCCCTCAGGGACTTTACATTCTACTGGGGGAAAGAACAGATAAGATATAGGTATGGTTGATAGAAGGCAGTTTGAGAGGGGAGGGCATTAAGAACTCTGTGTACCAGGGAAAGAAAGACCTTTGCCAAAGGCGGGATTTGTGCATCTGAAAGGAACTCAGGATAACTAGATGGTGGAGGGGGAAGGGTGAGTGAACCCCAGTGTTGCTGGATCATAAGAGTAGAAGGGAGACTGCAGACATATGGAGGGTGGGGTTATGAAGAGCTTTAAATGACAGAGGGGGCTTCAGCATTGATGCTGAAGGTACCAGGGAGCCATGATGGTTAGAAGCCAACCACTTATTGTCAGATGCCTTAGAAAACCTCCCATGGGCGAACAGTTCGCTTGCACAGCCTCTGACCACAGTTGGCTTGTTTTCTCATCTTGCCTCTCACTGTTACTTCCTTGATCAGTGCTCAGCCTTATGGTGTGGTCTCTCTCTCTGTCTGTCCTGTCTCTGTTTGTCTATCTGTCTATCTGTCTCTCTCTCTGTGTGGAAAGGGGATGATTGGGTGGGGGGAGCTGAATGTCTCAGTGTTGGATGCAAACCAGATATAAACCAAAAAAACTTCCTGTTGCTAGCAAGGCTGACTTGAATTGGTCCTCCATGGACTCCTTTGATCCTCTTATTCTGGGTCTCTGTTAGTCACCAAAATACGATGCTGAAAATCTCTCAGAAATGGTAAAGTCCCCTTTCTGCCTTACTGTGGACACTTCGAATTGCTTATTGGCTAAATGGGGATCATGTCCTCCCATGCCTTTGGGATGCACCTTGGTGCCAAGCCTAGCACATCTTTTTACCCTAGAATTTTATTTTTTTGATGTCATTGTGCTTCCTTGAATTGTTGCTAAGATAGAATGTGAGCTCCTTGATGCAGGGATTAGGATCAATTGTTGTTATTATTCACTGGTCATGGGATCCCTAAATGTTTAGCCTATTGCCTGCTTGGCATGTAGCAGGTGCCTAATGACTCCTCATTCATTGGCTGGTGTAAAGCCCGTCTATCTGGTTTCAGATCTTTGCTCTTTGCCTTCCACTCCTGTGTGACCTGGGAGAAGGCCATCCGTTTCTCTGGGTCTCATTTTACTCATCTGCCAAAGGAGTGGGTGGTGTTAGGTAAGTTCCCATGCAGTTCTAAATGTCAGGAGCCCCACGCACATCAGAGCTGGGAGGGCTGCTTGGTAGACTGCCCTTTGTCCTGCCTTCCTTGGGGCCGACCCTGGCTTACTACGCCCCTGGCTCCCAAGGCCTCTCTGTCTTACCACTGCTCAGCTCTTGTTTTCTATCCGATCCCCACCTGAATAAACATGACCAGAATGTCATGGGCAGCCAGCCTGAGAATCTGCCAAAATTCCCCAGGGAACTGGTGATTCACCAGCAGGGAAAAGAGAGACTGGGAGACAGACAGACCTTCTAGTTCAGATAATGCATTTCCTGCCCAAGGAATGACCAGACCATTTCTTTCTTAAAATTTCCTTTAAGCAGATGATCCCCACCCCACCCACCCCACCCCCAGGCTCCTGGTTAAAGAGAACACAAGGCTTGCTTTGAGATGGTGATGTTGCTCTCACTGGGGAAGGAAAATTCTGTTGACCAGCCAGACCTTGAAAAGCTCTTGAAAGCTGGCTTCTTTGCCACTTTTCTCACTTCTCACTCAAGCGTTTTCTTTCCTTGTCCTTGGAGCGTTGGTACAGTCTATTTCTTGCACAGTAGAGGCTCTTACGACAACCAAAATGCCTCCCCCCACCCTCACTGGATCACCATTTCTATTCACACTATCAAGTTTGGCCTTTCCGTTGGGTTCAAAGAGAAGCTCTTTGTACCTTGGCTAGCTCAGTTGGCCGCAGTGGCGTCCCAAGAAGGCCAGAGCTGTGCACTTGAGCCAAGTGAGGGCAGTTACTCGTGCTGTGATCAGTGGCACACACATTGTATTTCTAACCCCATTAGTCATCTTGGGGACTTAGTAAAAGAAGATGGGTGAAATGAGGGGCAAAAACTCCACCCGTCCTTGTTAGGAAAACAACACAGGGATAAGATAAGGTGGTCCAGGGAGAACAGATTTTAAAATTTAAGTCATTTTTTGACTAAAAAAAAAAAAAAATCATTTTTCCCTCCCGCCTCCCCTGTCTTGTTAGGGGAGGGGCGGGAATAAGCATCTCTTTAGTGTTTCCTATCTTCCTGGCTCTTCCTAAGCACTTTACAAATGTCTCATTTGATGTTCACAGTTACCCTGCCAAGGAGATGCTCTTATTATCACCATTTTAGAGTTGAGGACACTGAGGCCAGCAGAGGTTAAGTGACCTTAATAAGTATCTCAGGTTGGATTTGAACTCAGGTCTTCTTGATTCCAGGGTCACCTAGCTCCCTCATGGGGGAACATAGAAGAACAAAACCCCCTGTAATTAATATGTGTAATTATGCAAAAGTAAATTGCTTCATTGGCCATACTAAAAAAAGGTATGCCTCCACCTGTACCCTTAGTCTGCCATCTCTCTCAAGAGGTAGGTACTCTGCGGCTTCTTGGTTTGATCAGAGTTCTTAATCTTTACAAGTGTTGCTATTGTGTAACTTGTTCTTCTGAATCAGCTCACTTTACTGTGCATCAGTTCATACACGTCTTCCCAGGCTTCTCCTTTTCTCATTTCTTACAGCCCAATAGTGTTAACATCATTCTCTTCAAATGCCACATAGTTTGTTCAGCCATTCTCAGAGGGATGTACATAGCCCTAGTTTGAGTCCTGGCTTTCTCATCAGAGTATTCACATTAATTATGTGCCTGCAGAGACCAGGGAAAGCCCTTATCTTCAAGGAGGCTCCAGTGCAGCCAGGAGACAACATGTGCATATGTAGGGGGTGTGTATGTATAGGTGTATATGCATATTAATGTATTAAAATATATTTTTGCAGGGTGTTCCAACAATCTGAGGGCAGTGCGAAGACTTTTTGGAATACCCTGTATAAAATGGCCACTTTGGGAGAGAGGGTCATAGGGAATCAGGCTTTGTGTGCCTGATGTGATGGTGCATGAGCTGAGCTCAGAAGGAAGCTGGTCTGCCCTGAACTCTTGGTATTCAGTGATTTGGGCAGAGACAAGCATGGTGGGGAAGGTTGGCTTAGCCATCCTTATTATGATCCAGCTGGATTTGCTTTTCAGTATTGACTGGCCTCTTTGATGGTCACACAGGGATTTGAACTCGGGCCTTCCTGAGTTAGCTAGTGCAGTACATCTGTTTTATAGATGTACAGATTGAGATGATCCCAGAGATGAGTGAAAGCTTTTGGATC
>CM053590.1:25300016-25313115 GCA_028646515.1 Pseudochirops corinnae | reverse complement strand
ACTCAGAAAATGTAGCCAAGTGGGAGAGCTTCTCCTGCGTGCTCTCCCTGCCTTTGAAGCCAAGTTTTATTTTTGTTGCCTGGAACAGGTGCTGGTTTAATAGAGTTTTGCTGTGTGAAGTCCTCTTACCACCCCCCCCACTCCCAGTGGCTAACACTGTAAATTGACACCACAGAGGAGAGAGAGCCATGTGACTCTCCTCCCTCCCCAGTCTTTCCTCACTAACACCCCAACTGCAGGACCCACCAGGCGATAGCATTTGGCAGTAAGGGAAGGCAGAAATGTTCCTTTGACTCTTGCCAGCAAGAAATAGCTTCAGAACCCTGCCTTGCACCGTATTCCTTGGTGCTGGCCTGGGTCCTCTTCTGAAACCCCATTCCAGGCTCTCAGTGGGCTTTTAGAGGTGACCCGGGAATTTTAATGGCAACTACCACAAGTGCATCACAACCCCTGCCTGCCTTCCTGGTTTGGACCAAGCTAAGATTGAATTTTGGCCTGGGGCCAACTCGTGTGTTGTCTGAGGACCAGGCCAGAGAAGTTCTGAGGTGTGGGGAGCCAGAGGCCTGGCCACCCGCCAATGGGGCTTTTTCTGTCTTTAGCTGTTCTAGCTCATGAAGGCTGCCTGCTGTTGGTCAGGACTGGGTAGAGAGAGTAGAGGAGTGCCCATAGTGCAGAAATCATGGGCCTGTAGAGGGATGGAGAAGCAGGTCTGGTCTTCAGTGACAATAACAACAGCCTTGTATGGTCCATCTTTTTTACAAAACCCTTACAGTTTGTTTCACAAGAGTGATGACAGTACTCTTCTTCCTGCGTAGAAGTGTAACAGAAATAGGATTCTGAGCTAGAAAGAAGCCCATCTCCCAAAGAGCTAGTCAACAAGCATTTTCAAATGCCTATATATTAGCCAGTGTGCTTAGTACTAGGGGTACAGAGGTGTAATAATGGCAGGCACTTTACTTACGGGGTTTCATAGGATCCTCACAATCCCTCTGAAGTGGGTACTGTCACCATTATAGAGGAGAGAGCTTAGCGTGAGAGAGGTTAAGTGAATGTCTAAGGCAGAATTTGAACTCTGGTCTTCCTGCCTCGCTGCTTAGTGACATTTTCCTAAAAGAGTCCCCTTCTCTAGGGGGAGGGAGGTGAGGTGCTTTTTGTTGGGGAGGGCAGTAGATGCTGCGTTACCTGGACAAGTGAGGTAAGAAGTAGGTCATTCCAGCCATGGGGTAAAACTTCTTCTGGATGCTCAGATTCTGTGAGTTGCCCAAAGTCAGAACTGTAGTAAGTGACTGACAAACCCCAGTCCTCTGTCAATCAGTATTCTTTACCTTCACACTGTCTAGCCTCCTGTAAGTTCATAAGAACTTAGCTTCATTGACCTCATTGGCTTTGATTTTGAGTCTCAGACAGAGCTATAAAGTTTCATCACTCAGAATGAATGGGAAGCTGGTTGGGATGGACTTAATGGGGCCAAACCCATTGAGAGTTTTTTAGGGATAAGTCAAGAAATACAGATTTGGGCAAACCTGGCAGAAAGTTTGCATGACCTTCCATTTGCATTTTGTTAGGTGCTCCCCCAAGGGCACATTTTGAAGCCTTCGGGATCTATCTATGTAGGGGTGGCAAGGCCTGGTAGATAGAGCCAGCATTGAATCATGGCAGCTGTTAAGCCTCCTAAATTTTAGCCCCGTAGGGTGATTCCTTTAAGAGTATGAGTTCCACAGTGGTTGTAACACTTGGGGCAGTCACAGATTGAGTACCAGGATGTGAGCCTTTGCTCACCCACCAAATCTCCCAAGGAAAAAGGGGGAAGGGCACATTCTTATCTAGCAATTGTGGATGTTGGTTTTATATTGATTGAATTTTTTAGACCCCAAAAGTTATGCCTTGTAGACTTTGTAGAGTCTTTGAAAACAAACACTAGAAAACTGACCCTAGTCATCGGTCCATTGGCCTACCAAGAGATCAGTGCTCATGGAGTTGGGGGATCCTTCAGAGGCCAGCTAGTTCAATCCCCTTATTGGCCAAATAATCTTTTCTGTGATACCCCTAAGAAATAAGTCATTGACCATTTAAAAATAATACCTCATTTTTCTACACCAGTAGAAACCAACTTTTCCTAGTTGGAAAACCCTCATCAAAGAAATGTTAGAAGAGTTTGCATTTGGGGGGTATCCAAGGGGATGGGCAGGTGCAAGGTTGAAGGATTCCATCTGATGGGAAGGGTTAATCAGAGTCTGCGTTGTCTAAATGAAAACCACTCTAAGGAAGGAATGAAACAGAGAATGTAATCAAGCCAGCTAGGGTTTGGAATAAATCGTATTTATATCCTGCGCTGTGTATAGGAGAAGTTACTTGGCAAGGCTTTGTTTTGAAGTTCAGTTCTCTGAGATGGCGCAGCTCTGGAAGTGAGCAGTCTTGACAGTCTCCAGCTGGAACCGTTGGCTTTGGTGGGGGAACCTAAGGGTTACAATTGGAATCTGATGGGAGCTGGGTCTGATTCTTTGTGTTTGGGGGATACCAAGGTAGGGGGGAGGGACTATACCACTGGCTTCCTGATGCTACAAAAGTGACTGGTGACTGATAAAGAGTTTGCCAAAAATGATTTCTTCTGGATGGAACCAACAGAATTGCCAGGATGCTGCTTTTCCCTCTTCAATGTCAGACTGACTGTGTTGGGACGTGTGGTTCGTTTGGAGCAGTGGTCCTGGAATCTCTGCTGTTTACTACACTGACCAAATCACTTAAGGTCACTGGGTCTTCTGTTTTCTCACCTGTAAAATGAGGGAATTAGACTTAATAATCTCTAAAGTTCCTTCCAGCTCTAAATCTCATCTTCTTCCTTGGAGAAAATCGGGTCCATGATAGATAGTAGTTTATTCTTTGGTTCTTCCAAAAGTAGGGAAAGTCAAGAAAATTGGAGCAATAGGAGATAAAATTGGGAGAGGCATGTTGGTGCCATGGTCATGAATGTATGTTTTATTACTCGGTTGGGATTGAAGAAGATCATGATCAGATCTGCGAATGATGAGGAAAGGTACGTGGAATACTGGTTAAAAGCGATAACCTGGAATGAGGTAGAGTCCAGTTAGGAAGCTATTACAATAACTTAGGTCAAAAAGTACAAGCATATGCCATTATCCTGGGGGAGTGGTCAGGGTGGGGATTGATTTGAGACTGTGGTGATAGAATAGCCAGACTTAAAATTGTGTGAGAGAGCAAAAGGTCCAGAGGTAGATAGCACATACAGCTCAAATGGTCACTCTGTTGACTTGGAAGCTGGCCATACCACCAGCCGATGTGGATGTTAAGTGAAAGAGGAGGAGTATGGGGGGGAAAAGGACTGAAGAAGACTTTGATTTTGAGAGGCTGACAGGACGTCCAGGTAGATTATCTAGTCAGCAGTCAGAAAAGAAGTGACTGGAGTCCTAGGAGTAACTATATTTGCATGTGGTTGCAAATTGGACATCGTGGAAATGAAGAGAGAGGGCTAAAGGTTGTGGGGCGTGACCCTACTTAAGGGAGAGGAGGAAGATGAGGAATTAGAGACTGAGGGGATGATCAGAGAGAAGGTGAGTCCTTGAGAGACATAGGCATTCGTTGACCACCTCTTGTGGGCTAGGCACCAGAGAGGGAAGCAAGGCAAAGAAGAAAACAATTCAGACTCCTAAGGAGCTTTCATTTGAAAAGGGGAGACAGCAGTTACGTTTGTGAGTAGATACAGCGTAGTGTTACAAGGTATTGAAGTAGGATATCAGAGGAAGGATGTCATGAGTTGATTCTGGAATGAAGAGGAGGATTCTAAGAAGAGGCAAAGAAGGGAAGCCATGGGGACGGTAGCAGCTCTTGAGATGGGAAGTACTTATTAAGAGTATCACATGCTATCTTTAAAAAAAAAGGTAAAAAGTGACAAGAGAAAAAAGGCATTGGCTTTGGGCCGTTGGATTTTAAACACTTCCTATCAGTTTGAGATGCAAAGGACCAAGAGATTTGGAAGAGGAACGAGTACAGGACCAGACGATCTGGGCTAATTAGCAAATAGGAGCTAAGAGGCCTAAATGGGAAAAGGACTTGGAACTACTCGAAACATCTCACCAGAATGATGGAAGAATACTTGAAAATGTGAATTTTTTTTTCCCTATTAAAAAACATTGTCATCTTAAATGTTGCCCTCATTAAGGAGTTAGCTGTTCTCTTTGGACAGTGTCTTCACTGGGTCAGGAGAATGCTGTCTCCATAGAGTAATGTCAGCTCAGACTGGGTTACGATGAGTTGAGATGTGCAGGCTTTGCCGGGAAGGGTGAGAGAAGAACAGATAATGCAGGGGTCTAGGGAAGGTGGCCCTTCTTTGTTTTGTTTTTGGGTGGGGGAGACTAGAGCCAGGCCTATATGCTGAGATGAAGGGGCTAGGACAGATACAATTGGAAGACCAAGTGAGGGCGGCTTCTTGGTCAGAAGCTGGAGCTGGGGTCAGGGTTCCTTGCATTGTGGATTTATAGCCAGAAATGACCTTTGTCCATTTAGTCCATGTCACTAATCTTTGTGTCATGGACTCTTTCGGCTGTCTTGTATATGGATCCCCTTCTCAGAATATTTTTAAGTGCATAAAATAAAAGACAGAAGAATGGAAACCAATTGTGGTGAAATAACGGTATCATAATTTTTTTTGAAGGAAACTGCACAGACCCTCGTGATCTGGTCCAACCTCCACATTTTTAGCTGTAGAAACTGAGGCCCAGAGAGGTCGTCACTTTCCCAAGATCATGAAGGTGACAGAGGCAGAGTCCTCGGACCCCACCCTTTACCCATGGTGTGTGTAGATGACTTGAATGACTGGTGGAGGATATTGGATACCCCCAGTTATCAACTTGTACACACAGCATTCCTTTGCTCCCATATTCTCTCTGTTACCCATCTTCCCTCATCCCTCCTCCTGTGATCAGTCACCTGATACAGAATTTTAAGGAAGGCTTATGATGACTCTCTTTACCAGGGCCCTGAAAAGAAATGCCTCCCTTCCCCACTTCTGGCATGAATCAATAAATCAGTAAGTCAGCATTTATTAAGTGTCTACTGTGTGCTGGGCACTGGGCCAACTCAGATGCTTTCTAATACATTTTTCATACCCCACCACCACACCCCCCACATATACATGCACACCCACACCCCGCGGGGCTTCTTATAAAGAATTGGAAATACTCGTTTGGCCTCCCTTGGGCCAGAGGACATGTTTTAAAAGGGAAGGAGAGAAGATGGGGGAAATAGAACGTTTCTCCACATGATTCATGTTCCCCAGGTACGTGGAATGGTGCCTTTTCCTCCGTGGGTTTTGAGCTCTGGGCCCTGGGAGACTTATGAACAAACAAGGGGTGAGGAAGAGAAGACCCAGAACTTCTGGGAAAGAAGTAACTTGTTTATACCCGCTGGATCTGATTTGTTCAAGTGTTTGTTTAAAAGACATGCCACTTTGTAAGAGGCGGCCTGGGTTCCTTGTTCTGTGTGCAAGAATGCTTTGATTGGCCAGGGACTCTGACACTGTTTACTCAGAAACTCCCCATTGAGCAGCTTGGACCCCCCTGGACAGAGTCACTTTCATTAGTCAGCAGGTTCTCAAGTGTCCAGAATTGGCTCTTGAGAGCGATGAGGGCCCCAGGGGCCTCGGCCTGCAGAACCAGGGAACCCAACCGCTCACCGGCCTCCAGAGCATCTGGTTTTCTTCTCCTCAGCCAATGCTTGGTGGTTATGAACCCCGAGGGCTTGCCAGAAAAGGGGATTAAAGAAGCAAACAAATCTTTTGTGGGAAAACAAGCTCTTAGAGGGGCAAACACTTTCTGTGGCCTTGGAAGTTGGAATAAAACAAGTGAAAACAAAGTAAGGCCATTTCAAGCTTTTTTAATGGGGAAAAATAGTCACATGGTTACACACTGGTCCCAAATCCTCCTCTTGCCTTTTGTCTTAAGTGAGAAATTCAGTTCAATTAAACGTGTTAAGCACCTGCAACATACTGGGGATACCGAGTCAAGATAACAGCCTTTACCCTCATGTGGCTTCTATGGTCGTCATTTTCATCAGTAAACTGGTACGTGTCTCTGTGAGGGGTAGAACCACACACAAAAGTCTGAGATTTATAATTATTTCCCCTCAGAGAGCTTACAAAGACACTCAGAACAGTGTCATCCAAGTCATAAAATTTCAAGCTATAAATTCAGATCAAACGTGTCAGTGCCCGGAACACAGTAGCTTTATAAATGCTTAGGAATTGGTGGGTTAAGTTCATGAGTTGTGTAGTAGGCAGGAAGGGCTAAATCATTGGTTCTTTCCGTAATTCCCCAGGTCTAGGACTATGTTGACTGTGGCTGTTGCCTTATCCTAACTGGTGTTTCAATCCCTGATGTTCTCTCTACCCCAGTCCATCCTGCATGCTGATGCCAGGCTTTTCTAGGATACCTCCATAAAGATAACTAGTGGGCACAGTGCTGGTTTTGGAATCCTGAGAAGTCTCGAGTTCTAGTCCTACCTCATACTTTGGAGTTTTCTGACCCTGGGCAAGTCACTTAATTTTTTAGCATGACTTTCCTTGTCTTTGTGTGTCTCCAATGCCTGGTACACAGTACGGTGTGCTTAATAAGTAAATGCTCATTGGGATTGATTCTTAAGTCTACTAGTTCATAGATGGTCTGCCCATCTAATGAGAGATTCCTTTTTGTCTTTTAACATTTCCTGGGTACCAACACAACACCTATGCTGGTAATTAGCCTTTTTTGGCTTGCTGCTTTATTTTCTCATCAAAAGTTTCTTGGGTAAAATTTTTATGCTATTCTCTGTGCACAAACCATTTAAATTATTAGTACTCAGAGTACTTTCCAGTGCCCATCCAATCAGGTCTAGATCTCATGCCGAGGGCCTCCGTCATCTGACCTCACCCTGACCTTTCCTGATTTATTTCCCAGCACATGTCTCTTCTAGCCACTCTCTTCTCATTATTGTCACGTTATCCTTTGTGCTTGTCAGGGTATTCTTGCCTTTGTGTTGTCATCCTTTCTCAACTGTGCTATAAACCCTTCAGTCTTCCTTCCCTTCCCCAGGTGCATTTGAAATCCCATCTTCTCTGTGCAGCCTTCCTGTCCCTCAGTTACTCTGACCAGTGTTAGTCTCCGCTTTCCTGAACTTCCGTATGTTTTACGTGCTACGTGTGTATGATTGGTTTGGATACTTGCTGGAAGGCAGTATGTTTTGCTCTGTAATTTCTATATTCTTTATTTGTTTGCTTTGTCTAAGTGTTACTGTCATAGACTTAAAAAGTTATTCTCCCCCAAATGGTAGTTTAACTTGGTCATTCAATTGTTTTTATTTGTTTTTTAACTTGTGACCCCATTTGAGGTTTTCTTGGCAAGGACACTGGATTGGTTTGTTATATTTCCTTCAGCTCATTTTACAGATGAGGAAATTGAGGCAAAGAGGGTTACATGACTTGCCTAGGGTCACACAGCTAGTAAGTGTCTAAGGCCAGACTTGAACTCAGGAAGGTGAGACTTTCTGACTCTAGGCCCAGCATGATAGGTAAGTAGTAAATTCACAGAATTTGAATTGGAAATATTCCCTGATACTTCCTCTTCTTCTGACCCATATCTTCCTAGAAGTCTCTTGTAAATTATCACCAAACAAGTGGGTATTCAATATCCAACGTCCATCTGATTTCCCTTCCCCTTAAAACCTACTACCTTCCTGACGTAGCCCCACTGCACTTTGGGATAGCCCTCCATAGATAGAAACCATCTCTTATAGATTTCAGTCCTAAGGGTGTTGGAACAGGAACTGATGATGATGATATATTCAGTTCTTTGCTTCTCCACTTAGTATCTATGTGATCTTAGATGGTCACACTCCTTCTCTAGGACTAGATCTGAGGCCCTCTGAGCCAGCTTAAAATGTAACTGGGAAAGAGTTAACACAATAAATAAGAATACAATAAAAGATAGGTAACATTGCCTAGGAAAACAAAGTCACTGTGTGGCCCACAGGGCTCCTTCTGTTCAGATTAGTGTCTCCCAGTGGTGTGGAGGAGATTCCAGGTGACCTCTCTCTGCGTCCCTTCTGAGATCCTGCATGTCGTCTCTGAAATTCTGTACTTCAGCACCTCTCTGCCTGTGACCTGTGGTCCCATTGCCTCCTCGGAGGAGAGATGCTCCTTCTTGCCAAGACAGACTTCTCTCTGTGTCCTCAACCACATGCCTTGTGAATTGTTAGTAGCGATCTTTGAGCCGCTATCTGCTTCTTCATGATTTGCACAGTAAATTGAATTGTAATCTTGCAGGAATAGGTTGTAATTCCTATATCAGGAACCATGTTCTAGATATAGTTTAGACGAGGACACATTGTTATCATTCATTGGTGACATTGTAGCTGTTAGTTCTGTGTGTGTGTGTGTGTGTGTGTGTGTGTGAGAGAGAGAGAGAGAGAGAGAGAGAGGAAGAGAGAGGGAAAGAGAGAGGGAGAGAGATGTAGTGTCATAGATTTAGAACTGGTAGGGGCTTTAGTGGTCATTTATTCTAAACACCTCTTTTTACACATGAGGAAACAGACCCAGAGTGCCTTTTGCGATGTGTAATAATAAATAGCTCAGTTGGGATTTGAACTTGGGTTCTCCAAATCTTTATACTTTCTGCACATTATACAACATTCTACACATTATATAACATTGTGGTACCCTATGACTTGCTTTAATGAATATTTGGCAAATTCAGCCCAAACTTGGTTAATATTATAATGATGATGAAACAAATAAGGGACTGTGTAAGTAAATGGCTTGTTACAATAATTACATCTTCTCTGAAAGACCCAAGGTAGGGTCTGCTTGCAGAGCACTGATGGGGGGAGAAATAATGGGGTCACACATTCATTTTGAAAACCAGACTTTATATTCTCTCTCTCTCTCTCTCTCTCTCTCTCTCTCTCTCTCTCTCTCTCTCTCTCTCTCTCTCAGGCAGCACAATAAGATCCGCAGCGTGGAAGGGAACCAGCTGAAACCTTACATTTCCTTGCAAACCCTGGACCTGAGTTCCAATAACATTACTGAAGTACGAAACACTTGTTTTCCTCATGGACTGCACATAAAGGAGCTGTAAGTTTTCCTCTAACCAAATGACATTTTAACTGCAGTTTGGGGAGTGGGAAGCTTTCCTTGGACCGTGCTACCATACCTGAACTTTTGTAGCACTGATCTCAACTCCCTTTCTCTATTAGGGAATCACCAAATGATCTGGGAATAGTTCCTTCTACTTCATGGAAAATGGTGACCAGTTCTTCTTATCAGGAGGGTTGGTGGAACGGATTGGGTAGAAACATATTGGCAGGGAAATTCTTTAGGAAAGTCTGTTTCCTTAGCAGTTAACATGTCTTACTGGTCACTCACTTTCATTCAACACTGGATCATCTGGCCCATGGGTGGGGAACCTGAAGCCTCAGGGCCACCCTTGATCCAACAGTTTTATATGTTGGGTGGTGGTGGTGGTGGTGGTAGTGGTGGTGGTGGAGGAAGTGGTGGTCCTGGTGGAGGTGGAGGAGGTGGTGGTCCTGGTGGTGGTAGTGGTAGTAGGGGTTCTTTTGCCCAATTCAGTACTCATATAACTCAGCTTTGAGACATTATGGAGAAGAGAGAAAATTTTAGCCATTGTTCATTAAGCACAATTCTGTATATGTCAAATGTGGTGACCAGTGGGTTGAAGTCATAGAATGTCCATATTGGAAGGTGTTTGAGTGGCATCTCGTCCAATTCACAGATGTGTCTGCTCTCCACAAGATGGCTCATGACTTGTGGTCACCTCTGAGATTCCTTAGGGAACCTGTTGCACTTGGGGACAGCTTCACAAGGAAGTTTTCCTGTATATCAAATAGAAATCTTCTTTGGCTCCTGGTTTTACCCTCTGGGGGCATCAGTCTATTTCCCACTTTGTGTTCAACAAAAGGTTAGATGGAGGAGAAGATAGGAGAAAACTTATTGGTCAAAAAGAGATTTTTGCATTTTATTCCATTACAGAATGCTAAGTACCCCTAGTGTTCCAGTAGACAGTCCCTGTCCTCAAGAGGCTTTTATTTCTGTTGGGAGAGACAGCATATGCACATGATCTATACAAAATAAAACCAAGGTAGTTTTGGGTAGTGGGAAGGGCCAGTCACTGGGGAGGCAAGGTTTAGGAAGAGGCCTCAGTGCTCCTCTACACGGACATTAATGCTCTTCACAAGATGTCTAATGACATGTGGTCATTCGAGTCAACTCCACGTCACCATAGTGAAAGTGTTTGGACAGAAATTCATTCCACAGCCTTTCCAGGATGCTCCACGGTGGTGTTTACAGATGACCAAGTGAGACTTAGGGACAATATGGTATTTCTGTGCTTGGCTGGTTTTTAGCTCTGGGCCTTTGTAAGCCTGACGATGCAGGTTTTTGTCCTGACTGAAGGCCACGCAGGGGCTGCTAGCTGTGTTTAACTTAGGTATCGACAGTAACAGGAAAGAGGGCACGGCAGTGGCCCCCTCTCCCCAGACCTCACAGGGGTGGTTTTAAAGGTCAAATGAGGTAGCGTAGAAAGTGGCATCATTGATGTTTATTGCTTCGTCACTGTTATTATTTTGGTGATGATGGTACTGCTAATGATGTTACTGTTATACATCAAGAGTCTAGACTGTCCCATGTTGGCATCAGGGGAGGCCTTTCTATTCTGGTCTACAGCGGCCAGCACATTTTTATCAGACCGCCCTATTTAATCTGAAGTGTTGGGAACAAATAGTCCAGGAGAATTTGCAAGGAGTCCCCGTGTGCCATCTTTTTGGCTCTCTTGTCATGTAGATGTGAGTTTAAAAAAAGTTTTTTTTCTACAACTGTCCTACAGATAACCCCATTGTCCAGCCTCTCTGCTCTTCCTTTTGTCCAAAAGGTCAGCATTTGTGTACAGATAGGGATAAAGAAAGCCATCAGGAGTAGTAGAACTTCCTGAAGTCCATAAGACCCCATATCTGCTCCTCTGGCTTAAAAACAATCTGTCGGGATATACTTGATAGCTCTAGATGTGATGATCCCAGTTCATGAAACTGGCGGGGGGAGGGTGTTCGCCTAATTTACACACTGTGTGAATGGGACTTTCCTTGCTATTGAAAAGGGTTTTGTGTTTGTTTTTTACATTATGGAAAGATTCCCTTCAGAGAGTTTCCTTTTAAAGAACATACTTCCTTATTGCATTGGAAAATGGGATGCAGTTTCTAAAACCTCCATCCTCACACTGCTGCTAGAACGCAACCTCCCTGTCATGTAGGTAGTAAAATGAGGTCTACCTGTTCCTGGAGAAGGCTTTTTCCCCAGGTACTGGATGCCTGATGGAACCCACTGGTTCAGAATTCACTTCCTGTTTCGGGTTATCTGGAGAATGTGCCTTCTGTCGCCCTCTTCCTGTCAGTCTTCCACCTTAGCCCTCTTTATGTTGGAGGGAATGGTGTCTCTTGAAAAACCTGAGTCTGTAGGTGACTTTGGGGGCTTTGCCTAGTGTTGGGGAGAACGTCAGTTTTGGCTTCTGCTGTTATTCTGACCATAATTTGTCTCACAAGTGGGATAACAACAAACCTTTACTCAAGGCAAATCCTTCTTTGATTTCGCCATATGTTTCGGAAGGTTCTAATGCTAGAACGTCTAGGGCTCTCTGCAGGAGACAGAACAGTTGAAAAGCTGTGTAAACAGACATGAAGCAGTTCAGAAAGAGCCCCATTCGTGTCTGCAGATAACTAATGAAGTCCAGCTTAGACCATTGATCCCCGGTGTGCGCCAAGCACTGTGAAAAGTGCTAGACAGGCCTTGTTCTCAGGGAGCACACAGTCTAATGAGGGAGCCAACGTGGAAATGACTCTGTACAGGATAAATCGGAGATAATCAACAGAGGGAAGGTGCTAGAATTAATTAGGAGTCGGGACAGACTAGGAGGTGATATTTTTAGCTGGGGTTTGAAGGAAGCCAGGAGATGGAGGTGAGG
Source organism: Pseudochirops corinnae (assembly GCA_028646515.1). NCBI lineage: Eukaryota > Metazoa > Chordata > Mammalia > Diprotodontia > Pseudocheiridae > Pseudochirops > Pseudochirops corinnae. Next base: position 25,301,101 of record CM053590.1, on the reverse strand, counting down.
AGGGAAGCAATCTGGGGATGAGGGATAGTGAAAATGCCTGGAGTTGGGAGATGGGGAGTGTCAAGGAGGCCGGTGCCACTGGAGAGATTAAGGTGTAAAACAGTGGGAAAGGTGGTGGGAGGACAGGTTATGAAGAGCCTTGAAAGCCAGAGGACCCCCTCTTGATCCCTATTTCATTGTTCTTGCCTTACTTTGGGAGTGTCTGCTGTGTCACACAATGAGGACCTGGTCCTGCCGCTAAGTTTTCTGTTCTGAATTATTACAGCCACCTGGGGAGCAACCGCATCAGTACCCTGGAGCCAGGAGCATTTGATAGCCTCTCCCGGTCCCTGCTAACCCTGCGCCTAAGCAAAAACAGGATCACCCAGCTTCCTGCCAAAGCGTTCAAGCTGCCCCGCCTAACACAACTGTGAGTAGTAACTGGGCACTTTAATTAAGGTTAGCCACACTTTGGCTGAGACAAAATTTCCCCAAGGACCCTCCCCTCCCCTCCCGTGCAGCCCTTCCTCCCTCACTGGCCATCTCTCAGACTTCATGTAAATTCTTATTAACAGGCCTGCGGTGACACCCAATAAAAAATTAGGAGTTTGGTCTAGGATGTGTTGGTGGCCCGAGATTGATGAGAGAAGGATCAATCGTACGTGCGATCGGTCATTCTTGTGGGCATTTTCTGTAGTGAAACCTAGACCTACAAGTTTCAATACTCCGTTGGCTCTGGCTGGGGCAGATTGGTTTCAATTGTGTTTTCTTTGCAAGGTTGGGGGTGGGGCTGGTGGTGGGAACAGGTCTCTCCTTCTTTCTTTTTAATATCTGCTGGGCCACACAGTTCCCTTTTAAAGGGCCATAAAACGTAACGAGGGTAGACGGCCACAATGAGTCCCAATGTCTGGGGAAACATTCCAGGCATGAGACTGTTAGAATGGCTGGGTTTTGATCATCAGTTCTACCCAGTTTGGCTAAAATAATTCCTAGGAAAAACATGACCCAAGTTGAAGTGGATGGAACCATGACAATTGCAGGAGGTTTATTTTATTTTGAAGTATTTAATCTTGGATGTGGCTGTTGAAAGAAAATAACATTTAAAA
>CM053590.1:25234134-25299916 GCA_028646515.1 Pseudochirops corinnae | reverse complement strand
CAAGTAGAAATCTCCATTTAAGGATGATTTGGACTTCGCAGAGGTTCGTTCATTAACCCTTCATATGAACTAAGACCAAAATTAATGGGAATGTTTAGTTTGGTTGAAGTTTTATTAGGCTGTGTTAAAAAACCAGGCCAATGAGCTTGTGGATTGTAGGTTCTCAAAGCTGGAAGGAACCATAGATATCATCTATTCCAAACCTTTCCATTTAACAGATGAGGAAGTTGTGACCCATAGAAAAGACTTAGTCTTGCAAGGACACAGGCTAAGAAATTGCCCAGCCCGGATCTGAAGCCTGGGTATATGATTCCACATGCAAGGCTGTGTCCAGTCTGCCACAAGTTTTTGTCTCTTAAGACCTTTCCTGAACATAATTTTTTCATTTAAAAGGGGAGCTGTGGGTGGGACTTTGGTGTCCTTTCTCTTCCTGTGGGTGGGTGGCAAGGTCAGGATGCAAGGTAGATTATGGCTTGAGGGCCCATCTGGCCACTTTTCTCCCTCCTCCTGACCTCAGGCTTCCAATCTTGAACAAAACAAGCACCATGGTAGAGTCCATCCTCCTGAATTAGAGCAGCCAATAGAGGAAAGCCTTCTGACCACAGTCAGAACCCCCTCTTTATTCATTGTCATGAATGGCGCCTTGGAAATTTAGCAGCTGAAATGTGAGAGCTGAGCTCATTCAGGGGCCGAGGGGAAATGGTTGATCAGGCCCTTATCAGAAGAGAGCATCTTTGCATCTCTGCTTCCTTCATCACTAATGGTCCATCTTCAGTGTCATTCCCTCTGATACCAGTCTGAGGCCAGGTCTGTCTCCCTGGCCATGGCCATGCATTGAGCCTCCATTCCTTGGGATCCAGAGGGATTTCAGTCTCCCCAAGTTTTCACTGTCTCCTTGCATGCCCTCACTGATGATCCCCCTCCCACCTCGTCAGAGGGACTGCAAGGAAGCTCCTCATCTGTTTTCTTGGTTTTCCCCATCAGGGAGCTGAACCGGAATCGAATCCGCCTGATCGAGGGGCTGACATTTCAAGGGCTTGATAATTTGGATGTGTTGAAGTTGCAACGTAATAACATTAGCCAGCTGACGGATGGGGCTTTCTGGGGTCTGTCCAAGATGCAAGTATTGTAAGTAGTAAAAGGGAGTTGTGCTCCCTGTCAGTAGGAGGGGACCTCAAACGGGAAAGGGTCTTCACTGACGCTGCAGACCCTTTTCTTTTGGTTGATTTGGGTCTTCAATTTATGGGCTACCATTCTTGACTCATGGGAATTTCTGTGACTTTGGGTAGGAGTCTTGGTCAAAACCTGACTTTTCTTTCAACAAGTTGTTTCTAAACTTGGGAGAAAAACTCAGTAGGTGGGCCAGTGTTTAGGATTTATATATTCGAGGAGCAAAGGTAGCCCTGCTCCTCTCCCCAGTTCCCCTACTCCCTCTATCATGTTCATGTTTTTGCCTCCTTTAAGGAGGAACCAAGGAACGGTCACCTCCCTCCTTCTTACATCCTCTCTCTGACCTTCTTCACACCCACTAGCCAGATGTGGTTTTAGAGTTCTCCTTGGTTTCCAGGTGAGTTTGAAATGTGGGGTTTATTTTGAGAGATTTATTTACATCATACATCTACTGTGACTCTCTAGTCATTGCAGAGGTCTTACTTTCATCATGGGAGCTTCGTCCTTTACCAGGTGTCTACAACTGGAAAGCTCATTTTTTAAAAAAGTAGAGAAGAAATACACTAAATGAAAAACAAGAATCTCACTTATTTTGTCTTATAAACATTTATTCAGTGCCTAGTATGTGCTAGGCACTGTGCTAAGTGCTAGGGATACAAAAAGGGGCAAAAGGCAGGCCCTGCCCTCAAGGAGCTTACAATCTAATAAGCTCTTACAGTCAGAAATACTGGTGGTGCTTTTACCCTGAGTAGGAGACAAAGAGAAAGTCAGATCCCAAAGCTTGACCGGGGTAAAGGGCATTCTTTAGCTTTCTATTTAAAAAGAAGGGTTGTGTATGCCGGGTTGTTTCTCTGATCAGTTCTGCCCTCGGATGTCCCTGTAGGCACCTGGAGTACAATAGTCTAACAGAAGTGAACAGTGGCTCGCTCTATGGCCTTGCGGCCCTGCACCAGCTTCACCTGAGCAACAACTCCATCTCTCGGATTAACCGGGACGGCTGGCGCTTCTGCCAGAAGTTACATGAACTGTGAGTACCCACTGCCGGCCATGGTTGGGGATGGGGCCTCAGTCATTGAGATAATACAGGATCTGGTGACCAGGGGAAGATTGCTTCCTGGGAAATGAAGAAAGAGACCTTCCCGAGGTCCTGGCTGTTTTTATGTGAGGACCTCAGGACTCTGGGAGACACATTAGGAAACGTGTCCTTCCCTGTGCTAAGGGAAGGCTCTTGTTGCCCTGGGTCCTGGCCCTTGATGCTATGCAGTCCATGCCCCAGAGGGTTATGTGAGCAGCTTCTCCTCCTCATCTTGGGGGAGAATGTGATTTTATATAGGTCTTAGGGAACAGCTCTCCAGGCCTGTAGGCTCATTTTGCTGCTGTCTACTGGGGAGGGAATTCTAGACTGTGTAATGGGGGTTTGATTTAATTCCCAGATCCAGGCAGGAAGGATACAGTGAGGGGACCTGGGCTCCTTGAGTGTAGACTTGGAATATATGTAACCTGGAGTACTTGCTTTTCTTTCTCCATACCTGTTGCTTATTGGATTGGCTCCTCTGGCTCCCAACAGTGCTCTCCAATTCTGAAGGAGATAGGAGGATCTCCCTTAAATGGAGATGAAAAGCCTTCCTTAAAAGACATATGCTTACCCCCCAATTTTGGAGACAGGCAGGCATGTACAATGGGAATGGCATTACTACTTGTTGAACGTGTCTCATGGGACGCCAGCACCTGTTAAGTGAGACGGCTTCTGTAGAGCCTTATTTCAGTGTGAGCCCTTCCTGAGGTGCCTTCTCCCCTGTAACACCGAAAGGGAGAGCAGACAAGGCCCTCCTTGCACGAGGTCTGGTTGGGTGCCCATGATCTACGTGGACATGAAGGCCCCCTAGAAATCACTAGAAATCTTATAAAAGTCAACGCGACAGCTAGAGTAAATAAGGGAATAAGTATGAAAGGGGGGAAAACAAATTGTCTTTGTAAAAAAATCACTAACAACCGTCCCATGTAATGCAGACAGAGAAAAGTGCCACAAACAGTGCCCTTCTTGGGGGCCTTCCAATCTGTTTCTTGGTTCCCTGCATTTAAAGTTCTTTTCTCCCTAGAAGAACGTCAGATAAGGGATTTTCCAGCTTTGCAGCTTCAGTTACCTAAGAGAGAGAATCCTTTATCCCCAAGAGTCTCAGTACCATTTTCTGGGGCATGGCTCATGGGCCCATAGTATATTATTAATGCAGAAAGAGACCTTAAGGATCATCTAGCCCAACTGCTTCATTTTATAGATGAGGAGACTGAGGCTTAGCGGCCGACCGAGGTCCTCCCCAAAGATGGTGCTGAGGCGAGATCTTGGCCATTCTAAGAAACATCTGCTTGTGTTCTAGACCTCACCAGTAGGTGAGGCCCTTGGGATGTAAAGACACAAATGAAACAGTCTTGCCCTCAAGTAGATGACATGTTATTGGAATGTTGGATCCAGAATTTTGGATCCCTTGGGGTTGTTGTAATGGGAATTCTTTGGATTAAATCAGTCACTCCACAAGCATTGCTTAGTCTGTACCAGGCACTGGGGACTCAAAGGCAAACGTGTTCCATGTCCTCCTAGAATTTACATTCTATTGGGGGAGATAACATGGAAACAGTGGTAAGTGATAAGCATTTATTAAGCGTCTACTGATGTCAGAGGCACTCAGAGACACTCTCTCACACACATAAGACGCACACACTCACACTCATTAAGGGTGAGGAGTACAAAGAAGGCAGGACCAGAATCCCCTCCCCTGAGGAGCTTGGCCTCCAACAAGGGGATGGTGTGCAGGACACAGAGTGAATGGACAGTGACCTTGGAGGCGGGGACCTTTCTGCTTGGCTGCACCCTGCCTCTGCTTGTCCATGTCTGGACGGTCTCTGCATTCTTATTTTCTGTTAGCACTGATAACCAGCCCTTTATAACCGTCGTTCCCTTAGGACTTGGGCCTCATCTGGGCTGAAGGAGGGAGTGATGAGAGGGGTTCTTGGCCAGCCTTTCCTGCCCATTCTCTGGGTGCTGCATCCATGTGATGACTGTCTTTGTGCTTTCCCTTTTTGCTCAGTGTGAGACCCCTGGGGCTCTCCCCAGGAGTCATTGCAGACGAGGCTGAATTTTCTTCTCTTGCTGAGAACTGTAGCAAAGGCTTTTTTTCCACACTCTAGCAATTCCCTTATCAGTAATACATACATACCCTCCAAGGAAGGAGGCCCACTTACTCAGCTTGGTGATTGACTGAAAGGAGCCCAGGGTCAGAGATGTGATTCTGGGGGTGGGGAGGCGTGATGGAGGGGGCGTCTTTATGCACCTATTTCTGATCAGATCATTTGTCCTTCACCGTGGGCATCATTACCTAATGCAAAAGTCATCAGACCTGGTTTTTCCTTCTGAGTGGTTCTTCCACCTGGAAATATTTAGGTTGACTCTTCTGTGTATTTTTGTCTTTCGGGCAGTCCCAGATTGCTTCTTCTGTGTTCATCTGTGTGTATGTATATATGTGTGTATGTCTGTGTAGTGGTCAGTTGCTGCTTAGCCCCTGGAAGAGACTGTGAAAACACCCCTAGGCTTCATGAGTTAAGACACTAGGAAGGGTGCTGCATGGTGTTTTTGAGAACTTAGAGCACTTAGAATCTTGGCTGTTACTTCTGTGTAACAGAAGCCAAAGCAAGCCCTCCCACCTCCTGGGGCCTTTGTTCCATCATATTTAAAACAAGGGGCTTGGCCTGGATGGCCTCCGAGGTGCCTCTGGGTCTAGGTCTCGAATCCTCTTGATGCTGGGAAGGAGAAGGTTGGGGAACCAGAGATGTGTCTACAAACCCACTCCTCCCTCTCCTGAAGAATGGTACAGTCCTAGAGCTTTCCAGGTTGTCCAGGGTCTGTTGATTCTTCTAGAGCAGCGAGGAGAGCTTAGGTCTCAGAGAGCTTCACTTCATGACATTTTCCAGATGTTTGTGACAAAGGGGGCAGGTAGGTCTTCTAAAGCTCACCATTCTCCCCCTTCGGAAAGCATCAGGTGAGCGTGCCTTTGCCAGTTGTAGAAGAGAGACCCCTTTGCACAGTATCACAGTACACTTGCAGCTGGCCTTAACGTGACTTTCTTCAAGCCGGATTCTTTCATCGTAGGTGAGGACATGATTTTGATCGTCTGCCAGGTCTGTATAACTTGATGCTACAACTTCTCTAGGAGTGAAAGAATGTGGCTCCGTGACTCCTTCAAACATGTTAATCTTGCCTGAATCTCCCCTCCCCCAAGCAAAAACCTTTCCAGCAACACACACATATACACACACACATTCTCTCTCACTCACACACCCACACTCTGTCTCTCACACACTCTCATACACACTCACACTCACATATACACCCACACACTGTCACACACATACATAACATACACTCACTCACACATATACACACACACATACACACACTCTCTCTCTCTCTCTCTCACACACACACACACACACACACACACACAGAGCTTAGAAACAAAATAAGTGATCAGTGTATCAAGTAAACAGCACTTGCTGTGTAGGAAGGTCCTTTGTTAGGGGTGGTGGTGTCTTCACATTGCATAGAGGTGGGGAGACGGTGTGTTGCCCTGGCAAAGCTGGCTTTGTGAGTCGGCTGACCTGGGGTCACCTCCCAGCTGTGTTCTCATACAGGTGTGGTATGACTTCGGACAGATCACTTTATTTCCCTGGCATCCGATTTGTTGTATTTGTGGTTCCTTTTAGCTCTCTGTGCTCTCAAGCCTTGCCAGCCTGGGCCAGATGGGGCGACCTAATCTAACAATAGCCATAATCCTTATTTATAGTCACTAATTACGATAACAGTAGTAGTGACAGTGACGCTAGCGACAGTAACGAAGAGGAGGGGGAGGGGGGAGACGGAAATGGGAAAGGGGGCATGTCCCAAAGGTGTTTGCTGTGCAGCCTTTGTCCTCTCTCCCGACGGTGACTGGCACACATGCCACTGTTGGCTCTAGAAGGACCTTAGAAATGCCCTTGCCCAGATCCATTCTTTTGCCAGGACTCACCTTGATCAGCTGAGGCCGGCTCAGTGAGCGGGTGAGCTTGCACAGGCACAGATCTTGTACCTGTCCCCTCCTCCGGTGGGAGGGGCTTGCAGAGGTGGGCTAGGTGTTTGCCCCAGGGGATGGCTGGTGGTGTGAACACTGGCACCCTCTGCTGGCTGCTTCAGGGAGTCTTGAGTCTGATCAGCTTCCAGACAGTGTCATGTAAGGCCAGTCACAGGAGCTGTGTCTTTGTCTTTGGTCTGCCTGTTAGCCATCTACAGTCTGTCCTGTCTAGAGCTTGTTTGTACGGAGTTGTGGACTCCCCGAGAGAAAGGCAGTCTCTCTTTGTGCTCCCAGGGCTTAGCACAGTGCTGGCACGTAGTAGGTCCTTCACACTTTTGGACTTGACCCTGCTGTAAAAAGCAGCTTAGCACCACTGACTGATGACAGCAGGTCTGGTTTTCATGTTCCCTTTGTGCAGGCAGCACTCCTGATCTTATTGGTCCGTCTCAAGGGAGACTTGTGAAGGAGGGAGCAGGCTGATGGGCAGGGATCCCCATCCCACACATAGAGCAGATTTGCCAGGAATGGATCAGTAAAGCATTCTACTTCAGATCTCACAGCTAGTCAGCCACCATTGCTGAACAGAACAAAAGTAGGCAACCTATGCATGTGATTTGGATACTTGGTGGATGGCCCCTTCTGGTCTCCTAAGTCACTTGCATTTACTTGGCTCTGCCTGACCCTAGGAGGAGAATCCCACCCAGTCTGTGCTTTCCATGAACTTAGAGGCTTTGGTGAAATGCCTGCTGGATCTAGGAAGACTTGCTTGGCCTATTGGTTTCCTTGTGGCCTTGTTTTGGGTATGGAGGGGACACTGAAGGCCCCATTCCTCATGATGGCCTGTGTGGAGATCTGTGTGAGGGATGGTGAAGAGGAGTGGACTGGTCTGATTGGCTTTTGTTATCTTTCCTCTCCATACCCTCCACCCCTCCACCCTCCGCCATCTTGTTTTCTCAGGATACTGTCCTTCAACAACCTCACCCGGCTTGATGAGGAGATCCTGGCTGATCTGAGCAGTTTACAGATCTTACGTCTTAACCACAATTCTATCAGCCACATTGCAGAAGGCGCCTTCAAGGGACTCAAAAACCTGCGGGTCTTGTAAGTGTTTCTTAACATCTTTTTTTACATCTAAGCATCAATGGAGCGCTTGTCTAGTGCCCTGTTGGACGCTGAAAGATAAGGGGGAGCTCATGGAAGGAAACTTCATTTTGTGCAGGCCCACTTCTTAGGCTTCTTCCAAGCCTCCTTCAGAGCTTACTCAAGGGTTCTTATGTGAGGTCTTTCTTGATTTTCCCAGCTCCTAGTGCCTCCTATGCTAACCCGGCCCCCCCACATGGATTTACTCTCCCTTTCTGCTATCCATTTATTTTGCTTTTCCTGATAGAATGGAAACTAGTTGAGGGCAGGGACAATTTCCTCCTTTCCTGTCCCACCCTTAAAAAAAACTCTCCTCAGTGTCTGGCCTGTAGTAGATTGGATCAGAACCTGGATCAGGGATTGTTTCCTTTCTTTCTTCACTCCTTAATGCCCAGCACAGTCTCTAGGACATGGTGGACATTTTCTGAATGTTGCTCAATTGATAGGCCAGGTGTGATCAAAACCCAGGCCTGGTGCATACTTTGTAAAAGTCCTTTTCTCCATGGGTATGTTTGAAAAGTAACATATCAAGAGCCAGAAATATTCAGCATTTCCCCAAGGGTTGTTGACTCTGCTGATGATTCTTAAAAGTTGATTGTAATTCCCAGAGTCCCCTTGGCTTTTGTTGGGCTCTTTGTGGTGGTGGCGTCTTCCAGGTCCTGGTCATGGGGCCCTTCCATAATCTGTATGAATAAGTTGGCCCAGAGTGAAGTAGGGCTTAGGGCCTGGCTCCCACAGTCTTCTTGCTTTTGGGTCTCTCCCTGTTGTAATTTGGTTTCTAAGACCCAGAGAATTTCCATTCAATCCAAAGTATACTGGGGCTATTTTGTGTTTTTTCTTCCTGACCTTTCCAGAGAAGCACTGTGCTCTGAATTGGTGGGAAACCACCATCGTCCAAACTAGATGGCTGCTTGTGTGGGGAACTGACTGGAGTGGGGAGGGCGGGGGCGGGGTGTGCTCTCCAGTTCATGGGGCCTTCCTCATTAATAGCAGACAGACAAAAGGAGAATGGGGTGGCGTCTCCTTCCTGGGTTCCCGGGCTTGGGGAGGCTGGTGTGCTCCTTCCCATTGTGTTTGGCTTGGAGGAAGTCACTATAAGGCTTTTCTGGGGCCTTTCCCAAAGCCTTTCAATTGCTGGCATTCAGAGGTCTATGTTCCTTCCAGGCAGCTGCCAGGGTGAGCATTTGGAGAGTTCCAAAGAAATTGGGTGGTGGGGTTCGCAGCCCCCTTGCGTGGGCCTTGGCACCCCCGGTGAGTTCCAGTAAAGACAGCAGAGGAAACGAGGGGAGGGGGGGGGCAGTGAGCCCCTTCCAGTTCAGGCCTGAAGAAACAACTAGAGGCTGCTTTAATTACCGCCTATTGTAGGGGGAGCCTTTGGTGAGGGTGAAACTGCTGAAATGCTGACCCTTTACACAGAGGTCAGCCTGGGGACCCCCTGTAACACAGGGAGGTGATTAGCAAGGCAGCCGCATTCAGACTCAGCAGGCCAGAAAAAATAGGAAATTGGCAGCCAGGTTGGGGGTGCCGGAGGAGAGAGTACAAAGGCAGGGCTGCTCAGGAGAGCCAGCTTTTCAGGAGGAGAGAATAGGGGTGCCCTGGACTGAAAGGAGCTCTCCCTTCTCAGCGGCAAGATGTCTCGGCTCCTTTTAGCAGGACAAAGATCACCCCAAAGCTTCCCTTCTTGGGGCCTCCAGAGAGAGCCACAATTGGGCTGTCTTGGCCCACGTGGAGGGACCTGGCTTCAGTCCCTTGTGCTCGGGACCAACTGACTGGAGACTCCCTTGGCATGAAAGAAGATGGAGAAGAGAGGGGCCGTGGGAAAGGGGTTTCTCTTGGTCAAGATCAGGAGAAAGGAACAAGGGTTCAGGAAAGAATGGGCTTGGCTCATAGGACCATAGATTGAGCTGGGAAAAGGAGCCTCAGAAGTCAGCTCAGCCTGGACTTGCAGATGGGGAAGCTGAGATCAGAGAAGGGACAAAGTGGAAGCAGACCTGGGATTCGAACTCCCAGCTGTCCCCACAGTGCTCTGCGCCGCCATGTTTCCTGGCATGATCGGCAGAGCTCATTGAATGCAAATAAAAGTGTTCTGTGATTTGTCATCTGCTTCCTTTTTTTAATTTTTGGAAGCTGTCTTTGAAGCCAGTCAATAGGATTCTAGTTTGGAAAAGGAACAAAGTCGGTTAGTTTGCAAAAGTGTTTCTTGAACAAGTTAAGCTGGACTCCAGGCCAGACGGAGCCTTTCTGGTATTTCTTCCAGAGCACAGGTGGCCACTACACCTGTACAAAGTGTCTCCAAACTCCTTGTGTGACTTTACATTTATGCACAAAGACCCTTGGGATGCCCTGTTTTATACTTTTGTGTCCTAAAAATCTGGAGAGCTGGAACAGACCTCAGGGAGTGTCCAAGCCTCGGCTACTCTGGTCACATGCCTACGTGTGTGTGAGTTTGCAGAGGGGAAATGCTCCTTCAGCCCCTTCCAATCCCTTTTCTGTCCTTTGGGAATGATAGATTCAGGCCTGAGAAATTGATTGTGAGCCTCCTTTTGTCCTCTCCCCAGGGATCTGAACCATAACGAGATTTCGGGCACAATAGAAGACACCAGTGGGGCCTTTACGGGACTAGACAGCCTGAACAAGCTGTGAGTATCTCAGCGTTTGAAGTCCTGTTGATCCCCTCATCTGTGGAGAAGTTCCCTCCGCTCCCCTGGAATCTGCCTTTGTTCCGGGATCAGCCAGAGAATGGCAGGCCTCGACATAGATCTTCTTTTGTGGGGGAGAAAATGGAGGAGTGGAGAGGCCTGCATCTGCTGGCTTCACCAGCAGCCTTCAGTGGGAACCCGTGTGCTTATTACACTGGGACCAAGGGGCTGCGTACCCGTAGAACCAATACTTATTCTCTACACCTGAATTCATCAAGAGGGTCTCAAGGCCTTTAGACCATAAATGGCTATCTTTAGTCCCGAGAAAACCATCCAGCTTTCTCCAGAGGATTTTTTGGCTCCAGCCTGAGTTTTTAGGAACTTTTGCCCGTATGTGTGTGGGAGTTGGGGGTGGGGTAGGGGCAGTAAATCTTAGTTCATTGTCTAGAGGCGTATTGGGGGCTGGGTAGAGTAGCTTGCTTATCTTAGTCCGGCCCTTCATCTCGTGGTCCTGTCCTCCGACTGTGTGCCATTTATTATCTACTTATTAGTGATTCTTGTTATATTCATGTAATTATTAGCTGCCCTGACAATGAGTGACCAAGAGAAGTAAGGAGTGGGAGATGAGTTGTATTCGCTCCTTATCCCCAGTTCTGACAAAGACGTTTGGAAGGTTAAATCACAGGCACTGCACCAGTTTGGGTGGTGCAGCCGAGTGAATTTAGTCATGATTCTGAAAGTTTCAACAAGTTAGAAGTAATGAAGGGAAGGGCAAAAGAGGCAGATTTAGTCTTGCTGTATAGAGTAAGGTTTCCCAAGAATCAGTGATTCACACTGGCCATGGGGTGCCTTTGGTGGTGGTATATTCTCCCTTTGTTGGATCATTTTTAGTTATGTCTGACTTATGACCCCCTTTGGGGGTTTTCTTGGCAGAAATATCAGAGTGGTTTGCCATTTCCTTCTCCAGCTCATTTTACAGATGAGGAAACTGAGGCAGACAGGGTTAAGTGACTTGCCCAGGGTCACACAGTGTCTGAGGCTGGGTGACTTTGTTGGCCTGGTGGCCGTGGTGGTATCTGTTGGACAAGATGGTCTTTGTGGTCCCCTCAGGCTTCTGTGGTTCTTGGAATTAGCTGTCCCTTTGTTAAGCAGACCAGTGTCATTCATTTGTTGAACTTAAATGAGCTCCTTGTTTTGTGAGCATTAATTGCTTTTAGTGGCAGCTCACCTAGATCCCTTTATGATGAGATCATTGGACTGTTTGTTCATAACACAAATACATAACGCACTAAGGTTTGTTTTCCTCCCAAGGGTCGTGTAAGGCTGAGGTTGTGCAAAATTTACCCCCATTTTGCAGATGAAGAAAGTGCTGGAAATACATTTCCATTCTTCCCTACAGACCTGCTAGGTCCCCTTAAATTTTCTTTTAAGGGTCTCGGCTTGTGAGCACATGAAAAACATTCGGGAAAAGTTAGGAACATCATGGAAAGCCTGTCTTTCAATTGGAGTCAGTTCTAGCTCTGGGTAGAAAGTACTCTGTGAACAGATGCGATTCAACCCGGCCCTGTCTTGTTTGTCCCCACAAGCTCATCTTCCAAGGTTAAAGAAGGGAGGTGCTTGAGGCCCGAGCTTGTCTATCCAGGACCACCCCAGGTCTTCAGGGTGCCTGTTTCCCAAAGGTCTATCCCTGGAATGCAGGAAAGTGGAGTGTCTGAACACATACATTCCTGCCTAGGAACCTAGAACTGAATGCTCTGGGGTATTTGTGATATACTGTAAATCAGGTTCCCCTTAGTAAAATGGAGTCTTCCTTAGTAGTTGGAGGACACTACATCTTTTTATTTCCAGAGTTTTCTGCTCTGTCTTTGGCTCTGGGTTCAGTGAAGTATGTCTACTTAAAGACCTCAGGGGTCCAAGAAGACTCCATCTACCCCACTTTCACTGATGTAGTCTTAGGATGTTAGGAGCGTGTTGGGTACCCGTATGGCTAACTCTCTGCATACAAAGGATACACAAGATCACTTGATCTTTCATTATGGAGTGTTCATGGGTCAGCCATGAGGATCATGAAATGGTTCCCCTGTTGCCACCATTGGGATAGTCAACCCAGAACTGGTGGATTGTGAAGAAAGTGTTGGGCTTTGTTTTGCTAGGAAGACCTGCCTGGATCTAACGCCAGCCACAGATACTGACTTACTTAGCTCCATCATCATGTCCAAGTCACAGCCTTTCTGAGGTATCATTTCTTCATTTGTAGAAATGAGGACCTTGCCTATGGGTTTGATTGAGGTGATGTATGGTGCCGCTGGGTGGTGCCATAGTGCACAGAGCACCAGGCCTGGGGTCAGGAATGCAAATTTTCTTGAATGCAAATCCAGCTCACATACTTACTAGCTGTGTGACCCTGTGTTTTTTTAACCCTGTGTCATTTCACCCTGTTTGCCTCAGTTTCCTCATCTGTCAGATGAGCTGAGGAAAGAAATGGCAAACCACCACAGTGTCTCTGCCAAGAGATTTACGGTTTTGTAAATGGGGTCATGGAGAGTCTGACATGACTGCGGAAATGACTGTTGCCTGACTGATGTTTAAGACAGTACTCTGAAGACCTTCACTTGTTGTTGTCCTCATAGTTACATGTCATAAGAACGATGCAGGGCACACTTCTAAGGTTTGCAGAGCACTTTGCAGATATTATCTCATCCAATCCTGACAACAGCTCTGGAATGGAGCTGCTGTTCTTAGCCCCATTTGACAGATGAGTGCACTGAGGCAGATGGGCCTGGGGCCACACAGTCAGTGTCTGAGGCTGGATTGGATTTTAGCTCCAGGTCCAGGGCTCTGTCCTTCCTGTCACTGGGCTTGCATTGACATCTTCATTGCTCCTGTATTACTACAGTCTCATGTTCTTTTTAACTCATTTTACATCCTGCTGCCTCCCTAATATATTCCCACCCCCCAAGCCCTCAGCTTCCTCCCCCATAAAAATTACCACCACTTAAACGATATCCCAAATGGCCCTGGTGTCAGTCATGGTACTGGACACAGAAAGGCTTGGGAACGTTTTAGGACAGAAAATGGGGTCATTTTGCTGAGAACCTTTAGATGAATGAAGCAGGAACACTTGGCATAGGACAGCAGTAGGAGATGATTTGTCTTTGAGAACCTTGAGCATCAGGTGAGGCTAAAAGGGGTGGGCAGAATGCATTTCATCCAAGTCCCAGGGTTCTTCCCAGTCTGCAGCAGGCTCCACCACATTTCAAATATTCCCAGAAAGGAAAGATCACAGAATGTCTGGGTAAAGACATCATGGGGAAAAAACATCTCCCCTTCCTCTTTGTAGTCATTTTAGAGAATTCTTTTAACTGGCCATCCTTGCTCGCCAGGGGAACGACCTCATGCTTCCTCCTGACTGTGGTGCCCTGCCAGGCCTGGCCAGGGCAGTAATGTTTGGGTGTCCCACTAATGGACTCTTTGAACACCTTCTCATGGGCTGTATCAAGCCACAGAAACACCCAGTATGTGAGGAGGAAAAGGAGGATGATCTGGACACCAGAATAACTGCTTATAGGCTCTCCTTACAGCAAAGAGCAATCAGTCATGTCCACTGTTGGGCAATGACAAGTGCTTGCTCCGGGCTCCATCTTATGCTGTCGTGTTCAACTAGCAGGAGGAATATTGAATGACAAGTGGTGGGTATGAGGGCTTATGGGGAGAGCAGGAAGAGGAGTCCAGTAGGCAAAAAAAAACAAAAAAACCACGGTCAGGCTAGAATTGGATGATAAACTGACGTTTTTCAATCTCAATAGAAGTGTCTGAATTTAGAGGCTTTCCCTTCAGAGGACGGGATGAATTTATACCTCCTGGTCAGTACCCACACAGGGGAAGAGAACGGGTCATTCTGCTTTGGTGTACGCTGGTGGCACACTAGCTTCCCAGAAGGGAGCCTGGGGGCCCGCCATTTTATCAACCCAGTAATTGACAAAGGTTGGTTAAGCTAAGGCTTTGGGGACCTGGTGATTGGGGTTTTGAGTTTCCATTTTTGGTGGTACGAGTATTGATAGCTGGGGAATCCAGGCTGCTTTTAGTATATACACTCTAAGTCTACAAGGCATAATGGTTTCCTTGGATATCCATTTCCTTAGTTGTGAAGACATGCCAACACTCCTCTCTGAGATATCTTGGGGTAGTTTGGGAACCCTTGGGAGATTCTTAGATCCAGCCAAAGCCTTGGTTATCCATCACAAATGAAAGAGAGGAGTGTAGACAACTGAAATCCACATAATCTAGATAAACCACAGCATGGCCTGGGGTCTCATTTCTTGTCCATGAAACCTTTAACTGGAGTTGTGGGCACACTGGAGAAGCCATTTCTCCTTATTTAAACTCTGCCCATTTCTTTCTCTCCTGTATGCTTTCTGGTGGGAATGTTAATGCACAGTACCACATAAAGTTAGGGAGAAAAGAGGTCTCTGATTGATCTACCAACTGGATAATTTGGAGGGGGAGAGGAGGGACCTGAACCTGTAATTACATCAGCCTAGAGAACCCCTGGTGAGTAAAAACCCCCCTACCAATGGAATGGCTACCTGGGGTTTAAGTGAGTTCCTTAGGTTTACTGAACTTTTGTATGTCTGACACAGGCCTTGAACAGAATAACTATTCCTTGAGTAATTGGGAATGGCCATAATTATTGTCCCCACTAGAAAGAAAAGCTTGCACTCCATATAAAATAGGCCACTGGAAGGAACATCAAGTAAATGATAAAGCCCAGCTTAATCCTGGTGTGAGATTAAGTGACCTGTAATCACTGTCTTGTGGGAGCTCATTTTGAAGCATTTAGGGGGAGGATAAGTGAGGACAGTTGGGGTGTAGGGAAACAGCCCCAATCCTAAATCAGAAGTCAGCTAGGTTCAAATCCTGGTTCCTCCATGTCATATGATGGTGGGCAAACCTCAAGTCCTTCCATTTGTAAAACGGTCATAATGCTTGGGCTTCAAATGTCACGGGAGATGTTTTTCTAAAGCCATAAAATACCTTTCCTCCTTCCTCCTGCCCCTATTTCTCAAGAAAGCTGCATGAATTAGGAGTACCCTTGGGGCCATGTTGGATTTATATGCCTTTGTAGCCCTGTACCTTGGGCTAACTTAGTCCCATTGAGTTGGGGGAGGAACCATATATCATCTTGAGAATTATGCAGGGATTAGAGCTTGAAACTCTACAAAGACTCTTGAGGCACCCCAAATATGCCATGACTGGTAGGTACTTCTTCTGTTATTCCATTTGTGATTAGACTGAATTTCACAAAAAGACCTTCAGAGTAGGAAGGGGCCTTGGGGTCTTCCTAGTCAGAGTCTTTTCCTGAAAAAGGAAACCTTCAGCATATGCACAAGTAGGCTTTGCCTGAAGACCTCCAGAGAGGGGCCACTTTGTCCTTGGGTCACCTCTCTCTCTACTTCCTCTTGGTGACTTCTCACGACTCCTGCTTCTGCCCTCGGAAGAAACTCCATGCCCCCACCCACCTGGAGCCACATTCCTTTCTTTGCTTTTCTCTTTAAGTGAACACCAAGGCTTTCTTTTCTCCCTGAGGGTACCTGTTATCAGCCATATTTGTGTGGCCAACTAAGAGGCTGTGATTTCCTCTCCCCACTGTCAGAGAAGGTGCTAGAGGTGAACCAGAATGGTCACGTGGAGAGTTTCTATCTCCTTCTCGGTCCTCAGCTCTGTCCATGAGGGGTCCTTGGAGATGACCATTCATGGGGCAGGATGAGGCTGTGATTTTTATCAGGTCATCGCTAGTAAACTCTGAGAAAGAGAAAAGACTTGCATTTCAAAATGGGGGTGGTGGAGTTCTGTGTGGATCAGCTTCTTGGGCTCAGTGCAAGTTGGGTTCCTGCTTCCAGGATTAGATCTTGCCTCTCTG
The DNA here is from genome assembly GCA_028646515.1 of Pseudochirops corinnae. NCBI lineage: Eukaryota > Metazoa > Chordata > Mammalia > Diprotodontia > Pseudocheiridae > Pseudochirops > Pseudochirops corinnae. Next base: position 25,283,948 of record CM053590.1, on the reverse strand, counting down.
ACTAGGGTTTGTCTTTTCCATTTCCCGTTCCACCCATACACCCCCAGTTGGTTATTTTTTGGAGAGGAGTTTTCCTTTTGTTCATCTGGGTACTGTCTGTTTGAAAACTGCAGGACTCTGTTTGGAAACAAGATCAAATCTGTGGCCAAGAGAGCGTTCTCAGGACTGGAGGGCCTGGAGCACCTGTGAGTACCCGCCATGCCTTGCTGGGTGGAGGGGCCTGCCAAGCAGCGCTGTCTGAGAAGTCTGCTAGCAATTTAATAGTGTCTTTGTAAATTGAGAAGCCAGGCTGTTGGGAGAGGCCAGCTGCTTCCTTCTCCTTATAAGTCAGCTTCAACTTTGCCCTTTATTCGATGGGTGCCAGGAAGGGAGCTTGAGAACATATGGCAAATTAGGGTGCTCTCAATTAAGGGGATTGGTATTGGAATACATAATCTTCTCTCCTACCCACCTCCCTTCCTAGCCTCAGGATCACATGGGGCTCCTCCCAGGCCCAAACTTTATTACTAGCTCTCCCTGATGTCCGGTACTAGAATGGACAGCTTTATAGGAAAAAGAAGCCTAAATGTTCTCTTGGCCAGTTGTCTTTGATAGCTCTCAGGAAATTAGAGCAGAGCAGAGGTGTTACTCTTGTCCCTACTTGAGATGCTGGTAGCAGTGGCTTTCTGACCACCTATTTGCTTTTTGTAACCAAGTCTAGTTCGGGAGTTGTTCTGGAAACTCTTAGTTAATGATTCATTGAGGCCTTTCTTTCCCAATAGAATTGTAAGCTCCTTGAAGGCAGGGGCTGGTTTTCATTTTTGTCTCTGCACGTTTGCTGTTTGGCACCACACAAAGTAACTTTGGAAATGTTGAGTGAGCCAGCTCCAGAAATGACCTGTGGGTGACTCCGGGCTATTTTTACAGATCCTACGAGTGTTTAGTAAGCACCTCCATTGGGTCATGCACCCCCCTCCCCCCACTTAATATGATGTTGGTCTGTGCAAAGAAAATTCTGGAAAGAGCTGGTCTTTCTTTGGGCCAATCTACATTTTTTCTTGTCCTTTCCAGGAACCTTGGAGAAAATGCAATAAGGTCCATACAGTTTGATGCTTTTGCTAAGATGAAGAATCTTAAAGAACTGTAAGTGGAATGGTGTGTATGTATGTGTGCTGCTTGCGGGGGAGAAGGGGAGAGCTACCTTTGTGGCTTTGGGCAGAAGGGCAAAGATAGATACAGAGCTAGATAGTAATCAGAAAAGTTAAAATTAACAATTTCACTATCATTGATTTTCTTTGAATTCCTGTGCATTTGATTGTATGCCTTTAAAAACATCCTAAGAAGGGGTCCCTAGGTTTTACTAGACAGCCAGAGTGATGCAGCACTCTCTCTCTCTTCCCCCCATATCTCTTTCTCTCTCTCTCTCTCTCTCTCTCTCTCTCTCTCTCTCTCACACACACACACACACACACACACATTAATAAACTTCTGTTTTTAGACATCTGTGTTTTTGCCAATCAAGTAGTTGATTTAAATTCTCATTTGGAATCATCCAGTAAATGAAATAATCAGCCTCATATTACTCTTTCATCATGGATTGGCTAAGCTTGCTGCCATACCCAGTGAAGACCCCAAGAACCCAATTTTGTTGTTCTCTTTCTTTCCAAGGATGAGTCACTAAAGCAGGGCCCAGGTTGGGGCTGTCACCCCATCTGTGGGCAGAGCTGGCTTCTTTTGCACTTGCTCTTACCTCTTATTTCTCCTTAGGCCTTCTTTTTGCACATTTTGAAATTTGCACACTTTTGATTTCACCAATGTATCATCAATGGGAGTCACAGCTGTTTAAAACAGACTCAGCCAGTGGCCAGTTTTTGAGTGAATTAACCTTGTATCCAAGATCCTTCAAATTCCATGATTCTAGATACAGCAAAACCAGTTTTATTTAGTGATAAATGGAGTAAACCTGGTCCTTGCTGATATAGTCTGAGTAGAGAATTAATTAGCCTTTTGCTTGTTAAATCTTTTAAATGGATGGAGCCCTGGATTCCTTCACCTGTGATTGGAACTTTGAAGGCTGTAACTGTGAGGGAAAATTGATCCCCTAGCTAGTCAGCCTGATTCCTAAGAGTCTTCATTCTTTCCTTCCTTCTTTCCTTCGTTCGTTCCTTCCTTCCTCCCTCCCTCCCTCCTTCCTTCCTTCCTTTTTTCCTTCCTTCCTTCCTTCTTTTCTCCCTCCCTCCCTCCATCTCTTTTGTCTTTCCTTGGGTAAAGGGAGCAACATGGTAGAATGTTGGGATTCGGAGTGAGAGGACTCCAGGACTGTTGAACCCCTCTGGGCCTCAGTTCTCCTATTTGTAGAACAGAAGGGGTTTGTGCTAGATGGCACCTGAGGCCCCTTCTACTCTACTTCTGTGACCCCAGGTTTTTGTGGTTTGAAGGCGCCTTTTCTCTTCCATGCTCTTCTCAATCTGGTCTTTCCAGCAGTGGGGACAACTAGTCATGTTTTGGCCTGATTCTGGACCCCAGTCCTAGGGCTCTTGTCTGGGATTCCACTCAGACCCTGCATTTCCCCAGCTTCGTGCTAACTCTGGCCTGAGACCAGCCTTCTGGTGGGGATTTAGCCACAGATTCTCCTTGCTCATTCCCCCTCCCCTCCCCACGTCTTGGTTGCAGGCAGGTTGTGTTGCCCGCTTAGTCATCCTCTGGGTAAATTTCCACAAGCGATGATTGGAAACACACTTCAAGTTGGAATCAGGAAAATGTGTGATTCTAGCCAGTGCAGTTTTGGAATAGCTGGAGGGTAGACATTTCAAGGCAGTGCTTCTTAGCTGGGAGGGTGGTTGGCTGGGCTGCCTTTGCATTTTAAGTGACAGGATGGGAAGAATCGGGTCTGGCTTTGGGAAGCCGGCCTTGTTAGGGCCTGACTGCCGCTTGTGACACAGCTTCCTACTTCTTCCCCCTCGTTTTACTGTCTCCACCAACTTACCTTTCATCCCAAGGTCAGAGATGCTTGTAGCTCAGTGACTGGTGCCTTCCTTTTTGGATTGCCGCTTGTTGCAGCGGAGTACCTGTTGTCTGACGGTCCTTACTCCCCAACATGAGTAGCCTCTTCCTGGATCATCATTTCTTCCAGAGGCAGTGAAAGGGAAGGATCAGCATGGGGGAGTAGAGTAGTCATCTACCAATGAACTGAGCTACCTAACCCAGCACCATGGTACAGGTGGCAAGGGCTTCATTTTGCCTCTTTTCATACTCATTCTTGTTGGTATTAATACTTATTTTCCCAGACTGAGAAGCCTATTCCTGTAAGACATAGAATTAAAAATAGTTCTCTCCTCAGATGAATAGCTGAAGACTCTTTAGGATGGTAGCATGATTTATTTTTGCTATGCCTGGGATCTCCTTCTTTAGCACTTGGGAAAGACAGTTAAGCTGTTCCCCTTATAGTGTGGAGGACATGGGATGTGGAGTTGGTGAAGTGCCAGCTCTTTTGCTTGAATCCATGAAGATGCTTCTTAGGGAGCTGAGTTCCATCCTTGGTTGTACAATCTGGCTGAAGAGAGCCAAGTAGATGACCCCTCAGAACAGTCAAAGAGCTTTTTGAAAGTTCTGATCCATTAGACTCAGTACTAGCCAATCATAATACAATCTAGGACAGTCTTAGAAGACTTTAGGTTAGCCTTTGTAATATCCCCTTGGGTTTGAAAAAGAAATCTTGACCGATTTTTAAGGCCTACATCAGAAGTGTCAAACTTGACTCCTGCAAGACTCCTCTATAGCCCTAGAACCAGATTAACATGTAGTTGGGGAGTGTTTAACAAGATAAATAAGAATACAGTACAACATAGATAATGTTAATTGGTGGTTTTTTTAAGCCAACACCACTGGCCTACAGGAGCCTGAAGATTGTTATTTTTTTAACAATTTTGTTTTTTCCCCAATTACATGTTAGAAACAATTTTTAGCATTTGTTTTTAAGATCACATTATAAGTAAGTTTTGAACTCAGTCATCAAATGAACCAGCTTTTTTTGTTTTTTTAACAAGTGAGGGTATTTAAACTGAGATGGCAAGGGAGTAGAGTGGGAGGAGAGCTTAACTAGATGGAAATGACTTAGCCCTTTTTGAGTCTCTAGTCTAGAGGATGTGCCTGGTTTCCTTGCTGCCCAGTTTGACAGTAGGTCTCCCACTGTGGCTTACTAATTTTTTTCTTAAAAGGGGGCCAGAGTGAGAAGACAAAACATCATTACGTACTGTGAGGATAGCTATGGATCTCAGTATTCATGATTTCTTTTCTACTGAACCATGGGAAGATGAACTGGGGCTGTAGTCAGAAAACCCACCCTGGCCCTTCTCTGGTGTCCTAACTGGTAGCTTCCCCTCTGCCCACAAGCCAGCATGGAGGGCTTTCGAGGGCCTGCAACAAGATGATTCACCCGGGCTCTTGATCTGACTTTTTGTCAAGTGTCTCTGTGTGAAGGAATGTCCGTTTAGATGGCCATTCTGATTTCTGGTGAAAAATCCCCTTCTCAGTTGCTGAGAAATGAAGAAAGAAAACAGTCATTGTTTTGATTGGATCCATACAAAACCAAGGCTTTGCATTCTCATGCTCCCAGTGCAGTGGCAACTGCCGGGCGCTGTTTACAGAGCGCCCAGCTGAATCCCATGGACCTCCAAAATAATGCGGGTGTACAAGGAAGTACCCACATGGGGAGAGGGAGCACACTGGCTGGGGTTCCATTCTGAAATATTAAAACACTCGTCTTTGCCAAATAGAAAATAACAGCTGGAGGGAGAGAGAGATAGAGACTGAGGCAGAGAGAGAGAAAGGAGAGAGAAATAGACCTTCAAAGAACTTGTTTCCTCTTTTGTTAGCCGAGTTTGAGATCGATTCTCCTTTTGAATTTTCTGTGGGTCATCTTTTCTCTACCTTATATATAGCACCCGTAGCTTAATGGCTCCAAGCATCCTGGTTTCTTGTCCAAGGTCATGAAGTTAGTAAATGGCAGAGCCTCTGAAATGATCGGCAGGGTGGAAGTCTTTGGGTTAGAATTCAGGTTGTTACCGTGCTCTGAAAGTCCCTCCACCTGCTATGTTAATAATCTTTTGGGAAGGATTTTAGGGGGAGGGGATCGATAGGTGGATCTGAAAGGGTTACACATGTTAATCCCTTCCCCAAGGTTGCCACCTAACCGTGGTGTAATTTATTTTTTCTTTCAGCCACATCAACAGCGATAGTTTCCTGTGTGACTGTCACCTGAAGTGGGTGCCACAGTGGTTAATGGGGAGAGGCCTCCAAACCATGGTTGTGGCCACTTGTGCTCATCCGGAGTCCCTGAAGGGCCAGAGCATTTTCTCTGTGCCACTGGAGAGTTTTGTGTGTGGTAAGATCTTGGTGGCTTGTTCAACTTCTGAGGTCAGGCTGAAGGTCTGAGATGCCAGGAAGAACTTGTCATTCATTCCTGGAGTGATTTGTGGGATTGCAGCAAACCCCGAGCCATGGTTAGAAATTTGTTGCTGGATGTGCTCTATTTCCCACTGAAACCACACTCAGGATTTATGGTGTCCTTATTACATGGTCTTTAAGGGGGTGTGATTCACCAGCAGGAAAGAGATCTTGGTTATAGGAAGTCACTTAGGAACTTGCTAGTGTGAGGACTTGGCCCCTGTAGAATCTGCATCATGTGGTCCAAAGGTCTTAGGGGGCACTTCTCTAACCCCCAAGGACCAGAGGTTAAATACAGGAAGATGAAATCTCAGGAGAATGCATCTCCAAATACATAGAAATATATAAACGTCATATTTCTATATTCCCAAGCTCTCATTATTGCCTGGGACAGTCTTACCAGACTGAGTTTTTGTTGACTGAAATTTGCATTTGTAGCTTTAAATTTTTTTTTCTCGGTTTGTTCTAGTTTTTGGAATGTAGCTTTTGCTCTCCTTTCCTTCCCGGGGAGGCTCTAGCCAAGTATGGTTGCAGATGAGCGTAGAGAATCCTGAACAGCTGAAAACACACAGACACACACATGCCTGCTTTTAAACTAGTATGATAAAGCCTTGTGGCCAGAAAACTTCATTGAAAAGAGGGGCTGAATTTTTAATTCCTTCTTTTGCTTTAAACAGGATATAGTTGATGGCTCCCTTTGCCAGCCCCAAGGCAGCCCACAGAGGGGACATTTGGTTCAGATGACTACCTTTGACCAGGGCCAATTTCTCAGAGATGGGAGTCCTTTTTGGGTGGGTGGGGGCCTCTAGGGAAATTCTTCTTCTTCTGCATTTGCCTCAGGTTCCCACCTCACTCCCTCCAAAGTTGCTACCATAGTCTGAGACCAGGTTACACATGTTAATCCCTTGGTGATTGGTGCTCTGAAGGCCATTGGTGTATGGATGGCTGCTTGTCGGGGGTTTGGGGAATCTGCCTAGGGGTGTGTCATTTGGCTTCTTTATTGTCTTTGTTCATTCACAGTGGCCGAGTGGTCGCTGAATTGGTGCCCTGAAGGCCATCTCTAGGCGAGCATGGTTTGGGCCTCTCTGTTTTTGATAAGGTGATCCTTCTGATCCAGATGCTCCAGCCAAAGAAAGGCTTGGCTCATAGTGGTTCTAGTCATGTCTCAAACATTATTAGCAGAAAAAGAGATGAGTTTTTCCTCATTTGTGCCCAATATGGGGACACACAGCAAAGGCCGCCCCTCCTGCCCAATCATTTCTCAACCTCAAATCAAAGTTTATCAAGTAATTAGTTTTTGAATTCTGCACATTGGAAGAGCTTCAAGCATGCAACCTGGAGAGGACAGACAGAACCAGGCAAAACACAGCACACGCATACACACATGCATGCATACACACACACACACACGTGTGCGCACATACACACGTGGGCAGATTTGTTTGTAAGGGCTTCACAGTCACCATGGCAGCCACAGAGGGGACACTTGGCCCAGGTAACCACCATTGTTGCTCTCCTTTGCAATAGAGGCTGGGCTCTTTAGAAAGCAAACAGGTAAAAATCAGGAGTACTTACCATTACTTTGTCAATAGAATTCACTCTTACTGTGATTGACTAGTTTGAAGTCAGGTGGGGGAGGTAGTGTGGCACAGTGGATAGTGCTCTGGATTGGGATCCAAGAGAGTTGGGTTGTAGTCTCAGCTCTGCTTCCCATTATCCTTATCTTCCCTTAAGACTTCAGATGACTCTTCCTACATGAAACCTTCCTTGGTCCTCTCCTTCATCAAATTACATTTTAATTGTTCCAAGTCTGTAGGTACTATGTGTGCTTGGGAGAATATAAGGGTAGGGGCATTTAAGTTGTAGAATCTACAGCTAGAATGTAGGATGGGAACCTTGGGCAAATCATTCAGTGTTTAGTTTCCTGAAATATATAGGAAGAAGTGGGGCCTCCGGGGGCCCCACAAATGCTGTCACATTCTCATTATTCTGAGTCTTGCAGAGTTCAGGACTAGTTGGTGATAGCCCCACTGTCCTGTCCTGGTAATTGTCCACCTGGTATAACACATTTTGTTCTGGACTCCACGTTTTTAGTAAGCTGGGAGAGGAAAGCTACTGGGCTGGTGAAGGACCTGGAATCTTTGTCCTTTCATTATCATTTGAAGGAGCCAAGACTTGGAGGAATGTGATCCCCAACTTCAGAGGGAAACGAAATGTAGCACCATGGAATGCTAAATTTATATCCAGAAAAGGACATTATGGGCCATTCCTCTCATTTGACAAATGAGGAACTGAGTTTCATAGAGGGAAGGTTGAAAAGGCCATTAGAGACAAGGCCAAGATGGAAATCCAGGACTTGGGACCCTCAGTTCTGAACTCTTTTTATTTATACTTCCCCACTGTTCCCTCTAGGGCTGAACCAGAAGCAATGGGTAGAAGTGACCAGGAGGGAAAACTGAGGCTTGATGTGAAGTAAAATTTGTTAATAATTAGAACTATGCAGAAGTAGGAGAGGAGGATGACTCCAGATGAGCAAAAGCTGTATGGATGGCTGCTTGTCGGGGGTTTGGGGAATCTGCCTAGGGGTGTGTCATTTGGCTTCTTTATTGTCTTTGTTCATTCACAATGGCCGAGTGGTCGCTGTGTGATCACTGGTGACCCCGAGTGACAGCAGACCGTGCTGTCTCTTGGCAGATGATTTTCCAAAGCCCCAGATCATCACTCAGCCAGAGACGACCATGGCAGTGGCAGGCAAAGACATCCGCTTTACGTGTTCGGCCGCGAGCAGCAGCAGCTCACCAATGACTTTTGCCTGGAAGAAGGACAATGAGGTTCTCCCCAATGCTGACATCGAGAACTTTGCCCACGTCCGGGCACAGGGAGGGGAGGTGATGGAGTATACCACCATCCTGCATCTCCGCCAGGTCACCTTCCACCATGAGGGACGGTACCAATGTGTGATCACCAACCACTTTGGCTCCACCTATTCTCACAAGGCCCGGCTCACAGTGAATGGTGAGATGGGGCTTCTGATTCTGCCTTTACACTCACACCGCCTCTTGAGGCCTCAGGAAAGGGAGAGGGTCAGGCACTTGGTGGGCCAAGAAGGGGTCGAGGACCTGGGTTCAAATCCTGTTTCAGCCACTTACTACCACCTGCGTTAGGACTAGTTACACAACTTGTCTGGTTCTCCATGTCCTCATCTGTAAAATGGGATGAGACGAGATGGCCTCTAGTGGTCCCTTCCAGATCTCTATCTGTGATCCTGTGACCTTCTGAGCATCGAAGAATTCCTTCATGGAAAGTAATTCATGCCATCACAGGAGCCACCTAGGTCTAATGAAAACTGCCAAGTTCATGTATCACAAGTTGACTTTGTGAGGGAATATTCACGATTTGTAGGGTTGCATTTCGCCTTGATCCCTCTTGGAGATGGCCTTCCCCTTAAGCAGAAACATCTTCCTCTTCCATTTCTCTCATACTTGAGATGCCAAGCAGACGTGTATAACAGGAGGGCTTGGTTATCTCCAGAGTCTTCTGCAATAACTTCTCTTTTCCTTGGAACCCTGGTCCAGAGATAGAACTAACATCTGCCACACCAGCTCAGTAATCCAGGCATCTGATAAAGCCTCTCATGGTATTCTTGTGAGGAAAAAGACATGGCATTAGTTGGTTGGCTTTAGGGGCTGGCACACGTAAACATTTCATAGATGTTTACTGAATGAATTGAAATTCAAGAGTCAGACCCAACGAGGAGTCAGGGCTTGATGGTTTAGCCTCTGCTTGTGAAGGTTTTGAGTGTAGTGCTCACCCTCCCCGGGGCCTGCACTTGGGGTGTTTTTATTAATGACTTGGGTAAATGTTCAGAGAACAGTGGTGGGAATGTAGGTGACATCTTGGATGACAGGATACAGAAAGATCTGGACAGGCCATGACATAAGGTTGAATTTAATTAGTTTGGTAAAGGCAGAAAAAAAATCCTTCACATGCTCACTATGTGAAGCATGGTTATAGGACAGTTGAAACAATTTTAAAAAATATTTTATTTATCTGTCCTGGGAGGGGTGAGGTGGGTTGTGAGATGGTGAGCCCATGATTTCGTGGTATGTTATGGCCCCCTGGTCTGGCCGCTTCTGCACTATGATGTAGGGCTCTGGGTAGCACACTTACTAGACATATCGATAACCTGGAGAGGGGACAGAAGTATTGACTTAGTTTTAAAATGTAAGTGATGATCTATGTTTTCTGGTATTTTTATTTTGTTCAATATTTTCCAGTTGCTCTGTAGTATAAACTGCCCCTCTGATGCCTCTAATCTAGTTGAATCCTCATTTTACGGGTCAGAGAGGTTGTGACCTACCTGTCGTCACATAAGTGATTAGTGGCACAGGTTGGGTGTCTTTGAGGTCTTCCAACTGCAAATCACTTAACCTCTGCCTGCCTCATTTTCCCCATTTGCAAAATTGGGATGTATAATAGCAAATCCTTCCCAGGGCTGTTGTGAAGATCAGATAAATGAGAAAACATCTGTAAAGCTCTTTGCCCAGAGCCTTGCATTTAGTGAGCACTTCATAAGGGCGTGTTTCTTTCCCTCTTCCCTATGCCAGGGACTTCAGTATTGAATTGTCCTGGATGGAGACTGAGCAAAGAAGGGATCAGAGCCTGATTTGGGGGAAATCTGAAGGGATGAGGGTGGGGAGGGAACACAGCCCCCAGGAGGGATGGCCTCTCCACAGAGGGGGATCTTGGGTTTTCCAGCCCTGGACCCAGGCAGCATCGGGGGCTGCAGCAGGGAAAGGTAGGGCGGGCAGCTAGGTCACATTGCTAGAATCTCTTGAAGATTAGGCTTTAGGTAAGCTTAGATTACATAGTTGGGAGGCTTGGTAGGATCATTTTATTATTTTTTAAAACATGAAGAGTGTAATGAAATTTTGTTCTAAAAAGGATTTTTCTGGAGCTTTGGTAACATCTCCAGCATGATCAAAACGTGTGTCTGCTTTGCAGTGTTGCCCTCCTTCACTAAAATGCCTCATGACATTGCCATCCGAACGGGCACCACCGCACGCCTGGAATGTGCTGCCAGTGGACACCCCAACCCCCAGATCGCCTGGCAGAAGGATGGTGGTACAGACTTCCCAGCTGCCCGAGAGCGTCGCATGCTTGTCATGCCAGATGATGTGGTCTTTTTCATCACTGATGTGAAGATCGATGACATGGGAGTTTATAGCTGCACGGCCCAGAATTCAGCTGGCTCTGTGTCAGCCAATGCCACCCTCACAGTCTTAGGCAAGGCTCTACATGCGCACGCATGCATGTGCGTGTGCATGTGTGCGTGTGTGTGTCTATGTCTATGGGGAGAGACAGGCAAGATAGGATGGTACTATGTGTAAAGAGCACTGACTAATCAGAGGTCCTGGGTTCAGATCCCCTTAGATGCTCACCACCTTTGTGAGTCAGCCACACTGCCTGTTTCCTGTTCTGTAAAATGAGGGGGTACATTTATTGGCCTCTGTGATGTCTTACAACTCTAGAGCTATGGTCTTATAAATGTTAACATCCTTGAATTAGGATAAATAAATTAGTTATGACTGTAAGTGCCTTGGCTGACCAGTGTCTAGCTAATTTGTAAAATCTCTGTTGTTTTAGAAACTCCATCCTTAATGATTCCCTTAGAAGATCGTGTAGCAGCTGTGGGAGAAACTGTGGCTCTTCAGTGCAAAGCGCGTGGAAGCCCTTCACCCCGAATCACTTGGCTGAAGGGTAAGCAGCCTGTGAACATCACTGACCGCCACCACTTCACTCCTGGAAACCAGCTGCTGATTATCCAGAGCGTGGTGCCAGAGGATGCCGACAGGTACACGTGTGAGATGTCCAATCCCTTGGGGACTGAACGAGCCCACAGCCAGGTGAGTGTCTTACCTACGCCGGGCTGCAGGAAGGATGGAACCACTGTGGGCATCTTCACCATCGCAGTGGTGTGCAGCATCGTGCTGACTTCACTCGTCTGGGTCTGCATCATCTACCAAACCAGGAAGAAGAGTGAGGAATATAGCGTAACCAACACAGGTCAGTTTGCTCGGTCTTTCAGAATGTTTCCTGGTGGCATCCTGGGGCTGAACTAAGTCGGTGTAATAGGGCTATCTGCAGAGAGCTGGAAAGTTCATAGATGGCTTTTCTTACAGTGCTGTTTTTAGGTTGGACATGGGTGATTTCCATTTTGCACATGTAAGAGGCTGAGGCTTAGAAAAGTCAACTGACTTGTACTCAAGGCCAGAACATCAGCGTCTATCTGTTAATCACCTGTATGTCAGGCTCTGTGCTAAGGGCTGGATAGTAGGTGACAAAGCTTGTAGTCAAACCAAGTCTTCCAACTCCTGAGACAAGTCTCGTGTCTTCTTGATAGGTTGTTTGTATTTTTTAAAAAAACGTTCTTCTGGTTTTCCACTCGCTGTGTGATGTCTTGCAGTGAGAGCTCCTTTTCAGGCAAGTGGCTGCCTTAAAGCCCACCCTGTCCTGCCACAGTGGTCTTTGCACCCTCTGCTCCTGCCATGGGTTGGGAAATGAAAACTCAAGCCTGTTAACACTTTTTGAAGTAAGACTAAGCAAGGATCAAGTGCTTAATATTCATACGTGAACTCTGGGTCCTTGCTTGGTTGGCCTCCAGCCCCTTTTTTTTTTTGCCCCTTTCCTCTTTGTTGACCATCTTTTCAGAAAGTGAAGCCTGAGTCAATTACAGGAGTTGTTTAGAGTAGTAATTGGGATTTCTAGTTTGTAATTTTCTGTTCTCCTTCCAGATGAAACCATTGTACCACCTGATGTCCCAAGTTACCTGTCTTCTCAGGGGACACTCTCAGATAGACAAGAAGCAGTGGTCAGGACCGAGGGGGGCCATCAGACCAACGGACACATAGAAAGTAATGGTATGGCCTCTTCTCTCTGACCCTGTCTTCCTGGGCTATGTGGTTCTTCAGGGGGTGCTATGGCTGAGTTTCCTGAGGGCAAGAGTGGCCTGATAATTAGGTGATACACCATCTTGTATCAGTAATTTCCAAGTAGCATCAGAAATGATTTGTCTTTTGAGAGAGCCAGACATAGGTGGTTTGGTCAGCACCTTTTCTCTCAAGGGAATCTTCTCAGTCCTAGAATCTAGGGCTTTCTGATTGGCTTGGCAGTCTGACTTCCACATATAACACTAGTTTGGGCAGATGCAATGAGCACTTATTAAATGTCTACTGTATACCAGACATGGGTGATACCAATCAAAGTGAGACAATTGCTGCTGTCAAGGAAGTTGCATTCTCCTGGGAAGGGTATACAATATATCATCCTATAAATTGATATATGGCTATATAAGTGGGGAAGCTAACTTGGAGTCAGGAATGGTATTTTACAGGTCATACTTGAATGTACCTATCTAGGGGCTCTAGGAGATGGAGGGCACTCCGGGCATGGGGGATAGTGTATTCGAAGGCACAGATGTAAGAGACAATGGTTTCTTGGAAGAGCCCATAGGCCTCTTTGGCTGAAACCATTTCATGTATGCAAGGCATGATGTGTAATTTCTAGACCAGCATTTCTGTCAGACACTTGACTACATTGGTGTACTTAGGATGGTAGTATCTGAAGATAAGACTTCTCTAAGTCTTAATGCAGAGTTGGGAAAAACTGTTAAGAGTTTCCCAGTGTCACACAGTCAGTTGAATTCAGAACCCAAATCTCTTGATTTCTGTCTACTATTTATTACCACAATTCTAACTGCTGAGATGTTTCCTTAATATAGACAGACGTGTTCCTATCCTTTTTTCATATTCTCCATTCCTTCAACAAAGATTAAAAAGGGAACAAGTTAACTGTCCAATATTCCTTACCCATAGTTCCCCTTTCCACTTTATACCATTCATTTTCAAAAGCCATCAGGACCTGAACACTTGTTTTCTATGACCTTCTGAGATTAAAAACAGTAATGGATGGTTTTCTTACTTAACTTTGCATGTTTACTTTTCTTTACCCTCAAATTGCCTCCTCTAAAGTCTTTTTAATTTGTTTTTTATTCTCCATTTGTAGTAATCATACCTGTTTGGATGACTCATTAAACTCTTAAAATAGAGGTTTTTGATGAAGCATATATAAAGTATTGTGCCACTTGTTGGTTCTTGTATTGCAGGTGTTTGTCAGAGAGATGTGGGACTGAATCCAGATGTTGACATTCATGGGCCTGCTTATAGGCAGCCAAAACTATGTATTGGACATAATAAAGAAGTATGGAGAACGGCCGATGGAGTATTCAGTCCCGATAAAACAGGTAGAACATAGTATTTCTATTAGAGAAATAAATGAGGGGACTATTTCTCTTTCATGAAAAATGTAGGCCTCTATATGCTATAAAAAATGTGAGAGGCAGCAGTGGGATAGTGGAATGTCTCCCTCATCAGATTGTAAGGTCATTGAAGGCAGGGTCTGTCTTTTGCTTCTTTGTGTATTAGCCACAGTGGCCGGCACAGAGTAGGCACTTGATGGGTTTTAATTGTATTGTATTGTCCTGCCTTTGACACAAATGCTGCTGGTCAAGTCACTTAACCCTATCAGGCCTCCACTTAGCTCCTTAGCACCTACTTACTAAAATATCTATTGGCTGTAGTCATTGAAATTGGTGGAGGGAGTTCCTACACCCAGAGGATGAGGGGAGTTCCTTAAATTAATGAAATTGCAAATTCTTTGCCTGTATTTTTTTGAAGTAGTACACTAGGTGCATTCTGCTTCTGTGGCCATCTCTGATTCTACAGCAGTGTACCCAAATGACTGGAACACAGTTTCTAAGAAAAGCAGGGTAGTGTAGTGGATAACTGGCTATCCCCCTGAGGCCAAGAAAACCTGAATCCAAGTCTCACTTTTGACTTAGTGGCAGGACAAACAACTCTGCCTCTTGGTGCTCCAGACAACTTTCTTACACCCTTTACCTGCACTTACTAGAGGGAGTTGTCTCATCCAGGAGCTGCCTTTACTTAAATAAAACCTCCCAGCTAGTCTATATCCTAATCTCTTCTTAAGTAAGGAACAAGGGTCCAAATTCAGGATTTTCTCCCAACATGTCTGACTTGTATATGCTCTTCGGTATGGTTTCAGCACCCAGACTTCCTTAATGTGGATGAGAAAATTTATAGTTACTGCAGATTGAATCCTTACTTAGCACAGGATGACCATGGTAGGTTAGAAACAAGCTACTCTTTTTCTTTATCTCTGTGGATTCCAATGGATTTGTTCCCCATCATTTTTGCTTGCATTTATGGGGTAAATTTCAAGGCAGTGCCAAATGGTTTCTTAACAAGGATGTTTAAAAAAATCAACTCTTTTCCTCCTGTGGCAATCTGCTATTTTTCTCTCTTCTCCTTAGAATACAGCACACCAGTTGTATGCAGTGACTTAAGTGATAATGCCACCAGTTATTCCAAGGACAAAGACTCCTATCCTCTGCATAATACACCCCCAAGTCCACAGGGTAGCCAAGAGCCCAGTAAGAGTGAACAGGAACATCCCCTGCTGCATCGGACAGTCTCGCCCCAGAGCAATGGCACTCTTGCTGGCTCCCACCCAGAGGGCAGTGGGAACTCTCTCTACCCCAGTAATCATGATAGAATGCCGGGATCTGGTGTCCAGAAGCCATTACCTTTTGACCACAATGGTAGGCATTTTGCTTTTTCTCTCTTATCCACTGGTCTTCTTGAAGAAGGGGATTGATCATATTCCATTCCCTGGAAATCATGACAATTTGCCAGGTATTAGGGGTACTCTCATAGCTGGGATGGGAACACAATGTATGATGTGATATCTTGTTTTTTCTCTGTAGGAGGCT
Organism: Pseudochirops corinnae; assembly: GCA_028646515.1. Lineage (NCBI taxonomy): Eukaryota > Metazoa > Chordata > Mammalia > Diprotodontia > Pseudocheiridae > Pseudochirops > Pseudochirops corinnae. The sequence continues at coordinate 25,268,674 of CM053590.1, read as the reverse complement.
CTTTAAATGATTTAGGAAAATCTTCCGAATCTGAATCTGTTGTCTTACACCCTTTGTCTTTGGGGACGAGAGGAGTGGCACTCACGGGAGCTTCTGGTACCTCCTCCAGCTTCCCAGAACTCACTGGCAATGAGGCCCAAGCCAAGCCTTCTCTTCCCAATGGACACTTGCCCAAGCCCTGTGACTCTAGCCATGAGCCTGCAGCACTACGAGGAAGCTTCCACGTACAGAGAAATGTGCCGTTACTTTTTGTACCAAATATCTAGGTCATGGCTACCTCAGCTCGTGAACCCTCATCAGTCTTGCACAGGAAAAGAGAGGCCTGAGACACGCAACCCTGCAATTGTACAGAATTGAAAACTTCTGTGGGGAGTGTCAGGAGCTTGAAAGTGGACTTGCGTCTGAAGCACACACATGCAAAAGACTATTATGTACAAAAGGAAGACAAAGTATTTGATACAACTGTACATAAGAGTTTTCATATATATATATATATATATTATATATATATAAATATATCTTTTACAGAGGCTATTTTAATCTTTAGTGCATGATGGTTAAAGGAGTGAAATCTTCCAGTTTGGGCAATACTGTTTTCTATACCAGGTTGCTGTTCAAATTTTTTTGGGAAAAATAATCCTGGTGCCTTAATGCATGAATGAAACTTGCATCAATGAAAACCACATTTGTTTCCAAGTACTGACTGGATTGTTGAACACCAATCTCCCTTACCTTGTATTGCACATCAGAGGCTCAAATGGGAAGGATGCCACTTGAGTAAACGAGCTGGGGTGGGGAATGGGGGCCACAGTAGCTACCCTGTGACATGAGGGTGAGTTCATTCTCTTCAGAAATGGCTTTTTTTTATAGAGGCCATTTTATGTCTGTTTCTAAATACGTTAGTCCATCTGAAAACCCACCTTACACATGGATGGATAAACAAGGCACAGGGTATAAAATAAAGGAGGCGATCACTAGGGCCAACAGTTTACAAAACACTAGATTACTGAGCCCACCAGTGAACTGTCCTTGCCTTTCATTGCCATCCCAAGTGCCCACGTCTGTCTCTGGCAGGTAGATCCTTTAGTAAGTGGGCTGTTTGGTCTCCAAGTTCACCATAAATAAAACGAATGTGGTGGAAAAGATCAGTATCTTATAATTTCGATATGAATCTATTTTTATTTATATAAAAGCTGCTTTGGTTGGTGTTGGTACCTGTGGATGATTTTTCACTATTTTAATTTTAGTTTTGCTAATATAAGATTGGGCAGCTAGGTGGCGCAGTGGATAGTGCCAGGTCTGGAGTCGGGAAGATTGATCTCCCTGAGTTCAAATCCAACCTTAGACACTTGCTAGCTGGGTGACCCTGGGCAAGTCACTTAACCCGGTTTGCCTCAGTTTTCTCATCTGTAAAATGAGCTGGAGAAGGAAGTGGCAAACCACTCCAGTATGTCTGCCAAGAAAGCCCCAAATGGGGGCACGAAGAGTCGGACACAACTGAACAATGTAAGACTGCAAAATACTGGCCCTGGTGAAAACCGTGGGGGAGGGAGGTAGGAAGGAAGAATTCATTTTTCCTTAGGGGTCTAACAGAAGGACCCAGTTGCTTGCTAGTGGACCCCTGTGTCCACATGGCCTCAGCTGGACCAATACCAGGCCAGGGTGTGGGCTGTAACTTTGCCAGCTACCTGTCCACTGGCTTCTAGCTTCTCTTTGCACTTTTGAGACAGGTGGCTCCCTATGTTGTGAGTGCCAACATGTAACACATTGAATTTCATCAAAATTCCACTAACAATTAAAACCCTGGAATAAACATAGGTCAAAGCAGGGCATCCGTGTTTTGGGTATAACACTTAGCATTGTGCTTTTGAATCCCTGATCACAGCTGCAAAATGTCAGCACATGTGTCACAGTAAGAATCTTTGTTTTTTTTATTTTGGGACAGTTAACTGTCTCCTGTTACTTCCACGAAATATGTGAATTTGCTGCTTCTGAGAGGCAATGTGAAAGAGGAAGTATGGCTTTTGTGTACAAAGTTATTTATTTATAGAAAATTTGGTACAATGTTGTACATTGAAAAAACATGTAAAATATTGACGTGTCTAACAGATGGCATTGAAGTGTCTTTTAATAAAGGTTCATTTATAAATATTAATTTTCCTGGGTTGATTCAAGCTTTTCTTCAAGGGACGGGAGATGGGACAGGTGACAACTTAAAGTTCTTTCTCTTTGTAGAGAAAGCACGTTTCCATGCAGTAGTGATGGAATCTTATTCCCAGACAATTTAGACTTTACCTGTGGCTGAAGCCCACCAGATAGGAACGAGAAGTTCCAGATCTAACTCAGGAGCCTTTTCCACTTAGAAACCTGGTTTTCTTGTTTCCCTGATAGACCTGAGTTTTTACTTCATTCTGACACCCTTGTTTCACGTTGGCTGCTCTACAGTCCCATGAGATTTGTCTGATTTGATAATTCTGCTCCTTAATTTAAAAAAATCTTCAGTGATGTGAAAAGTGAGCAGGCCCAGACCCCTGGAGTGACCCAACATTCCCCAAAACCCAGGTAAGCAGAGGTTTTCTCTACCCCCCAAAAGTCAAAGCTGGGCCTATATCCCAAAAGCTGGCTGAATATTCAGCTTGTAGTTGAAGGAAGCAACTGTGTGTTTATAAGCTAAATCTGAAGGTAATTAAAGCCACAGGCCTGACTGCCAAGCAAGAAGGCCTGCTCTGCACCTGTGTCTAAACAAAGCTATAAACTTTCACAATATCAATCAAACCCCAAACAAATGGACTTTTCTTTGCTTCAGCATTCCCAACCGAGGCTGTGTCCCAAGACTCTCGGGTGGCAAGAAATGAAAGATGGCACTGAGAATCCCCTTCAGAAAGCTTCTGGTCACATAATTAACTTCTCTTCTTGGCAGAGAGATTCCTGTGACTTCACTCAGCTCTGCCCACTCCTGCTCCATGGACAGGACACTTAGAATGTAATTTTATCAAAACTGGATTTCCCGACCATATAAAGTGTTTGGTTGCTACAAGGGTCCAGCTGCTGCTCCCCACAAAGGAGGGGAAGTTTAATGGGGTGTGGGACATGATGGACACCACATCTTCTTACTTGAAAGAAGTGTCTATCAGTTGGCCTTTGGATATGATTGGGGTTGCTTTGCCAAGTTAAAACAATAAACTGCGTGTTTGGTCATAAGCACCAAGAAAGATGAAACCTCCCAAGCTGATTGCTGCCATCCGAGGGAAAACACCTGCAAATAATCTGAAAAATTGGGGGGGGGGGGAAGGAGGGACATGAAAAGAGTAAGTTTCATATCTGTGTAATAGATGACACTCAGCTCTCAAGCACATCACCCACCATGCTTGCTTAATCGACAGGTCCCACTCTACATAAGCAGTGACATTAAGAGGCAAAACCTCCATCCATCCTCAGGGTTGGAACGGCGCTGAGGATTCCCTTCGGCTGCATCACGTGTTGGGCCATGCTTCAATGCAAACTGCTGACTCAGGCACCTTGAGTGGAGGGCTGTTCATGCTCGTTTCAGACCAGCCCCATCAGCCCAATGGCAGCCCCATATCAGGCTGAAGGTGTGTGGCCCAAGGCCAGCTCAGAGTGGCCCCGTACAGTCAAGGGGGGGAGGGGTGATGTTGACATCTTTTTCTGACTCTGCTTTGCCACTCCTTTGATGACAAAGTGAGATGATTTTCTTTGAGGCAGTAAAACATAACACCTCCTCCCCATCCCCCAACCCCACCAAAGAACTGGGTCTCTACTCAGACTGTCCATGTTCCTTCCTCTCACTCAAACTGAACAGCCAAGGTGTTCTGCTCCCTCCAGAAGAACAGCCCAGCCCTGTTCTTCAAGTCAGCCCTGTTCTTTAGCTAATGAGCACATGGGCCAGGACATAACTCCAGAAGGGTCTACAGAGTCCCTGTCATCACTAAAAATACCTGTTAGTGTTTGGTGGCATATCATTACATCTGATCCTGTGTCAACCCTGAGCCAAGGGGAAATTCCTAAGAACCAATGGTTAAAGAACCACTTAAACAGGAACATTCTACTTTGAAGAAAATGGTCAAAGGGCCCTGGGCCAGTCCCCCTCCTCAGCACCTCCAGTTTTTACCCTGGAAGGCACCTGACTCCATGGCAGTAACCCCTCCACGTCATCATAGGGCTCCTCTTCTCCCCACCTCCCATTCCCAACTAATTCTTTTTTTTTTTTTTTTTTGCTTTTTGGAGGTCAGTTGGGGTTAAGTGACTTGCCCAAGGTCACATGGCTAGTTTTTGTGTTAAGTGTCTGAGGCTGGATTTGAACTCAGGTCCTCCTGACTCCAGGGCTGGTATTCTATTCACTGCGCCACCTAGCCGCCCCCCAACTAATTCTTTTGGGACATGGTGCCTTTGCTTAAAAAATATGTAATACTCTGGGTGGTTCACCAGGTACCTTTAGGCCTAAGGGGGCAAATATAAATACTTGGCAATGAACAGAAAAACCAGAGGGAAAAAGGTAGAACCTGGTAGGCAGGAGTCTATGGAGATGATCTCTGTGGTCCTACAGATGCCTAAAGAATGGCAGGAGAACTGACAGAGTGGCAAGCCACAGAGGGTGAGGTTCAAGGAGCAGGTTGTCCTCTGGGCCCGATGCTATCAGGAAGAAGGAATGCAGCCTGAGACGCCCCTGAAAATGGCAGCAGAGCACCAGTGACCTTCATCTAGGGGGCAGCTGCAGCCCAAACACAGGGAGTCAGGTGAAAGTGGATGGTGGCGGCAGGTGCTGCTGGAAGGTTCTCGGCTCTGAAATGAGCTGCTGCTGGGCTCCATCCAGCTCTCCCCCACCTCTTCTGCGGCCTGTGGGTGGGGCCGTGGGGAAGGCTGGCAACCTCCGAGGGCCCTCATTTGGGCTTGGTGGTAACAATCTCTGCTGTTCTGGGCACCACGAGCAGGCCAACAGATGGAAACATTTTATGGCTTCACTAGATGACAACTGGGTCTATTATCATAATTACAGCTTTAAAGTTGGGATAATTTGTACAAGGCATGTCCCAATCCAACTCTCCAAGGAGGCCAGAACTTGTGGAGGAGGCAGGGTGCTGCCGAGGCATTGTGGAACTGCCAGGGGCAGGCCTGTGGCTTCCCTGGTGGCACTCTGGGATGGAGGATGGTGGCACTTCTCACTGCTGGGGCCTTCCCTCTCAGTCAGCATCTCCTGCGCACATGGTTGTTTGCCTGCTGTCTCCCCCCTCCGAAACATCCCTTCTTGGCTGAGACATGAGGAAGAAACATGAGAAGTTGGGAGTCCTATCTAGAAATCCCCTGACCTTCTTTCTGAATGTTCAGAATCCATCTGGCCCAGCGCTGGATTGGGAGTCTTAACTTTTCCATCAGATTACAAGCTAATTCAGGCTAGCAGTCATGTCTTCTGTGTCTCCTGGAGCCCCCTCCATAGTGCCTAGGGCAGTGCTGGCACCTACATAACAGGGCAGGTCCCTGATAGATGTGTGAATAACTGAGAAAACTTTCCCAGGCGGTGTATGTGTGCATGTGCATGTACATTCACACGCATGCACCATGATAAAGCATCTCCCTTCCAAGTCATTAAGGAGCAGCTTACAAGATAGCTCCAGATGATCCAACAGTATGGTTCTGGTCACTCAAAGTGTTCACTTCCAGTCCACAAAGCTCTTTCAATTCATTATCTCATCGGATTCTTGTAGCCGGTGCAGGCAGGTAATAGCCATCATCATCGTCCCCACTTAAACTGAGATGACCTCAGAGATGTTCCATGACTGGTCAGTGTCATCCAGTTGGAAATAGGAAGAGATGAGACTGGAAGCCTGACCAGTCTGCTTTGCCATACTGCCTCTCAATAAAACAAAACAAAACAAAACATCTGAGGATGTTCCAGTGATCTTGGCGCAGACAAGCTGCTCCCATGTCCCTGACACTTTCAGGTTTGGAAAATGCTTTACAAGCTTTAATATTGGACCATATATCTGGAGCTTGAAGGACCTGTGGCTTTAAAGCTCATGGCTTACTCATGAGGCCACTGAGGCCCAGAGATGCTAAGCTGATGTGTCCAGGGTCACAGAGCTAGCAATGGGCCATCTTGCTGTTTTCATGCAGGCGCTCTGACTCCAAATCTATCATTCATTCCACTAGTCCCTAGATGAGTATGCCAAGTATCATTCCTTCCATTCTTGGCTTTCAATGAAAGGTGGATGGAAATCTCTGGCCACTCCTGAGACAGGTAGAAAGGGCTATTCAGCTGGAGTGCCAGTGGGTCATTCTCACTTTGGAGAAGGATGTATCATGCTGTTGCCCTTTATGAATATAATCTGAAACTGAAGATTGCTAACAGGAGTCGCCAAGCACTTCACATGGAGGTGATCCCAAAGGTCTGTCTCCCAGAGCAGCCTGAAACATTATCTGGCTTGGATTAACTGAATTATAATTGGAAACATAGCTTAGCAAATTAGTTCACCAAAGACAGAAAAAGACCCGAGAACTCCTTGAGGCCACTCCCCAATTTTACAGACAAGGACACTGAGGCCTGGGGTTCTGACCGTAAGTCTGGGGCTAAGCTTGTGCTGATGGCCTCCCACATGCCACTTCCACCCAGCAGCAGGCTCTGAAATGTTTTTTCCCAACCACAATTTCCTTCCTTCACATCTGTCTTCAGGCTTTCCTGTTGTCCTATTTTGTTGTCTCAAGATATTCTCATGGTATGTCTTCTGCTGCTGATTCTAGCCAAGTCATTTGTCATTCTTCTGTCCGGTGGGTGAGGAAGAGACTGAGAGGTTACATTTCTGGGTTTGAGTTTAGGAGATTGGGGAGCCAAACTAAAATGAAGAGGATGCCGCTGTCAGGACTGCTCCATTCTTGGCTCTGACTGTGAGAGTCTGTACACGGGACTTGAGAGGAACACTTCCTGCTAACCAGACTGGGACCCAAAGGTCAGCCACCTGGAGAGGAGGGAGCCAGGGACAACTGGCAGGAGACGACAAGCTCCATGACTATCAGTCCTGTTGATCTGCAAGGCTGATATGTAATCTGCAAACATGGAAATGAACCATTTATGGGGCTTTTCTGCTGGAAAGGGCTTATTCTTTCCAAACTCAAGTAGCCACTATCTGGTTATCCCTCTTTATAGCAGCTCTGGTCATACACCAGAGAGTGAAAAAAGTCCCCTTCAGGTCACCTTCTAGCAGACGATGGCCCTCTTCCTCTCTCTCAGGCTTCTGGGCTCTGGGGCTGCGATGGTGACATTGCCCCCACATGTCACCGCCTCCTCTAAGGCTCAGAGATCAGCCTGTCTTGGCTCACTTGAAGCACTTGGCAGCTCAGTTTTCTCAGAAAACATGGATTCAGTAAGCAGGAAGACTACTTAGAGAGTTAGAATTTGACTATCAATATGCATAGTTTTATCACAAAACAAATGGGGCAATAAAACTCATCTGTTTATGATTGGTTATAATCCAAAGACCTATAGAGACAGGGGGCCATGTGTGTGTTCAGACAATGTGCTGGGGAGTCCAATTTAATTCAGTAAACATTCATTAAGCATGTTCTGTATGCAAAGCAGCTAGTTAGGGTCTGGGGAAGACTCAAAGTTCATTTAAGACAAAGTCCTTGCCCTTAAGAAGTTTATGAGTCAGTCACGTATTTATTAAACACGTGGCAGGCACCATGCTATGCTATTCCTGGGAATAGAAAGAAAGGCAAAAGAGAGTCCTTGCCCTTGAAGAGCTCACAATCTAATGGGAGAAAGAACAAGCAAACCAAAGATGGACAAACAAGCCATAAACAGGAAACAGGAAATGATGAGCAGAGAGAAATAAGAGAGGTTGGGAAAGGCTCCCTTGGAAGGCAGGATTTTAGCAGGTATTTAAGGGAGACAGGGAGGTCAGCTGTCCAAGTGGAGGAGGGAGAGCATTCTAGGCCTGGGGGATGGACAGTCAGTCAAGAGATGAAGGGTCTTGTCTAAGGAAGAGCGAGGACGCCGGTGTCGCTGGATCTACATCCAGGCTAGTAAGGGGCTGTGACAAATAGACAAATTCCTCTAATAAAAAAGAGGAAAGGTGAAATTACGAGGCTCTGTGAGATCCAAAGAGGAAGGAGAATTGCTTGATGAGACAGATCTGGAAAGGCTCTGAGGAAGAAGTAGCACTAGAGTTGGGCCTTAAAGAGTGGGTGGGAGAGAGGAAGAAGGGAAGGCATTTCAGTTCTAGGCTCCATGAGCAGCTGCATGGAGGTGGGGCAGGAAGGACAAGCATAAAAGGAAGGGAGCATATCCCAACCCACTGGAGCAAAAGAGTACAAGGAAGACGGCAGAAGAGATGAGACAGGAAGGAGGAGTGCGGCTGTGAGCCTTCGATGGCCTCGCTACGGGAAGCCTTCCTCAGCCCCTCTCAGCGCTAGGGCCTTTCCTTTTTACTTACTCTCATTTACAATGCATACAGCTTGCTTTATGCATGTTTATTTTCACGTGGTCTCCCCCACTAGACTGTGAGCTCCAGGAGGGCAGGCGCTGTCTTTTGCCTCTGTGTATTCCTAGTGTTTAGTACAGTGCCCGGCATACAGTAGGTGCTTACTACATGCACAGGAGTTGGATCTCTACCAGAGCTACTGAGGATTGTTAGTCCAAGGTGTGGAACAGTTGGCTCCACCCACACTGCAGATTATCCTGGCCACAGGACTGGAGACTGTAAGTGGAAAGACCTACTAGGAGTCTGTTTAACAGGCCAAACTGGTGGAAATGAAGACAGGTGGCAGGAAAATGAAATGGGAATTGAGAGAAGGTTAAAGATTTGAGACATGTCACATGTCAGACAGAGTCAACAAAACATGTAAATATGTGGACACGGGAGGTTAGGGGCCAAAGAGAATGCTCAAGTTTTCAAAATGGGGGACTGGATGAATGGTGACGCTATGAGAAGGAGCAGATGTTTTGGCCCAACTGCAGGCAGTGGTGGGATTGTTATCGAGATGTGCATGCATCTAGAACTCTACACTAAAAACAGAGATTTAGAAGTCCCTTCACTTCACTCCAGGTTCACACTGATTGAACCCCTACAATTTATAAGACAACATGCTGGATGCACAAAGACAAAACTAACATAGTCCCTGCTCTTAGGGAGCCCATGTCCCAGTGCAGGAATAAAACATGCATGGAGGAGTCAAATTCCAAGTAATTAGAAGAGAAGGAACTACAGGCAATGGAAGGATCAGAGAAAGGGGCACCTGAACCAAGCCTTGAAGGAAGTTAAAGATCATTAAATCAGGATCCAAGGAGGCATTTGCAAGTGAGAATCTAGAGAAGCAGGAGAGAAACACCAAGGTTAGTTCTTGTGTTCAGGGAGTCATTCATAGTACATGGGCCGTGATGCAAACTGGGTGGAAATAAAGTGAGAAAGGCTGGAGCTGGATTGGGGAGGGCCTTCCACATAAGGCCAAGGCAAGAGACACAATCAGATGTGTGCCAGAGGCAGTCAGGTGAAGAGGAGGTGATGACATGATAGTCTAGGAGAGAGGTAATGAGTGGTCACAAGAGTCAAGAAGAAGGGACAGACAGATAAAAGAGATATTATGAGGGTAGAATCAAGGTAACTTGGCAACTGGCTGGGTCTTGGGGCTGAGGAAGAGAGGGTGTATTAAGGATCACTCTAAAATTGAGAAGCAGGATACCTGGAAGGACGGTTGTTCTCTCCACAGAAAGCAGGAAGTATGAGGGGAAGAGAGAGGGAAGAAGGAACTGGAAAGGAGAACAGGAAGTACAGGGTGAGAAGGAGAAAAAGAGACCCAGCTAGCCCTCAGTATTACACGCACCACAAACCATAATCCTACTAGGTAAGGCCAATATCAATCTCAACATTGCCCAATAAACAAAATCCAAACGTGGGAAAGGATGTGAATGTTGTCAAGGGAGAGATGGGAAATTACAGCAGGTAGGAGGAAAGAATGTACACTCAGTGTTTACAACAGCCATATTCCCAGCAGGCATCCTTACCCAGAGATCCCTTGTGTCTTCCAGACCTTGAGCAGGGCAGACAGAACATTTCCACTGGCAGTGTTAGAACCTGCCTGTATTTCAAAAAAACACAAAAACACCCAAGTTCAATGCTTTAGAAATCTTCCTCACAACAGAGTTCACACCAATGAAGTCAAACATATGATTAAGGAGAGTGCTTCCTCAAATAGCTTGGTGGTCCAAGAAGCTACCATACTAGGCAGGCGTGCACGTGTGTGTACATAGACAACTCACAGACACAGACACACGCGGCACTGCTTGCATTTGACTCTTCTGGCACAAGAAGTTACCAGTTGGAAAATACTTCATAAGGAAATATTAAATAGGTAAGCAAACATCTTAAGGAAATCTCAGGATGTCTGGAGAAGGGAATTTTTTCAGAAAGGAAGAAAGATATTGTATTGAATAGGTTGAAATACATTTCATTGACAAACACAATGTACTCAGCTCATAAAAAATAACTTACTGACTTTAAATACTTTCGTTTAAGAATTTCAAAATACTGTAATTAAGGAGAAAGGCCCACAATGAGAATATATTCCTTTATAATGAATAACTAACTTTTAAACTCATTTTCAATAGAATAAAGGGTTCAAAAGGTTCTTATACATGTTTTAGTCATAAGAACAAAGCTTCCTTATTTTACAGATCAGGCAGCTGAGGCTGGGAGGGGGTGAAGGATTTTTCCCAGGCCACACGGCAAACCTCAGTGCCTCCCAGGTAAGAGGCCTCTGTCAGGTTAAAAAGTACACGTTGGTCTGCATTTCTCTTTCAGCAGGCAAAAAAGACAATGATGAGGGCCCAGTTAGTCAACTGACAAGCATTTAATGAAGTTCTGCTGTGTGCTAAACGTGGTGTTAGGCACTGGAGACACTCATGCACACATGAAAAGAGATAATTCTAACTCTCCAGGAGCTTGCGGGCTAGTGGGGAAGGCAACACGTACACGTGGAAGAAATCCAAATACAGGGCAGTCAGATAAGGAGGGCACCAGTGGGAGCATCAGGAAAGGTGTCGTGTGGCTCCTGGGGGTGGTGCTTGGGTTACTAAGGCAGATGTGACCTAGGTAGAAAAGGTCACATCATAGACAGAGTAGAGGAGCCCCCAAATACGACCTTTCAGATCTATGGATAGGGAAAGAGTTCATGACAAAACTAGTGAGAGGGAATCACACAGGACAAAACGGTTTATTACCTAGAAATGAAAAAAAAATGTACAAACAAATCTAATGGAGTAAAAATTAGAAGGGAAACGGGCAACTGGAAGAAAAGTTTAGCAGCAAGTCTGATAAAGGTCTCTTAATCCAAGATGTGTAAGGAAGTGATTCAGATTTATATGACTAAGCCATTCTCTAAGAGATAAATGGACAAAGGATGTGAACAGGAAGTTTCCAAAGGAAGAAATCCAAGTTATCGACCACGAGTTCTAAATCATTCATCATCAGAGAAATGAAAATTAAATCAACTTTGAAGTTCCACCTCAGAGCTACCAGACTGACAAGATGGGAAAGGAAGACAAGGACAAATGGTGGGGAGGGTGTGCTAAGTACACTCTGGTGGAGCTGTGAATTAGTCTAGCCATTCTGGAAAGCAATTTGGAACTATGCCCCATGAGTTACTCAACTGTGCATGCCCTCTGACCCAGCTAGACCATTACTAGGCCCGTTCCCTAAAAGATCTAAGATAGAGGAAAAGTACCCATTTGTATAAAAATGTCAGTGGTAGTTCTTTATCTGGGAGTCAAAACCCAGAAACTTAAGTGGGGGGGAGGGAGGTCCTCCCTTTGGGGAATCGCTAAATAAATTATGTTAAATGAATGCAATGGAATATTCTTCCATCATAAAAAATGATGAAATGGGACAGTTGCAGAGGAAAATGGGAAAACCTCTATGAACTTCTGCTGGGAGAAGTAAGCAGAAATAGAAGAGTGAAAATATCATTATAGAAAAACAGCTTTGAAAGACTTGAGAACTCTTTATCAACATGGTGATAAAACACGACGAAACACATCGTCTGCTTCCTGAGAGAGTTGATGAACATCATGCAGAAAGAGACATACGTTTTGGAATTTATCAATGTGGGGATTTGTTTTGCTGGATAATGGAGGGGTGCACTGAGATATTCATTGCAGGGGAGGGGTTAGTGAGAGGGACAGATGAAATTTTAAAAGAAGGTGGTACTTGAGTTGCCTTTTATAGGAGTAGGGGTTTCTAAGCCAGGGTTGGGGGAGAGCAGGCAAAGACTAGGGGAAGGCCAGTTTGTCTGGCTTTTCTATCAGTACTCCAATGCCCTGCCTCCTGCTTCCAGCCAGGATTATTCATTGATAATCACTCCTACAGCAGGTTTATCTTGTTCATTATTATTAATACTATCATAAAAGTTCTCATACTAAGAGTCTGTGCAGGCATCACTTTAAAATCGCACCCTCCGGCTTCTTACCTTGGCCAACATAATTCTCGTCTTGGCCACGTCTAGAGGTGTGGTGACCGCTGCTGCAAACCCACCTGAAAGGGATATACATTTTATTCATTATTTCCCCTCCCCATACCCTGATTTGCCTAAAATATTTATTCTTTAATTTTTCAAATTTTTCCTTTCTTCCCCAGCCAAAATAATTTGATTATCTGGGCTCCTATCAGAGATCTTGATTACAAGTAAACAATGACAGAGTACTGACAGACGATTGGAACCAAAGTCAGATGACAGGATTTGGGAGCCCAGCTCCAAGACTCCTTCACCAGGTAACCTGGACAAATCAGGGCCTCTTTGGGTCAAGGGTATCTGGCCTGCTTACCAGGCTATTGTGGTTTACTAGAGTAACGTGTATGGAAGTATTTGAAAAACTATAAAATACCTTACGGATGTGTTATGATGGCCTTCTGGACATAGTGATTTCTTATTTGTAGACATGGGCTAGAATTTCACCTCAGACATTTACTAGCTATGGAATATAAGCCGAATCACTTATACTCCCTAAACCTCAGTTTCCTTATCTGTAAATTGGTGCTAATAAGAGTACCTATCTCACAGGGTTTTTGAGCATTAAATGTGATAAAACCTGTAAAGTGCTTTATAAACAAAAATGTAATATTAATATCAACTATTATTAACATAAAAATATTGTAAATTTCATTTTTAATGATGTCATTTTGGAAGCTACTACACCCTACGCCTTTCAATTCATCACAATGTCTAGGTGCTTCTAAGTAGTTTAGAAACTTCTGGTCTCCATTTCTTTATCTTTAACCATATTTTATGGTGTACTTTTTGACATCTTCTGTACCTACTTTTACATAGAAACTGCCAAGTATTGTGGTACAAATTGATATCCTTTGGAAGATCGGATGCTGAGGCATGTGGTCCAGAGGAAAGAATAATGACTCTGAAGTCCAAGAGCCTGGGATGTTACTTTATGACCTTAGGCAAGTCACTGAAAAAGGTTCCTCACTATTAAGATGAGAGGATTGGCCTTAGATGGCCTCCAAAGACCCTTCCAGGGCCAACTCTCTGATTCTGTTACTCTGTTAAGTTCTTGGACGAATTTCCATTTTTTTTACATCTTCTATAACAAATGGTGGTATGTGAGCTATGATTATCTTCATGGTGTTCTCTCTTGGAGGCAAGATAACTGGGCATCTCATTAAAGGTTTCTTGCTGCCTTGGGGCCTCTAAGGAAATCACTAGTCACCGTTCCAGGAACGGAGTGCCACCCTCTCCTGTAGCTGCCACCTTTCTATGTCTCCTGGTTTCATTTAGGGAAAGAATGGTCATTTTTGATGTTCTTCATTTCCTACAGAGGTGTGTAGAAGTTGTTGTGAACAAAGACTTCATGTGAAGGGTTTCAAATGGGAGAAACACTGCATGACTTGTAGCATCCTCTGATCTCCACTCCATCACAATGGCAGCAGCAGAGGTCCACACTTGCATGCAAGGCAATATCTGCATGTGTATTTATAATATCTGTCTGTCTGTCCGTCCATCCATCCTTCTATTCATCCATCTATCTATCTATCTATCTATCTATCTATCTATCTATCCATCCATCCATCCATCCATCCATCCATCCATCTATCTATCTATCTACACATTCTTCCATCATCAGACAGAATAATCTCAGCTTCTTCTGGTGATTAGCTTTCAATATGCTTGACTGGAAGGGCAGCGAGGTGGTACAAGTGGATAAAGTGCAGGGTCTGGAGTCAAGGAGACTCAGCTCCTTAAATTCAAATCTGGCCTCAGATACTTACTCACTGTGTGACTCTGGGTGAGTTGCTTCGCCCTGCCTCAGTTTCCTCATCTATAAAATGAGCTAGACAAGGAAATGGCAAACCACTCCAGTGTCTTTGGCAAGAAAATGAAAAAGGTCATAAAGAATCAGACACAACTGAAAAGGATGGAATACCAAATGCTTGACTGGATCACACTGGGCTGGGCTCCAATTAGAGTCCTTCTGGCTTGGTAAAATGATTACCCTCCAAGAACTCAAGGAATACATCAAACCCTGTTGGAACTTCTAAAGAGAATTTCTGCATAAGTTTTATAGGCTAAGTGGTAGTTAATTATAACAATCTATAATCTGTTAATTAAATTCACTATATTAAAAAGAAAGGCTACAAGTTAATATTTTGGTTACCCTTTTAAAGAGAAAATTCTTATTAACTCGGGATAGAAACTATAAATCTCATTAGAATTTTAAATCATAACAGAAAACAGTTTCTACGTTTTCTTATTAAAACCAAACTTATGCACCTCTTAAGAAGGCTACTTAGAAGGTCAAGTTTGGAGAAGTGACATGTTAAACTATCACTGTCCTCCATCCATTCATTCATTCTCCTAATTGTCGTGCAAGCACAGATGCTTCACTGCTCCACATACCAGCAAGTGTCAAAGGGTGGCCTGAGGAGCCAAATGCTTTCAGAGAGTACGCAAGATTAAAACGATTTTCATAATAATACTAAAATATTTGAATTTCAAACACGGTAAATATTGACAGCTATAACAAAGATGTAAATAAAAGATGAAAACAAAGCTTTCTGGAGCCCCTAATAATTTTTAAGACCGCAAAAAGACCCCAAGATCAAAAAGTCTGAGAAGCGCTGCCCTACAGAAAACAGCGTGTCTCCCTCCTCCCCCGAAGCTGGGATTTCCTGTCCATATAACAATTTTTTAAAGCAATGGAGCAAGGGAACTATCAACTCTAGAGATATGTTTCCATCTTTTTCTTAAGTTATGTCCCCTGCTTTCAGCCCCTTCCTCTCACCACCAATTCCAATCATAAAGAATGAAGAGATGGAGAGGCTAGGTGGCGTAGTGAATAGAGCACCAGCCCTGGAGTCAAGAAGACCTGAGTTCAAATTCAGATCCAGACATTTGACACTTACTGGCCGCGTGACCTCGGGCAAGTCACTTAACCCTAATTGCTCTGCCTTCCCCCCTCCAAAAAGCAAAAAACAAAAACCCAAAGAATGAAGAGAGAATTTGGAACTCAAAATTTAAAACAAAAAAGAATATTTAAAATAAATAAATAATAAAAGAATGAAAAGCATCTTTATTCATCTTCTTTGCATAGATATTTAACAGGTGTCCAGATCTGAAGTATCTTCTATTTAAATTGTTATTTGTTTATTCAAACAAGTTGGATGTTCCACCTGCTTCTAGAATTTCAAAGTCCAGAAGCACTTGGGCTCTCTCTGTCTCTCATGTAACCAGGATATCTAAATTGGTGTTGTCTATAGCAGTTTAGAGCAAAAACTTAAGAATGTCCAAAGTTCAGCACAGAGCTGGGGAACCTGCAGCAACACCACACTGTAATTTGATGTTTTTAATGTTAAGTTCAAGCAAAGAGGCCTGTTGTATCTTTGTTTTGTAGGTCAGTCTTGGAGGATAATACTTTACCTTTCTTGTCTCTATATCTCAAAAGATACTTTTAGATCTGTGGGTCAAACATCTCATATCACAAGCATGGCAAAGAAAGAGTGTATTGAGCGGTGAAGAGAACAGTTCATCTGCAATGATTTAAGCCAATTTAGATTTGGAAGCACCCACAGAGACAGGAAAAGCCTGAATTCTGATCCAAAGTCAGGTTTCACCACTGTCTTTATGACCATTTATGGGTAGTGGCTGAGGGCAGAGTCTATAAACATGCCAGATCTAAAAGGGGCTCTCCAAAGATGGCGACTCATTGTTCACTTGTCTAGCCTTTGGGAATCACACAGCGCTACGACAGACCTTTCTAGCCTAGCAGTTGTTCATAATGTGGAACATTTTCAGACGCAAGTGAACTTTAAAATGAAAACCTGGTGCCAGGAGATCAGTCTGTATCTTGCTAGAGGCAAGACTTCTCTTCTAATTGTATCGTTTGACTTTTACCCCAAAAGATGGGCTGGCCAGGAAGGGCACTCATTTCATGTTATCTCCTCTTTGGTATCTAGCATCTATGGAGAATTTAAGGGATCTTGCAGGGCCCTGAGCCAATGATCCAGCTGGTCACAGGCCCCAGAGAAGACCTTTTATTGAGAAGGAAGTAGAAATTTGGAGAGAGTGACTTGTCTAAGGACATAAAGTTAGTTTGCTTTAGCTATTAAAATAGAAAAATATTATTTGGAGACTTGTTAACATCCACATATAGGCCAACAGTTAATATGTAAACCTGTGGTACCACTGGTTCAGGCAACTCTGGGTGAGGAAACTCCCACCACAAATACAGGTCAAAATCTTCTCTTCAACCTAGAGTCTTAAGAGGGTTGCCAGAGGACACTGAAAGGATAAGTGACTTGTCCAGAGTCATACTGCCAGGATCTGTCAGAGGAAGGCTGTGAACCCAGGTCTTCCAAACTCTAAGGCCAGCCCTCTATTCACTTCACTACATGGACTCTAATGTGCAAAGTTATTCTTTTTTTTTTTTTTAAGGCAACGTAATGATATGAAATATACATAGAAAATGTGTCTAGACCTCAGTGGCTAATTATTTCTGTCTGGGTATGACACTCATGTAGCAATAGCCATAAAAGGTATTATTTTTAAAGGCAGGTTTTGTTCAGGGTAGACAGTTACTGACTTTAACTTCCAAACAGACTTCAAACACCTTCCTGTTTAAGCCTCAACAGGTGTATGCTTCTTCGTGGGGCTCTGATTCTTAGGAGGACCCTGAAGGATAAAGACGCCTGAGTTTCAACCTTGTCCCTGGAGCCTCTGAAGAGGTTGCCAACAAAGATCGGAATTCTGTTAGTGGTTGGGAGGACAGAGATGCCGGACCCTTGGGAACTGAACCAAGACCACCAACTCATCTAGCACAGCAACTAAGAGTCATATGGAAACAATTATCCCTTACAACCCAGCTAGACTGGATCTAAACTCTGAGGCAAAAGCCTTAGGGTGCCCTATTTATCAGATCCATGAGACAAATACAAGTAACTCTCTCCCCAAACACCGCCTCAACAGACGCATTAGAACAAATCAGGTGGACAGGCTAAGTCTGCATGCATAATAGAGCACTGATTTTTCCAACTGTGCTGGCAGTTTATAATTTTTTTATTTCCCCTGCAGGGAGAGAGTGGTAAATTTCAGTCCAGTTTAATTTTTTCTTTGATTCTAATTTGACTATGGCATAATTTAAAACTTATGGCAAAATCTATCACTTAACAAATTCCCACTATAATTCTATGATCTTTTAAACATCTGCATTCTCGTTAAAACTGTACCCCACAGCCCCCACCCTCCCAAGCTATGCCCTGATGTAGTGAGTAGCAAGTATCACAGTACAGCTTCCTTGCTATCACTTTAGAGTGGGTACAAGGCCTAGCAAGGGCCTAGGTGTCTGGCTTTTCATTTCTCCTCTGGAGAAGGGCTTTTGCCTTCCGGTAGAGATTGATCCTCTGCTCTCTTGACACCAGTTAATCTGTACAGACTGTCAAGCTGTCAGCCCAACTGTGATTCATGGCCTTCTGTACTGCAGCCATCGCTAACCCCCTTGAAGGACAGCTTTGGGCAAGTAGGCGGGCAGTTGCACAGTCCTGTGTTCACTGGAAGTCTGTCATCAGAGAAGACCCAATAAATTATTTTTTAGACAACTGCAAGATCCTGAGTGACAGATCTTTCCTCCCCCAACCCCCAATTTAGTAAAAAATCCACACACTTATATACACAAACCAAAACCAAAACCAGAAACCCCACAGAAATTTGCTGAAAACAAACTGGCTGTCTTTCAAGCAGACACCTTTCCAACAGTCCCCCCCTTCCCACCCTTTCTCAGGAAATTTCTCCTCTCAAAAAACCACCGGAATGGGCTTCTTCTAAACAAACTGGAAATTCTAAGGAATGTTTTTGCACAGTTAATCTCATGAATTCACATTTTTCTCCCCTCTTCAGCCCTTCCCAGTATAATATAATCCCTTGCACCTGCAAAAGCTCCGCAAACTGCTGACTGCCAAGAGTCGACCACACGGTCTTGCTTCCGTGACCAGAGGGCCTAGATTGAAAGAGAAAGGAAAACACCAGTCATCATGTCGGTGACTCTACTGGAGCCACCTCCTGTGGGTTAACTCTGAGGATGGGAACTTAAGTGAGAAGCTATTTTTGTAGCATTCTTCAGTGATGTCCTAAGTGATTTTCCCAAGGACTTAACCATTTACTAAAACAATTGGGAGTGGCAAAGATGTCTCTGACTACCATACATGAAACAATCCAATTTCAAGAACTAGATTTTAAAAAATATATTTATTAACGTTAAGAAAGGGAAACATTTAAAAATATTTTCTAGATATGGTTCAAATCACCCTAATGAAAATAATAAGTGAAACCATATATTCACTGAGACAAGTGCTGGAGAAAGCCTCTTGGGGTTCTTTTTCATTTACAGATTACACTGAAGTCCTTCCTCATCAGACCCAACTGGTTGCCAAGGTTGTTAATCACCACAAAACTCTTTCCATTACTCCCACTTCACTCCCCACGGGTGCCCCCCAGGGCCCTGTCCTGAACCCTCTTCTCTTCTCCCATGGGACATTCTGTGATCTCATCAGTTTCCACAGATTCAATTATCATCTCCACGTTGCTGATGATTCTCAGATCTACTTGTCAAGTCCTAATATCTTTCCTAACCTCCAGAGTCCAGACTGACATCTCCAACTTGCCTACTAGAAAGATCAAATTAAATCAATTAGATAGATTAGATCAAACTGAATGACTCATATATATCTTAAATTCAACATGTCCAGAACTGAACTCATTATCTATCTTTCCTCCAGAACACCCCTCTCTTCCCAAGTTCCTGATTACTACCCTGGGCACCATGTCATCCTTGCTTCCTCACTCTCACCCCACCATAGCCAATCTGTGGCCCAATCCTGTCCATTGTGCCTTCATAATGTCTCACCCTTGTGCCCCTTCTCTGTCTAACACAGTACTGCCTCAATGTAGGCTCTTCTCACCTCATGCTTAGATTAATGCAACTGTGCTACTTGGAGTCTCCCTGATTCAATTCATCTTCCACTCAGCAGTCAAATATAACCTCCAAAAGCACAAAGCTAACCATGTCACCCTCCAAGCTACACTCTTCCTCCCCCGCTCTCCACATATTTAATAAACTCCAGTGGCTCCCCATCACCTCCAGGATGAAATACAAAATCATCTGTTTGGCTTTCAAAGCTCTTCTAAACTCCTCATGAAGCCCCTCCTACCTCTGCAGTCTTCTTATACCCTACTCACTCCCACATACTCTGCTATTCAGTGACACTGGCCTCTTTGCTGTTCCCTGCACAAGATACTCCATCTCTAGACCCCGGGCATTTTTACTGGCTGTCCCTCATAACTGGAATTCTCTCCCTCCTCATTTCAACTCATCTCATTTCCTGGCTCCCAGCTATAATCTTTCCTTCTACAAGAAACCTTTCCCAATCTCCCTTAATGTCAGTGCCTTCCCTCTGTTGAGTATATCTCCAATTTATTCTGCATATATCTTGTTTGTGGTCAGTGAATAGTCTCTCCCATTAGACAGTGAGCTCCTTGAGGGCGGAGGCCGTCTGCATCCTTTCTTTGTATTCCCAGAGTTTAGCACAATGCCTGGCACACTGGAGGTACTTAATAAATGCCTGCTGCCTGGATGACTGAGTCTGTCATCTGGACATAGCATTTTAAAAATAACATCGTTAATATGCTTTCACTTTTATTTCATCTGACATTTATTTCTGTATTAAATTAATGTTTTTGTTAAGTAATATTTATTAATGCCTAATTCATGGAGATCCTTGATGTGGAGAGTGCTAGCTTTACAGCTACAGGGCCAGGATCAAAATCCCAAAATTTTAAGCAAGGGAGCAATGTGGTCTTCCTATGTTATTGCTTTGCTCACAAAGTAGATGAGCATGGTGGTTCATGACTATATCACTGCTTCTAGGGAGGCTGAGGCTGGTAGATCTCTAGAGCTCAGGAATCCTGAGGTATCTGCAATAAGCTTGGCATTCATACCATAAGTCCTTGGGAGCAGGAGGCCATCAGGTTGCCCAAAGAGGGGCAAAGCAGTCCATGGCAAAAATGGAACAAGTCAAAGCTCCCAGGCCAGGCCAGCGAGTGGACCTTGCACTTCCAGTCTGAGTGAGATAAGGAGGCCCAAACAGACAAACTTACGGTGATTCCTATCTAGCCTAGAGAACCCCCTGGGCTGGCTTTGAGGTCCGTGAAAATGAGGTGTCGTTTTCTTGCCTGGACTCATTCTCCTGAATCTACTGTTTCAGTCAAACTAGACCACGCATTGTTCCAACATACCATGGACCACACGTCTTACAGGCTTTCTCCTTCAGTGAATGGTTGCAAAGATTGCTTCATATTTTAGAAATTAAACCCTTCTCTATCTCTGTCTACTGGAACTCTTCTCTTTCCTCCCAGCTTAGTCAAGGGCCAGGAAACTTCCTCTGCTCTCTTCCCTTTCTCTTCAAATATTCCCAGAACATTCTGTAGTCCTCCTTTGCCCCTGTAACAAACTTCTCTGCATTTTACTTGTACAAAAGTCCCCTCTACTAGAGTGTAAGCTCTTGGAGAACAGAGGGCTATTTGGTTTTACATATCTGAACTCCCAATACCTAGTGGAGTGCCTTGAACAGAGGTGATTAGCAAATAGTGAACTAAACTAACTGACCTAATTCAAAGACTAGTTCTTAATAGAATAATGTCAGCCTGGATGGTATAGTGGGAGGGGTGAGGCCTGCCCTTGGTCCTGTTTTGTTCAGCATTTGTATCGATGACTTAGCTCCTAACTACACTTAGAGCTTAGGGTGCTGGATAAATGTAAGTTCTCAGAGATGGCTGGCTCATCTATGGAATCATCCGATTGCATAGAGCTGGGAGGGATAACTAATTTATTAGATGACAGTACTGGGATCCCAAAAGACTCTAATAGGAACATGGAACAATGGGCCAACATGAACAAGATAAAACTGAAAAGCAATATTTGTGAAATCTTGCAGCTGAGTCAAAAAAGATCAACTATCCAAGTGGAGAATATAGAGGACATGGCTAGAAAGCAGCTCCCATTAAAAACCCCTCAGCTTCAGTGAGCCAGCAGTGATGCAGCAGCGAAAAGAATTAATGTCACCCTAGGAGGGCCCAGAGCCAGGGAAGGACTAATCCTGCTCTCCCTGACCTGGTCACAACACGGCGGAGGGTCGTCTCTAGCTCTGGGTAGATGGAAGCTAGATGACCACGTCAAAGGATGTTGTGGAGTGTCCATGATTTGGACTGGGATTCCAGACGACCTGTGAAGTTACTTTCAGCTCTCATATGCTACGCTGGGGGGCAATGGGAGCTTTGATTGAAAAATGGGCTTAGACTGTGTGTGTGGAGAGCTCCTGAAGAGCAGGATAAGGAATCTCTATTGGGACTGCACTTTGTAGGCAATCAGAGCCTAATTAAAGGGAAAGGGGAGAACAATGTTCAGGTGAGGGGCCTGACACGGACAAAAGGCACAGAGGCTGGAAATAAGAATGGTTTCAGCAGGAGCAAGACAGAGCCTAAGCCGATGAGAGAAAGGGTATATGGTGGGGAATGAGGTCTTCCTTCTGTATCCTAGCATCTAGCATAATGCCTTTCTTAGATATAGTAGGTAGACAATAAATGTTTGGTGAATCTAATTTTAAAAAATTACACAGGAGATTTTTAGTACTCAGGGGAAACTGCCATCATCCAGACAAGGAAACTATTTTACTTCTCTTCAACACAGGGCATTCATCCTCTGCAAAATCTTAAGATGCTCTTCATGAATAATTTACGCAAAGTCAGCACAAAGCTTTTTATTCAATTCAGGCCAAGTGGAGAGCACAACAAGCCTCTTTTAAGACAGCTGGACAAAAACTGGTGTATGACTTTTTTTTATTCACTGGAATTAATATTCATTTACCAGCACACACTAAAGAGAAAAGTAAACCACAAGCCTTTTAAAAAAAATATGGTTTTAGTGGCGAGATCAATAAAATAAATGTGTCCCATGAAACTTTAAAGAATGAAAAATTCTAATACAGAAAAAGGGACAGCAGAGGTGAGACTAATACCTTATTCTCTAGGGCAGCGGTTCTCAACCTGTGGGTTATGTTCAATTTAAATACATCCTGCATATCAGATACTTACATTGCGATTCATAACAGTAGCAAAATTATAGTTATGAAGTAGCAACGAAAATAATTTCATAGTTGGGGGTCACCACAACATGAGGAACTGTATTAAAGGGTCACAGCATTAGGAAGGTTGAGAACCACTGCTCTAGAGCTTAGCTATTAAGAAAATATTTCCTGGGCTATGATTATGGTGAGGGTTGCTATAGATATGGCTCGAATGTACCAAACCACTCGAGGCTCATGATGGCCTCAGCATTTAAAAAACATCTTCAGAATGAGCCACTGGGTCGCTCAATGTGCCTAACTGAAATCCATTTCTAAAAGATGCTTTCAATGAAGAATGGAGCCACCATATCACTTCCCAAGGTTCACAGGCTTAAGAGGTTTAGTGTGAAGGAACAAAAAGAACATCAGGGCCTAAAGAAAGAATTTCTGTACCTGGCATCACTGAGATACCTGAAACTTTATGCAATGACATTTTTGTGGCTGTCTTTTAAAATCCAACACACACTGCATCCAGAGCCATTGTCAGTTATCTTGATCTGAACTCTGATGACTCTGGAGGAGGAGTGAGGCTGATGACTTTGCACAGCCCTGCCTCACTTAAATTCAGTTGACTTGCAAGTCAAGACATCACCTTCCTGACATCATTGGTCCTTTTCAAGAATGAAAGATGAATAACAACAACACACAGCCTTGTGTGATTCATTAAATGGACGGTATCTGACCTCTCTTCACCTCTGGGGTGAGGCAACATGAAGAAGAGAAAGCATTAGATTTGAGGTCGGAGTTTAAGCCCTGACAGTGACCTTGGACCCCAAGCTCTGTGAGCAGTCAGACTGTTCTCTACATGAGGACACAGTTCATTTGGAGGGGGGCCCTAAACCCGCCCCAGTAGTCAGTATGTTCTTCCTATCTCTCTACTTATCTTGGATAACTACTTCTCATCAGCCAGTTTTGTTCTGCCATTTCTAAGGCCAAGGTCATTCTCGTTGGCAAAGAAAACAGAAGCAGAAGCAGCTGTGCCTTCTCTCTGTCACCAACTGTGACCATCCCTTATGCCCCCAGCTATGCTGTGGCCCCTTCTTGGATTCTCTTTTCTTCCAACAGAGCTCCACCTAGCCCTTCTCTCATTGGCCTCAGCTCATCTGGAGCTTCAGGCCTCAAGGTCTGATAGGGTGGGTATCAAAAGAGCTATGTAAAAAGTTTATTGTGAGGAGAGACCACATTAGAAGGAAGAGAATCCAGAGCAAAGGCGGTGAGAGCACCTGCATCCTCCCCGAGTCAGGCCCTGTCTGTGGGGCTGGATTCAGTCCTGGATGTTGATAAGGAAGACAAGCTGGATGGTGTGGAGAGACTGGAAATCAAGCTGTATGAGCATGAGGAGATGGAATATAACAAGTCTGACCTGGAGAAAGGCAGACATGAAAACTACCTTCAAGCACATGTGTAAAAGAGTCATATGGAAGAGGAATCTGATTTTAGATCTCAGAGCTGGAAGGACCTCAAAGGCCATTCAGTTCATCCTGTACCTGAATAGGAATTTTTTCTATTAGCATCCAAAAAGACCTTGACAAGTTAGAGCACCAAGCTGAACCTAATAAAGTGAAATTCAATAGGGATACATGAACAGAAAATCAATCTCACATCCCAAACAAGCCTCTAGTCAGGGTGACACAATACCTCCCAAGGCAGCCCATTCTCCTTCTAAACAACTTCTTATACTCGGTCAAAAATCTGCATTTCTGCCCTCAAGTTCTAAACAGACTAAGTTTAATCCTTTCTCCCTCTGACAACCCTTTTAGTATCTGCAGACAGTAGGACCCAATGAGATAACCTATGTGAGGCTCTTTGCAAACCTAAAAACATGAGATAAATGGGAGCTTGGATTATGATTATTGCTAAAACAGGCAAAATGGGCCCTTGGAGTGTTCTCTTCCTTACACTAAACGTCCCGAGCTTGTGCAGCAGCTCTGTGTATGGCAAAGTCTTAAAAGGTTGGTCACTGACCCTATCCCCGCCACTCTGCATGTTCTCCAGCCAGTCAATGACTTTAACTTGTTTTATTTTTCTAGTGGCCAAAAGCAGACTAGGAGCAAAGGCAGAAGTTGCACAGAGGCACTATTCAGGTTAACAGAACACTTTTCTAACAGAACTGCTTTCAAAGGCTTCAGGAAGTCCTGGTTCCTCCTAATTGGGGGGCTTCAAGCACAGGTTAGATAATCTCCTGCCAGATATGCTGGACAGAGAATTCCTATTCCAATGTCATCTGGGCTAACTGGGCTCTGAGGTCCCTTCCAACTCTGAGATTCTGATATGCATGACTCCCAAGGATTCCCAAGTGAGAAGATTCTGTTTTCCCTGTGAGGCTCTGAAATTGTTGTACAACTACAATCTCAGAGGCAGCTAGGTGGCACAGAGGACAGAGCACCAAACCCGAATTCAGATCAGGTCTTAGATGCTTCCTAGCCATGGGATCCTGGGCAAAGTCATAAAACTTCACTCAGCCTTAGTGTCGTCATTGGTAAAATGGGGATAATTACTACTCCGACCTCCTAGGATTATCGTGATAAGGAAACCTTAAAGGGCTAATAATGCTGGCCACTGTTGTCACCATCATCGTCATCATCATTATCACCACCTCCACCACTACCACCACCATTATCATATTTGTGTAGAATTACACTGTTAGTATGTTTTAGAAGGAGGACTTGAACCCAGGCCTTCTTGTCCCTGTGCCACTTCTCTATTCATGATACCAAGATGCCCCCTTTTCACATGCATACACACAGACACATACACTCACTCTTTATTCTATGTGTCTATGTACATACACAGACACATATGCATATATGTATATACAAGTAATCTGATTTGGATAAAGCTAAACATTAATTCCCATTAGTGCCTTAAAAGAAAATACTTGTATATGTCAAACATCTGTATTCTCGTCAGTTAGGGAATTCCCTCTACTACCGCAGGCTGGTATCTCTCCATACCTTACTAGATGAATCACAGAGAACTGCCTGAAGTTCAAAAGGGCTTAGAGGCCTTGTTCATGGCCACAATGACAGGAGCACCCTATTTCTAGAAAATATTACACAGAAAGAAGATTTGAATTTACCCGAACTAATGCTTATATTAGGAGTTGATTTATAAATCGATTAGCATCTACACATAGCATTAACATGTGAAAGATTGCTCCAACTTACTAATAAGAGAAATGTAAATCAAGAGAATTCTGGGGTTTCACCTCACACCTTGCAAACTGGAAAAGATAAGAAAAAGTCTTAAAAAGAAAAAAGTTGGAGGAGCTGTGAGTTTACAGGCTGTTTGTGGAGTTGTGAACTGGTCCAATCACTATGGAAAGCAATTTGGAATTAGGCTAAAAAAAATTCAAAAAATGACAAATGACCACCCTCTCTGAATCAGAGATCCTACAACAAGACATATACCCCAAAGAGGTTAAAGACAGAAGGAAAGACCCTTTTTAATACTAAAATATCCATAGCATCATTTTTTTTGTGGTAGAAAATAACTAGAACAAAATATGTGCTTGTTGTTGAGGGACTAGCTAAATAAAGTGCAGCACATGAGTACAAAGGAATGCTACTGTGCCTTAAAAGAAAAAAAGAAAATTAAGAATTTAGAGAAGTATGGGAAGACATGTGAACTCATTCATACTGAAGGAAGGAGAACCAGAGCAGAGCCAGGAAAACAATATACATAGTAACAACAATAATGTAAACAATAACATTAATAAAAATGAAAGAGAATTCTGTATAATCATTAATGACCAAAACTTTGACTTAGAGAAGAAATGAGAAGAGGCACCTCCCTCCTCTCGCCGGATAGGCTGAAGACCATGGGTGTACAATGCTGTGTATGCTATACTGTCAGATACCAGTGATGCAATGGTTGGCTTTGTTGAATTGGGTTTTTTTTTTCTTTTTCAGTCTTTTTTTTTTTTTAACAAAGAACAATTAGTGAGGAAGGGGAAAGGGCATATTTGGCAATTAATTATGTGACATTAAAAAGCAAAAGTCATCAAGCTTTTTTAAAAAAGAAAAACAATTACTGTAATCACTTTGTTACCCTACCCCACACATAACTCTTAATTTCTACCAGAAATAAAAAAATAATATCCAAGGGATCAAAGTCATTTCAGTGTTCAGTAATAGCCAGCATTTATATAGCACTTTAAGGTTTGCAAAGTGCTTTACAAATATCTCATTTGATCCTCACAACAGTCCCTGGGAAACTACTGCAATAAAATTATCCTTATTTTACAGATGAGAAAACTGGGACAAAAAGGGGTAAAGTGCCTTGTCCATGGATGCACAGCCAGTGAGTGTCTAAGAAAGGAGCTGAACTCTGGTTTTCCTGACTCCAATTCACAGCACTGTATCCACTGAGCTGTCAGCACCAACATATTCTGATTGGGGCAGTTGGGGGCACAGAGGATAGATGCTTCCCTTCCCTTACCCTCTCCCTTATAGACATTTAAACAGTAAAATACTGTTTTCATAAAGTATAGTAAAAACATTTTTGTAAGATTGATGCTATATATAATGAAACAATGGGATGGCAATCTGTATCTCAAACCTAAAGCTTTTTCCCTGGTGATTCAATTAGGGCCAACATAGGTACTATCAAGAAAGCTAAGAGCTGGCATACAAATTTTAAATAGCCATGAAGGAGAACATTCACTGATTTTTTGGGATAAACAGGAACACTGACTGCAGCTGGGCAGATGGAGGAAAAATTGCCCATGGGAAGTAGAAACTCTATTACTTATGTCATTTAAATAATTCAAAACAAGAAGAAAAGGAATTAAAAAATGTCCTGTGGAAAAGCTATTGATCAGTATGGTTTCATAAGTATGGGTGAGATAATCTAAAGATACTTATCCATTTCGAAGCATATCCATAAATTGGCTTCCAAATGTGAAAACAAGTGGAGGAGAGAGGCAAAGACCAGGATGATGGGGACTGGGAGCAAAACTCAGTAAGAATGGAAAAGGGTGGATGGTGGTTTTCAGATGTAATTGTTTGTTCGAATACAGTTGCCCCTCTCCAATAATGGAGAA
Organism: Pseudochirops corinnae; assembly: GCA_028646515.1. Classification (NCBI taxonomy): domain Eukaryota; kingdom Metazoa; phylum Chordata; class Mammalia; order Diprotodontia; family Pseudocheiridae; genus Pseudochirops; species Pseudochirops corinnae. Next base: position 25,240,951 of record CM053590.1, on the reverse strand, counting down.
GGGTCAACTTTCAGATAGCTATAGATCAGATGAACAGACTAGTTAATGGGCTTTATAATCTATTTGACTTCTAACGGTAGTTTTAAGTTTTTAAAACAGCTAAGATTAATAGCTAGATAAACATTTTAATACTTCTTTTATAGTTGTGTTGGGAGCAAAAAAGATTATATACCCAAACACAAATATGTCTACGTCTACATTTACCTAAACCCCCCCTTATATATAACACTGTAAAATGTACCTAATTTTCTAAGATTACCTAATTTTCTTTCTGAATGGTTTTCTTATTGTTCATCATACATAATATTACAGTGAGTTCTGAATATCTGGTAGTTTCACTCTGTACATCCTATTTCCCAAGTGATTCTCCACTGATTGCCACATGAAGGGCAGCATGAAACAATTAGTTTACTTTTTGTTTTTAGGGTAATATGATTTCCCACCAGTGTTCACATGATTGGAAAACAAACAATGCCAAACGCAATACTACAGAACCCTGAAGCATGCCAATCCTCTGTCATGTGTAGTCTATTAAAGTGAAGACTGAATAGAAGACTTTGTTTTCTACTTCAAAAGACCCAGTTCCATCACCCACTCTTGCCTTATAAATAACAAACTGGAAATAAGTCTTTTGGCTCAAGTGCACGGAAACTTATACAATCCGGGCTGTCTTCAATTGTCCCCATCACAAGTACATTCTCCTTTAAATGTATGACATTATAGCACATTATGTACATATATGTTGTATATAAAACATACATGTGTGCACAGCCACCCACAGTATCTGACTCAGAAAGCCATGACATCAGACAATCTATAATTTATATGGTAGAAAAATGTAATTTTCAAATCATAATAAGCTGAGCTCGCTATTGATGACATCACCTATGTTTAGTCTTAACTGCAGTCTATGTTTACTCCAGCAATTTCACAACCCAGGGAAGGCATTAAATTAATAAAACTCTTCTACTGCATGCATCTCTCTAACATCCAAGCTGGTTATTGTCTAACCTTCTTTATGTTGAAAAAAATATATAGTTTTATTTTAAAATTCAATTGCCACCTGGAAGTTAATTATTAATTTAAGTGAGCTTACAAGTTTCGAAAGCTTTATCTACTAAAAATTATAGGAAGTTTTCTTTTTAAAAATTATCAATGTAAGTAACTGTAAAGAAAACCTCACCCCCCCACCCCCCATAGGTATTAAACTCTAAATGTTTTATTTACATCTCTCCAAACTTCCTTCTGGAGTTGTAAGATAGACACAGAGCGTAATTTGTGTGTGGCTCTTTTTCAATCAGTATTTCATATAACACTTTCCCCGATATCAATATAGTAGATGCATCGATGCATCATTTTTAATAGCTATACAGAGCTCCCATCATGTTTACAATTTGCTCAACCTTTTAAAAAAATAATTATACCCTGAGCTTGTTCACTATGACTATTAGAAATAATGCTGCTGTGAATATCTCAGGACACATCTTTGGGATTATTTTCACTGGTTCCACTGCACAAAGGAAAGTACTCAACAAAAAGTTATAAACACTCTCATAACCATTATAAGCAGGCAAAGAACTCTCCTGAGAAAGTGAATTAATTTGTCGTACCGCTAAACAATGCGGAAGCATGCTGGGTCAGCTAGGAGCTGCCGTGGATAGAGCACTGGATCTGCAAGAGATAAGACCTGAGTTCAAATCCAGTCTCAGACACTTACTAGCTATGTGACCCTGGACAAATCCTTTAATCTCTGTTTTCCTCGGTTTCCCTAACTGTAAGCAGGGGATAATAATAACACCTACTTAAAGGGTTTTTGTGAAGATCAAATGAGATAATACTTGTAAAAGCACTTAATACAGTGCCTGGCACAGAGTAGGAGCTATGTAAGTGCCAATTCCTTTCCTGATCCTTGTTTCCCTTAACTCTCTCAACATTCAGTTTTAACACTTTACTTTCTATCGGTACTCGTGGAGGGAATGCCTGCAGTCATATAAATAACCAGAATGGCAAAGTCTCACTTACCTTTGCCAGATCAACAGGTGTCTAAGTAACAAGAGGCGGTGTTCGGGTCAGAACTGGTGACTTAAAATGCCACGAATACAAGCAGAAAACATAATCCAGTCATCTTTTCTATCCCATCAAGGCATCTGAGGTCATGCCAACCCACACAGCAGGATACCAAATGGGGGTGACGGTGTGTGGGGAAGGGGGGAAGGGGGGAAGCTGAGATAAAGCTCAATCAGCTCTAGGTTCTTCTCTGCGGCTGTAAAATAGCTTCTCGGTACGGCGGGGCGCTCGCTGGTCGTGGATTCCCCATTCACTGGAGCTCTTCAGACAAGGGCAAGCGGGTCACTTGGTAGGCTAAAGTGGGTTAAATGAGGTCGCTGAAGCCCCCTCCAAATCCTGATTTCTATGATCCTGTGATTCCCACCCAAAACCAAAATTAAAGGCTTGTATTGATTAAGCCGCCTCTCTGGTTGCCCTGGAGGGGGCAGACCAAAACCAGTTTCCGAAGCCACAAAACAAAATCTTATTTAGCCATTTGGGTCTTTACTCAAAACACATGTGATCTTATTGTTGAGCAGGGATTCTCACCTTGAAATCTGTGAATTTGTGGGGTTTTTAAACAAAATGTTTTGATAATTATAATTCAGTATAATTGGTTTCCTTTTAGTTTTCTGTATTTCATTTTCTACACTTAAAAACATGATTCCAAGAAGGGGTCTACAGGCTATGGGAGACTTCCAGGACACAAGAAAAGGTTAAGAATGCTTGCTTTGGACACGGTTCTACCACACTCATCAGTCCTGAAGGAACGGGGAGGCAGCAATAGCAGGAGGCTGAGAGCAGTCAGCTGACCATCTGACAAGCAGGAAAGAGGCAGAAAAATGACCAGAAGCAAGCATGAGAGCTGGAAAATCAGAGACCCATCTCCTCTCCCTCCCCTCACCCTCTCTCACAGGGGCTGATGCTTCCTAGGGACCCAGAGATACCGCTGTCTTACACAGCAGACACTTGACAAGATTTGTGCTGCCACGAGGGTGAATCCTTCCCTCCTGGGACCCAGATTACTCTAAGTCTAATCATTAACCTCCTTAGCCCAGCTCGCTCCACTTCTGGGCGGCTCACAAACTATGACACCCTGGCCACACGAGATGATTGCCTATTCCCATATAGGAGCTGTGCTTTTCTGTCCTTCTTCATGTTGTTCCCTGTACCCAGAATACCCTTTGCCCTTCCCTAAGCAGAATTCCTACCCATACTTTATGACTGAAATTCTCACTATCACTGGAGATTTTGCCTGATGCCCTTTACTACCTGAAAGGTCAACTCCTTGAGGCATTTACCAAATATTATTTTGTAGTATAATTACATGAATACAAATCTCATTTTCCAGTGAAGACTGTAAGTTACATGCCTTTTCTAAATTCTGGCTCTCTCCCAGGACCTAGCAGAGTATTTTGGTCAGAGAAGGGACTTAATGCTGTTCTTGTGAGCTGAATTCATATTTACACACAAATACTTGCAAAGTATTTAAATTTGTGAAAGTTTACAGCTAGAAAACATGTATGATCCAAGTATTTAAAGAATATCTCCGCAAGTCACTGCTTTAAACCAAGTTTATCCCACATCAGATAAAAAATGGACCAATTTCTGGAAGATCAAAGGAAATGGAAATCCTCACTGTGGGACAGCAGTTGGAAAGAGTAGCTTGATTTTTGATTACTGTAAAAAGGAACACAAATGGAACAATTTATTGCTACTATGTTGAGTTTAATATATACTTCCTTTTAAATGAAACATCACAGAAAAGAAATCCACAGCTTCATATAGGCAATCCTTTTTTTTGTTTGTTCTTTATATATGATGAAATGCCTATGTATGTTGATGATTTAAGTTAATATCGTCATAAAAAAAGAAATCACATTTTAAAAAAAAGTTGCACAGACCTAATACATCCTCTTTGTCAGCATCTGTCTCTCCACAAACTCTTGCAATCTGGTTGCTGACTCCTACTACTATTCTCTTCAAACTGCTCCTTTACAAGTCAAACACTTCCTCAGCACAAAATTCAAATGTTCTTTTTTCTGTCTTTACCATTACCCTCAAAACTCCCCCACCCTGACCACGTCCCCAGGACCTTTCTGGTGTCTAAGACATTGTTGATCATTCCTCCCTACTGGGTCCAGTCTCTCCCTTAGATTCAAATATGTCACGTCAAACACACTCACCCTCATTGCTTCAACCGACTATCACCACTACACAGATGGCTTCCACAATTCCACCAGTCGCCTTCAACACATCTCTCCTTGGGGATCCTCCTGCTACCTCCAGCTCAGCACCAGTAGAAACCTGAGTGTATCATCTTTTCCCAAAAACCCATGCCTCCTTTTAACATAGGTCTTCCAGTTTTGGAAATGTTGGTGTTGTGTTTTTTACCCATTTAAACTATTTTATTTTTTCCAATGACATGAAAAGATAGTTTTCAACATTGATTTTTATAAGATTTTGAGTTCCAAGTTTTTCTGCTTCTTTCCCCTCCCCCCTACCGAGACAGCAAACAATCTGAGATAAGTGACAGACATACGATCATATTAAACGTATCACATCAGTCATGTTGTGAAAGAAGCATCAGAACAAAAGGGAAAAACTAGGAGAGAGAAAAAAAGCAAAGTGAAAATAGCGTGCTTCGATCTGCGTTTGGACTCCATAATTCTTTCTCTGCATGTGGTTAGCGTTTTCCATCATGAGTCTTTTGGAATTGTCTTGGATCACTGTACTGCTAAGAAGAGCTAAGTATTTCAGAGTTGATCATCACACAATGTTGCTGCTACTGCTATGTACAATGTTCTTCTAGTTCTGCTCACTTCACTCAGCACAAACGAGTTCATCTAAGTCTTTCCAGGTTTTTCTCAAGTCTGCCTGCTTATCACTTCTTGCAGCACAAGAGTATTCCATTACATTCATATACCACAACTTATTCCGTCATTCTCCAACTGATGGGCATCCCCTGAATTTCCAGTGCTTTGCCACCACAAAAAACAGTTGCTACAAATATTTTTGCATATGTGGGACCTTTTCCCATTTTTATGATCTCTTTGGACTATAGACCTAGTAGTGTTATTGCTGGGTCAAACCAAATTGCTCTCCAGAATGGTTGGATCAGTTCACAACTCCACCAATAATGTACTAGTGGTCCAATTTTCCCACATCTTCTCCAACATAATTTATCATTTTCCTTTTCTGTCATATTAGCCACTGTGATAGGTGTGAGATGGTACCTCAAAGTTGTTTTGGTTTGCATTTCTTTAATCAATAGTGATTTAGAGCATTTTTAATATGACTATAAATAGCTTTAATTTCTTCATCTGAAAACTACCTGTTCATATCCTTTGAACAATTATCAATTGGGGAATGACTTACATTCTTATAAATTTCAGTTCTCTATAGATTTGAGAAATGCAGCCTTTATCGGAAACAGTGGCTGTAAAAATTGTTTCCCAGCTTTCTGTTTTCCTTTTAATGTTGGCTGCATTGGCTTTGTGCAAAAAACTTTTTTAATTTCATGTGATCAAAATTAAACATTTTGTATTTCATTATATTCTCTATTTCTTATTTGGTCATAAATTCTTCCCTTATCCGTAGATCTGGTAAGTAAACTATTCTTTGCTTTCCTAATTTGCCTATGGTATCACTCTTCATGCCTAAATCATGTACCCATTTTGACCTTATCTTGGTATACAGTGTGAGATGCTGGTCTATGCCTAGTTTCTGTCATAATATTTTCTAGTTTTCCTGGCAGTTTTTGTCAAACAGTGAGCTCTTATCCCAGAAGCTGGAGTCTTTGGGTTTATCAAGCAGTAGATTACTATACCTATTGACTACTGTGTCTTGTGTACCTTATCAATTCCACTGATCCACCACTTTATTTCTTAGCCAGTACCAAATAGTTTTGATGACTGCTGCTTTATACTATAGTTTTAGATCTGGTACAGATGGGCCACTGTGCCTTTTTTTTCATTAATTCCCTTGATATTCTTGACCTTTTGCTCTTCCAGATGAATTATTATTTTTTGAGTTCTATAAAATAATTTTTGATAGTTTGATTGTACGGCACTGATTAAGCAAATTAATTTAGATTCAATTGTCATTTTAATTATATCAGCTCACCCTACCCATGAGCAATTAATATTTTTCCAATTATTTAGATATGACTTTGTTTATGTGAAAACTGTTTTATAATTATGTTCATATAGTTCCTGGGTTTGTCTTGACAGGCAGACTCACAAATATTTTATATCATTGACAGTTATTTTACATGGAATTTCTCTTTCTATCTCTTGCTGCTGGGCTTTGTTGGTAATTTATAGAATGCTGATGACTTACTTAGGTGGGTTTATTTTATATCCTGCAACTTTGCTAAAGTGGATAATTATTTTTTTTTAAATTTTATTATAGTGTGCATCATTCATTTCCACAAGATTTTGAGTTACATATTTTCTCCCTCTCTTTCCCCCACCCACCACCCCAAAACAGCCATCCCAGTGTGTCCCCCCTCCCCCAGTCTATTCTCTCCTATGTCACTTTTCGGTAGGGCAGGATGGATCTCCCAACCGTAGTGCCTGTGTATCTCAAGTTCCAGTTGGATGTAGTCAATAATAATAATAATAATAATTGCATATATTCTTTCTCCTCCTCCCTCACCTCCCATCTCCACTGGAAGGACAGGCAATCAAATACAGGCTGAACATGTGAAATTACGCAGAACCTCTCCATAGTGAGCACACTGTGAGAGTCTGATTAAATGTCCCCTCTT
>CM053590.1:25210246-25233634 GCA_028646515.1 Pseudochirops corinnae | reverse complement strand
AAAAAAAAAAACAATAAAATTGATAGACCTTTAATCAATATGATAAAAAAAAAAGAAAGAAGAAAACCAAATTTTGAGTATTAAAAATGAAAAGGGTGAATTTACCTCCTATGAAGAGCAAATTAAAACAATAATTAGGAATTATTTTGCCCAATTATATACACATAAATTTGACAATCTTAGTGAAATGGATGAATATTTGCAAAAATATAAGTTGCCCGGATTAACTGAAGAGGAAGTAAATTACTTAAATAATCCCATCTCAGAAAAAGAAATTGAATAAGCCATCAGTGAACTTCCTAGGAAAAAATGTCCAGGGCCAGATGGATTTACTAGTGAATTCTATCAAAAATTTAAAGATCAGTTGATCCCAATACTCTACAAACTATTTGGGAAAATTGGTGAAGAAGGAGTCCTACTAAATTCTCTTTATGACACAAATATGGTAGTGATACCTAAATCAGGAAGAGACAAAACAGAAAGAAAATTAAAAACCAATTTCCCTCATGAATATAGATGCAAAAATTTTAAATAAAATATTATCAGAAAGACTACAGCAACTTATCACAAGAATAATACACTTTGATCAGGTCGGATTTATTCCAGGGATGCGGGGATGGTTCAATATTAGGAAAATGATCAGTATAATTGATCATATCAACAACAAAACTAGCAGAAACCAAATGATTATCTCAATAGATGCAGAAAAGGCTGCAAAAGGCTTGACAAAATACAACACCCTTCCCTATTAAAAGCACTAGAAAGTATAGGAATAAATAAATAAAACCTTAAAATAATAGGTAGGATCTATTTACAGCCATCAGCAAGTATTATATGTAATGGGGATAAACTAGAAATATTTCCATTAAGATCAGGGGTGAAACAAGGATGTCCACTATCACTTCTCTTATTCAGTCTGCTACTAGAAATGTGAGCAGTTGCAATTAGAGAAGAAAAAGAAATCAAAGGAATCAATTTAGGCAAAGAACAGACTAAGCTATTACGCTTTGCAGATGGTATGATGATATACTTACAGAATTTTAGAGAATCAAGTAAAAAACTACTTGAGACAATAAATAAATTTGACAAAGTTGTAAGATATAAAACAAACCCACATAAATCCTCAGCATTCCTGTATATTTCTAACAAAATCCAAGAGCAAGAGATAGAAAGAGAAATCCCATTTAAAGTTACTATAGAACAGAGGTTCTCAACCTGTGGGTTATGTTCAATTTGTAACAATGAGAATACATCCTGCATATCAGATAGATTCATAACAGTAGCAAAATTACAGTTATGAAGTAGCAACAAAAATAATTTTATGGTTGGGTGTCACCACAACATGAGGAACTGTATTAAAGGGTCACGGCATTAGGAAGGTTGAGAACCACTGCTATAGACATTATAAAATATTTGGGAATTTACCTGCCAAAACAAACCCAGGACCTATATGAACACAACTATAAAACACTTTTCACACAAATAAAGTCCGATCTAACTAATTGCAAAAACATCAATTGCTCATGGCTGGGACAAGCTAATACAATAAAAATGATAATTTTACCTAAATTAAATTGTATGTTTAGTGCCATACCGATCAATCTACCAAAAAATTACTTTATAGAGTTAGAAAAAATAGTAAGGAAATTAATTTGGAAGAACAAAGGGTCCAGAATAGCAAGGAAATTAATGAAAAGAAATGCTAGGGAAAGTAGCCTAGCCATACCAGATTTTAATCTGTATTATAAAGCAGCAGTCATCAAAAATACTTGGTACTGGCTGAGGAATAGAGTAGTGGATCAATGGAATAGATTGAGTACCTGAGACTCAGCAGTCAATGACTATAATAACTGTTTGATAAACCCAAAGACCCCAGTTTTAGGGATAAGAACTCACTATTTGGCAAAACCTGCTGGGAAAATTGGAATATAGTATGATAGAAACTGGGCATAGACCTTTATGTAACACTGTATACCAAAATCAAGTCTAAATGCATGCATGATCTAGGTATTAAGGCTGATACTGTAAGCAATCTGGAAAAGCAAGGAATAGTTTACCTGTCAGATTAATGGAGAAGGGAAGACTTTATGACCAAACAAGAGTTAGAGAGCATTGTAAAATGCAAAATGGATAATCTTGATTACATTAAATTGAAAAGTTTCTGTACAAACAAAGCCAATATAACCAAGATTAAGAGGGAAGTGGGAAATTAAGCAAGAATTTTTACAACCAGTGCCTCTGATAAAGGCCTCATTTATAAAATATACAGAGAATTGAGTCAACTCTATAAGAATACAAGTCACTGGGGGGGGGGCTAGGTGGTGCAGTGAATAGAGCACTGGCCCAGGAGTCAGGAGGACCTGAGTTCAAATCTGACCTCAGACACTTAACACTTACTAGCCTGTGTGACCTTGGACAAGTCATTTAACCCCAATTGCCCTGACTTCCTCCCTTCAAAAAGCAAAAAAAAAAGAATACAAGTCATTCCCCAATTGATAAATGGTCAAAGGATATAAACAGGCAGTTTTCAGAAGATGAAATTAAAGACATCTATAAGCATATGAAAAAATGCTCTAACTCACTACTAATTAGAGAAATGCAAATCAAAACAACTCTTAGGTACCACATCTCATGGGTCAGATTGGCTAAGAAGATAAAACAGGAAAATGACCAATGCTGGAGAAGATGTGGAAAAATTGGAACACTAATGCATTGTTGGTGGAGTTGTGAACTGATTCAACCATTCTGGAAAGCAATCTGGAACTATCCCCAAAGGGCTATAAATAATTGCATATTCTTTGACCCAGTAATACCACTTCTAGGTTTGTATCCTAAAGGGATCATAGAAGTGGGAGGAAGACCCATATGTACAAAAATATTTATTGCAGCTCTTTTTGTGGTGGCAAAGAATTGGAAATTAAGGGGAAGCCCATCAATTGGGGAATGGCTAAACAAGTTGTGGTATATGAATGTAATGGAGTACTATTGTGCTATAAGAAATGAGGAGCAAACGGACTTCATATTTACCTGGAGAGACTTATACAAATTGATGCCGAGTGAGAAGAGCAGAATCAAGAGAAATTTGTACACAATTACAGATACAATATATGTGTGATGACCAACTTTGATAGACTGGACTCTTCTCAGCAAAGCAAGGTTATAAGACAACTCCAAAAGATTCATGATAGAAGGAGATATCTACATTCAGAGAAAGAACTAGAAAGAACAGAGTTTGAATATAGACTGAAGCAAACTACCTGTTCTCTTTCTTTTTCTTGTTTGGTTTTTGTTTCCTCTTTCCCATTGTTCATTCCATCCATTACAGTCCTTCTTTACAACCTGGCTAATGTCTGATGTGTAAGTATTTGCAGATCCTATACTTAATAGCATGCTGCCATGGCCAGGAGGGGAAGGGGGAGAAAATTTGAAACTCAAAAGGGATTGTGGAATTGAATCCTGTAAACTAAAAAGTAAACAAATTTATAAAGACAAAAAAAAATTTTTTTTAATGACTGTAGACAGGGGCAGAGCCAAGATGGTGGCATAAAAACAGGACTTCCACGTGGCTTCAGCTCCCACCACCTCCAATACATGTTAAAAAAATGATTCTAAACACATTTTAGAGCTACAGAACCCACAAAGTGACAGAAAGAAACAAATCTCCCACTGCAGGCAACCTGGCAGGCCAAAAGGAAGGGTCTATTGCAGTTCACTGGGAGCTGAATGATGCCCCCTGTGAGCCCCCAGGTTCCAGCCCCACGGTGGCCCCGAACAGTGGCAGCTGGAGCAGACTCCAGGAGAGGGAATCACCAGCAGCTGTGGTGTTTCCAGACTTCTCAACCCATAAATGCCAAAAAGAAAGTAAAAGGTCAGTCAGGAACTCTGCTGGAACTGGGTGGAGAAGAGCGTGGTCCAGCCCCTGCCCCTGGGGTGAGAAGTGGCAGAGGTGCAGAGGCTGCAGTTGCTGTAGACAAAGAAAAAAAAAAAAGAAATTTTTTTTTGTCTTTATAAATTTGTTTACTTTTAGTTTACAAGATTCAATTCCACAATCCCTTTTGAGTTTCAAATTTTCTAATGACTTTATAAGAAATCAAGATACTATAAAACAGAGTGAAATAAATGAAAAAAAAAATAAAAGGCAATGTGAAATATCTCATTGGAAAAACCGCGGACTTGGAAAATAGATCCAGGAGAGATCATTTAAAAATTATTGGACTACCTGAAAGCTATGATCAAAAAAAGAGCCTAGACAACATCTTTCAAGAAATTATTGAAATTACTGTAGACGGTATAAAATACCTGGGTGTATATCTACCAAAACTAACCTAGGAACTACATGAACATAGTTATAAAATGCTTTTTATACAAATAAAGTCAGATTTAACTAATTGGAGAAATGTTAATTGTTTATAGGTAAGCAGAGCTTATGAAATAAAAAATGCCAATTTTACCTAATCTGTTTATTCAATATCATCTCAATTAAATTACCAAAAAAATTATTTTACTGAATTAGAAAAAATAACAACAGAATTCATTTGGAAAAACGAAAGGTCAAGTATATCAAAGGAATTAATGATAAAATGTAAACGAAGGAGGTTTAGCAGTACCAAATCTTAAATAGGTTAGTAATTATCAAAACTATTTGGTACTGGCTAAGAAATAAAGAGGTAGATCAGTGGAACAGAGTATACATACAATACACAGTAGCAAATGATTATTAGTAACCTTGTGTTTGGCAAATGTAAACATTTAAGATTTGGGGATAAGAAATCATTAATTGGTAAAAATTTTGGGTGGAAAGCTGGAAAGCAGTCTGGCAGAAATTTGGCAATGTCTTAAACCATTTACCAAGATAAGATCAAAATGAATACATGATCTAGATAGAAGGTGAGATATTATAATAAAATTACTTATTACCTATCAGATTTATGGATAGGAGAACAATTTGTGAATAAACTAGAGATAGAGAGCATTGTGTGGTGTAAAATGGATGATTTCAGTTATATTAAATTAAGGGTTTATACAAACAAAAGCACTACAGCCAAGATTAGAAGGAAAACAGAGAATTGGGAGAAAAAAAATTTTTTTTAAAGAATCATGTGCATGGTTTTATTTTTAAAAATAAATTTAACATTTAATGTGGTTTTTTGATCTATTTCAGTGTTGATCCATGCTCCAAGTCTTTTTCCTCTCCAATCCATTCTTTTTTTTTCTTCTAATTAATCTTTTATTTATTTATTTTTAGTTTTCAACATTCATTTCCACAAGAATTTTAGTTACAGATTTTCTCCCCATTTTTCCCCTACCCCAAGATATTGAGCCTACTGAATACCCCTTCTCCCAGTCTGTTCTCTCTTATACCCTCTCCCATCCCCCCCTTAATTTCCTAGTAGGACAAGATGGATTTCTTTACTCCAACACTTATATATCTTATTTCCCAGTTGTGTGTAAAAAGCAATTTTTTTTTAACATTTGTTTTTAAAACTTTGATTTCCAGATTTTTTCCCTTCTTCCCTGCTCACCTACCCTCACTGGGAAGACAGTTCAGTATAGGGTGTACGTGTGTAGTTACGTAAAATGTTTCCATAGTAATTATATTGTGAAAGACTAACTGTATTTCCCTCCATCCAGTCCTGTCCCCCCACTTATTGTATTTTCTACTTTGACCCTGTCCCTTTTCAAAAGTGTTTGCTTCTAACTACCCTCTCCCCCAATCTGCCCTCCTTTCTGCCATCCCCCTCTTATCCCCTTCCCCCCTACTTTCCTGTAAGGCAAAATACCCAATTGAGTATTATTCCCTCCTTAAGCCAAATTCAGTGAGATAAGGCTGACCCACTCCTTTTCACCTTCCTGCTCTTCCCCTCCATTGTAACAATTTTCTCTTGCCTCTTTTCAATGAGATAATTTATCCTATTCTGTTTCTCCCTTTCTCCTGCTCCCATTATATTTTTCTCTCACCTTTTGCTTTTGTTTTTTTTAGCTTTCATCCCTTCCTATCGAACTGATCCTGTACCCTCTGTCTACGTATACATGTACATACATATATACACCCTCCTATACCTACATATATGTATACATGTATATTCCCTTCAGCTATTCTCATACTGAAAAAAGTCTCATGACTTACAATGATCATTTTTCCATGTAGGAATATAAATAGTTCATCTTTAATAAGTTCCTTATGATTTTTTTTTCTTGTTTGCCTTCTCATGCTTTTCTTGCATTTTGTATTTGAAAATCAAATTTTCTGTTCAGCTTTGGTTTTTTCATCAAGAATACTTGAAAGGCCTCTATTTCATTGAATGACCGTATTTTCCCCTGAAGCATTATACGCACTTTTGCTGGGTAGGTGATTCTTGGTTTTAATCCTAGCTCCTTTGACATTCGGAATATCATATTCCAAGCCCTTCGATCCCTTAATGTAGAAGCTGCAAGATCTTGTGTTATCCTGATTGTGTTTCCACGATACTCAAATTGTTTCTCCTGACAGCTTGTAATATTTTCTCCTTGATCAGGAAACTGGAATTTGGCTGTGATGTTCCTAGGAGTTTTCTTTCTGGGATCTTTTTCAAGAGGCAATCGTTGAATTCCTTCAATTTCTGTTTTGCCCTCTCGTTCTAGAATATCAGGGCAATTTTCCTTGAGAATTTCTTGTTTGTATCATGCCCCCTGCATATTCCTATGCGTACTCTTTTCCTTGTATGCAAAGCAGCACGGTGCGTTGGAAAGAAGACTAGGTTAGAGTTGGTGGACCTGGACCTTAATCCCAACTGGGCTACTTTTATCATTGTATAATTCAATGTCTTGAATTTCTTGATGATTTCTAGGCTCTGGGAGAAAATTTTTATAGTTTCTCAGATAAAGGTCACATCTCAAATATATAAAGAACTTTGTCAAATGTATAAGAATATGAGTCATTCCCCAATTGATAGTCAAAGGATATAAAGAGGCAGTTTTTCAACAAAGAAATCAAAACCATGTGTGGTTATGAAAAGATGCTCTAAATCACTGTTCATGAAAGAAATGCAAATTAAAACAACTTTAAAATAACCCCTTACACCTGTCATATTGGTTAAAATGATAGAAGGGGAAAGTGACAAATGTTGGAGGGGATGTAGAAAAATTGGGGCCCGAATTCACTGTTGGTGGAACTGTGAATTGAGCCAACCATTTTGGAGGCAATCTGGAATTATGCCCAAAGAGTTATAAAACGGTATATCCTTTGACCCAATAATACCACCATTAGATCTGTTTCCCTGGGGAAAAGTTAGGGAAAATTAAAAGAACTTGTATATTCTAGAATATTATAGAAACTCTCTTTGTGGCAGCAAAGAAGTAGAAATTGAGGGGATGCCTGCCAGTTAGGAAATGGCTAAACAAATTGTGATATATGATTTTGATAGAATACTAGTACTCTATAAGAAATGATTATGTAGTTGATTTTAGAAAAACACAGAAAGACTTGCAGGAAATAATAACAAGAAGTGAAATAAGCAGAACCAAGAGAATGTTGTACACAGAAACAGCAATATTGTTCTAAGAAAAATTTTAAACAACTAAGTCATTTTGAGGATTATAAACACTCAGATCAAGGGGGTGAAGCCAAGATGGCAGAGTTAAAGTAGGGACTTTCTTGAGCTCTTCTCCAAACCCCTTCTAAATACTCAAATCAACTACAAAGGAAGATGCTATCCACATCCAGAGAAAGAACTGATAAATAGAAATATATATAGTATGATTTTGCATATATAAACACATATTTGTGTCTAATGGTAACCTTCTCTAGGGCAGGGTGGGGAAGGAGGGAGAGGGAAAAATTACACCAAAAAGAACAAAAGAAAACTTTGAAGGAAGCACAGAAAAGCAGGGTAGCTTCAAAGTAGTGTTTATTACATAGTTTGGGTTTTTTTTTAAAGCAAAGTGTAAAATGAAAATTTATGGTTTTATATTGGATCCTCTTTTTGTGTTGTGTGGTGTACGTGGAAATGTTCCTTTTTATGTCTTTTTGTATTAAAATGAAAAATGAATTTAAAAATTTCTTAAGGTAATGAATAAGAAGGAAAAAGGAAGTTGTAGGTAGAAAAGAGAGCAGACCTATACCTGTTAATGACTTAACTCCAGAGACTAAGGGAAAGAGTAACTCTGGTCATTTATAGGAGAGATTAAAAGTCACAGGTGAGCTCCATATTGAATCATCTGGCTTTATGTGTGTGAAAATTGTAGTACCTTAACAAGAATTCTAGTTTGTTGTCCAAATGCCCAAGCCATTATCATGCCCCCTGCATACTTTCTAAGCTAGTACATGGGAAAAGGGGAAGTAACTTTCTTATTTCAAAGGAGAAACCTTTGGGTGTGGAAGATCTGGTTTCGGGTGCTGCCTCACCTGACCCATGCTGGCCATATGTCCAAGAGGCTTACCCTCTCAGTGCCCTGGCAGCTCTGAGATTGTAAATTATGGGTGAGTGGCTAATGGATATCGGTAGAGGAATTTCCTACACTAGAAGTTCTGTAGAAAGATAAAATCACAGACCCAGATGCTCCCCAAGCCCCCAGCTTCCTCATTTATATCCTATGCACCCATCAAAAATTTTCCACATTGAGTCAGTCATTTATGTCCATGAATTATCTGAATTGCTAGATGAGGAATTCAACATTTCATTGTTTTCCTTTTCTTTTTTATGTATTATTTATTTTTAGCCTTGATGTTTTTAAATTTTGAGTTTTGAATTCTCTCCCTCCCCAACCCCCCCCCCCCCATTTCATTTTTCAAAAGGAAGAAAGATGGTTCTGGGAATCTCTGAAAATTAAAATATCTAGGTCAATGAAAGAAAATGGAAAATAGACCACATCAGTGTTCAAAGAGAAGAAATCCCCCTGAATTGAGTGGCCAATTCTTCTGGCCATAGTTTCAACTGCATTTCTAATAGAGGCACAACCAATATAACATATACTCATTCTTAAAAAAATGAGGCCCTTTTTCTGTTTACATTTGACAGTGTACATTCCATCTATGTCTATAACTCTTTTTAAAAATATATATTCTTTTTTTTCTTAATATTGTGTATTTATCTCTAGGATATAATTTTCATAGTAACTTTTTAAAGGCAGTTTTACATTTTCAGGTAATATTTATCCAGGTGCTAGAGTTCAATATTATCAAGTCCTGGTAGATGTTCATTGTTAATTAAAATCACCAGGAAGCAGCTTCTTTGTGGTTGTTTCATGATTAATCTTCATTTGATAACTGAAATTTCACACACGAATAGAGCTTCCTATGCGTACTCTTTTCCTTGTATGCAAAGCAGCACGGTGCATTGGAAAGAAGACTAGGTTAGAGTTGGTGGACCTGGACCTTAATCCCAACTGGGCTGCTTTTAATCATTGTATAACCTTGGGCTGGTCACTCTCTGGCCCTCAGTTTCCTTACCTGTAAAGTGAGTATATTGATAGTTAAAATCCCTTCCATCTTGCAGTCTACAATCCTGTAATCACTAAACCCTTAATAGAAGTAGTGGAAAGTAAGGGACTATTGTGCAACATTATCCAGGTGTGGATATATAGAAATGCTTGATTATAGATGCATAAACTCAGAAGGATGGTCTTTAATGTCATAGAGTTAAAAAGCACTGCTGTTAAAAAACATACTTTTTAGAAGCAAACAGAACTTGAGGCTGTCTCTTCATCTCCCTTGATGGCTCTTTACCTTCCTTCCCGGCCCATGACCATAGATGTTCCCCAGGATTCTGTCTTCATTCGTTTTCTGTCTCTGCTCCCATCCCCTCCCATGGCTTCCTTGTCACCTCTTAGCCCTTCCCTATATCCGCATCTCTCCCTTAGCCTCTCCCCAGAGCTGCTGACCTTTGTTGGACAGCTCCACCCGAAAGGCCCATTGGAACCAGGAACAAGTAGTTTCTTCTGCTACCCCCCCCCCCATCCTTGTCCTCATGTCTGCCTCTTCCTGCCCCTCATCTTTCACGTGCAGCTGTCACCGTGTCCTCTTGTTTCTGTCTCAACCACACCTTATTCATCTGACCTCTTCTCTCAAGCCTCATCCTAGCTAAGGCCTTCCCTTCTCTTCTAGACAGTCTGTGATCTGTAAGTTAGTCAAGAAACACTTATTAAGCACTGTGTGCCAGGCACTAGAAGGTGGCAGAGGGTGGGAGGACCAAGAAAGCTCTGTGTAGGAGCTGGGATTTCAGCTGAGGCTTGAAGCCATGGAAGCAAAGAGGCAAAGACTATATGAAAGGGAATGCCAGGAAATGAGACTGGAAGGTAGCTTGTAAAGGTCTTTAAAATCTGGTTGGGGGGAGGGTTGGGGGTGCAGGGCAAAACTGGGTGGCACAGTGGATAGTGCACTGGCCCTGGAGTCAGGAGGCCCTGAATTCAAATTCAGCCTCAGTCATTTGACACTTACTAGCTGTGTGACCCTGGACAAGTCACCTAATCCAGATTGCCTCCCTAAAAAAAACCCTTAGTGGAGCCCTCTTATTTTATCTTGGAGCAATAGAGAGCCACTGACAGATTGTAATGTGAAGGAGGGAAATGATATGGTCAGATGTTTGTTTTAGGATTGTCATTTCTACAGCCATGTAGAGGAATGGTTACAGAGAGAGGCATTTAAAGGCTGACATTTATTACAGCCTTTAAGACATGTTGAGTATTGACTAAGCCTTCTAGTCTTCATTTAAACTTGTTCATAACCTGGCCCCTTCCCACTTTTGCAGTCTTCTTACACTTCACTCCCCTTGATGATCCAGCTACCCTGACCCACTTGCTGCCCATCTCCTGGCTCTGTGCCTTTGGCTGGCTGTCTCCCAAGCCTAGAAAGTTTTTTGGCCTCTTTCCTGACTTTCTTTGAGTCTCAGATCAATATCTATCTTCTTCAGGAAGCCTTCCTGGTCCCCCCAGATGTTGGTGAAGTCTTCTCTGACAATACTTCATATCTACTCTGTATAATATCATTTCATTAGTATCAAGTCATTTACATGCAGTCTCCTCATTAGAATGTAAGCCCCTTGAGGGCAAGGACTGTTTTTTACCTTTTTTTATATCCCCAGTATTTAACAGAGTGCCTGGCACATAGTAAGTGCTCAGTAAATGTTTTTTGATTGCTTAATTATGCAGACAATTCTAGTAAAATTGTATGAGTAAAGTATGTTTGCATGGGAGTTTCTGTGTAAACCTTGATGTAAAGTCATTGCCTTATTTTCATACACCCAGGACAATCATTCTATACCTGATCAAACTAAATTTTTGGCACCTACGTCAAATAGAATTTTGGAAAACATTTTTGCACCAGAAGAATTTTTCTCTTTATAAATGGAAACCATGTCAAATTTTAGCAGAGTCATTTTGTTTTTGTTTCAGGGATCTCTGAGGTATTGTGACTACTGAGCTTAATGTTCCTTCACTTATTATTTGTGCCCTGGGTTTTAGCAACTTCATTTAAACAAACCACCTTAAATCATGGCATTAAACAAATCAGAAAACAGTGATGCTGTTTTGTAGCATCTGTTGCAGTAAAATGGGTATGTTGTGCTTCAAAATAGAAGACCTTAGTTCAACTATTTGATTTCTCCATCTATAAAACATCTTAGAGTAACAACTTACATCTGTTTGGGGGCATAAAATCTGGCACTTTGAAGAAACGGGGGAAGAGAACAATCCAACTTGTCTCTGGTCTCTGAAAGTTATATGAAGGATTTGTTTTAGCTGTAGGACTCTTACTTGCTGGCAGAACATTTTTCACATATGCCTAACACATTTCCATTATTGTCTCTTCATCCTGCAAGCATGACCAAACCTAGGATCCTGTGCTGATGTGAATTAGATTTAGGGAACTGTTATAGATCAGATTTTTCCCTTGGCTTCAGAAGAAGAATGTCTTTCATTCTAGGAATTAAAATGTTAAAGTCTTTGGGCTACCAATTAATTTGTTTTTAGAGGAAAGTACAAAATTGGTGTGGAAATAAGATTATTTATAAGAACATTCAGTATGGTGTTTTGGCCTTACTTTATATCTCAACATACAGGAAAAAAAGGTCAGAACACCAAAACCCTGGACTTCTTGGCAAGGATATAATCTCTTTGACCATATCTGAATTTTCCTTGTAGCAAGAAGGTAGTTTGCAAAGAATTTTAATTAGAGGCACTATTCATCACTATCAGAAATGGGAAGTCTCAGAAAGCTCCATCTTTAGAGGCTCTAACTGTCCAGAAGTACAAATATTAATCAATCAGCAGCCATTGATCAAGCCCTACCAGGTGCCAGGCACTGTACTAGTGCTGTTGTTACAGAGACAAAAGAGAAAGAGACAGTCTGTATGCAGTCCACTGAATTATCCTCATCTGCAATTTAAAATTGTCCTTAAACTGAGGGTAAGAAGAGGAGGATGGGAAGAGTGGTGCCAGCATCCATCCTCCATAACATGCTCAGGGGAAGCTGGAGGATGGGGAGAAGGTAGTCGCTCTTCTCACCATTTCTCACCATCTCGCCTACAATGAAAAGAGAACTGACGTTGTAGTCTCAAGATCTGGCTTGGAATCCTGTCCCTGCTATTTGCTGTATTTACTGCAAATTTGTGCGACTCACTCAGTCCCTCAGACTGTTTGCTCATCTCAGAATTGAGGGAGCTGGGCTAAATGATGTGGAAGAGCCTAGCTCAAAGTCTTTTGATTTTGGTTGTCAGATTTTTTTGAAATGGACTATACTAAATAATATCACTCTATTCCATGAAAATGTCTGCTTTTTGTGGGTATTTTGGGGAAGAGGGAGGAGGAAGTATTTAAAAGAGCCTCTTACCCACATCAGAAATCTAGTCTTATTCTTATGCTTCACCCTGATGTGGAGGTGACCTTGGGTTGTTAAAGGCCACTAGGGGAACCTGAGTCCTCATAGATTTTATGAAGCTGGAAATACCTTAAGGACAGACTCAGCAACGATGTCTGTTATTTGAGATAAATCCTCACTAAAATCAGAGAGCTTTACCAACCAGAAGTTTGATTAGCAGGTCACTAATGTTGGCCAGCAACTCAAAAAGATTCTACTAACGTACAATACACATACTGATGAACTTGGTTTTGGAAGGATTGAAAAAGAGCCTAGTTCATAACTGCTTAGAAACTTGCCATAACTTGGCAAGTTTATGAAGTCTTTTAAATAATATCTTCTGAACTTTTTTGATTAAGAAAATAGCAAATTGTATGATTTATGGTTTCTATAATTTTGATCAGAGAAGGAATTATGCTAACATGAATTTGATATTTAAATATAATTTTAACATACATTTTCTTGTAGCTTTGATTTTTATATCACCTACATTTCTTAGTTTATCCATTCTCCGTCCCCTCCCCGGAGAACAATCCCTTATAACAAAGAAGGGGAAAATCACCACCAACAAAAGTAGCAAGATATTGAAAAAAATCTGACATTGAATGCAATGGTCCACACATATAGTCCCACCTTGCAAAGTATAGGAGAAAATACCTTCTTATGTGTCATCTTTGGGAACAAGCTTAGTCATTATAATTTTGCATCCTTCGGTTCAGTTGTTTTGTTGGTATTTACATTTTTATTATTGTTACAGTCTTGTGTGTTGTTTTCTCATTTCTATTTATGTCACCTTGTATCAGTTCATAGAAGTCTTACTATGCTTTTCTGTATTGCCTCATATTCTTTTTTTTACAGCACAGTAATATTTGGTGCATATACCACAATTCATCAAGCCATTCCCTGGTTGATGGGCATCTACTTTGTTTCCAGTTCTTTGCTACCCACAAAAAGTGGCAGCTCTAAATATTTTTGTGTATAAGGAACCTTTTTGTCACTATTTTCCTTGGGGAAAATGCCTGGCAGTGAAATTTTTAGGTCTAAATGTGTGGGTGTTTTAGTCACTTTATTTGTGTAATTTCAAATTGCTTTCCAGGATGGTGGGGCCAAAATTCATAGGTCTTGCAGTTGTACATTACTGTACCATGTTCCTCTAGCCTTTTAAACATTGACTGGTCCCATATTTTGCCATTTCTGCCAGTTTGCTGACTGAGATAATTTTCATCTTAATCTTATAGCAATAGCTAATGTGGATACCTCTGAATGCAAAGTAATGGGGTTCTAAGAGACTTTAAGGGAAAATATGTTTTTCAATGAGTAATAATTGTTATATTTGTTCCCCCTGAAAAATGAAAAACAAATTTTAAATGTTCAGTATCGATGTATTTTTCATTTGGCATTTTGCACAAGGTCCTTTTGAGCTATGAAGATTCTCTTCATCCATTAGCTAGGCCTCAAATTAGTGACAATTTGTTGTTAATACTGATCTCTATTTTATTCATTCCAGTTAAGTAAATATTTGTTGGTGCTGCAGAGGCAGCTGCTATAGAAATTCTTACACAATCTTACTTCATTTGTCAATGGAATAGGTTTTTGTTACCCCAAATTGGAAAGGAAATGTGATCACTGCTCTTTAGTTACAAGGGCCTGATAACAAAGAAGTGTGTTTGACCTTTTTTGTGGGGCTCTGAGATGCCTCATGGGATGCAGCATACTGTTCCAGATGACAGATGTCCTCTGAGATTTCAGTTTGTCAGCTTAGTGTGAGGTAGGGGCATTGATTTCTTCTCACTCCCACTTCCTATCCTACCAAGATGGGTGATGCAGTTTCTGTGACAGGTGTCCATCAAGCTCAGTTTTGTCTCTCAGGCTAATTGAGAGATTCATATATTAGTCACTCCTCATGGCAGAGGGAGGTCAATAATGCCCAAGGCTTTGGGTTTGGAGAAAATGTGACTATTAGAGTAACTCCCAAATGCTTTAAATAAGAAATGACTAGTATGCATTCATATGCGTGTTAGTGACTTCCAGACTATTTCTAGTTCAGTTTTCAACAGGGATTTCTCTTCATTAGATTCTGTGAACAAGTTATGTACTTGAATTTAAGGTAGGAATTTATTCCCTATAAAGAAAAATCAGTAAAAAAAAAAAATCAGTTCTAGTGTTTGCTTCTGCAGGAGACCTTTTCTGGTCTTCCCCGCAGCTAATGTCTGCCCCTGCAAAGATGTCTCCCGTGTCTTTTGTATATATTGTATATGTACTGATTTATGTATGTTTTGTCTCTGTATGTGAGCTCCTTGAAGGCAAAGACTGTCTATGTATATACAATTGTAAAGTTTATAAAGCATTTGGCTCACGACAGCATAAGGTAGGTAGTGCAAGAAGTATTATTTCCATTTTTGAGATGAAGAAAGAGACCTACAGCCTTGAAGTGGCTAGCCTCTGGTCACTTAGATAAGAGATGGAGCCAGGATTGAAATCCAGCTCTCCAGACTCACAAGCTAGGGTCCTTTCCCCTGTGCCACATCATTTCTGACAGCAGTTGATAAACCACAGTTCATCAAGCCATTCCCCAGTTGATGGGCATTTACTTCGTTTCCAGTTCTTTGCTACCACAAAAAGTGGTAGCTCTAAACATTTTTGTGTTTTGTGCCCCTCTGGTGATTTTATTACATTTTGCGTCATTTGTAAGATTTCCTCTTCAGCATCTTTCTTACCCAAGGATAAGAGAGTGCTGCGCGCACACACACACACACACACACACACACACACACACACACAGTCACACACACACACTCACACTCACATACTTACACACACTCAATGGAAAGAAAGTTGAATTTGGAGAGCAGAGTAATTTGACCTGACAAGGAAATAACTCTACTTGCAGCAAAATAGAAACCAAAGCTTTAGGTTCATAGGATCGTAGCTTTCTAGTTAGAAGGGGATTTAGTCCAAGCCTTTCATTTTATAGATGAGGAAACTGAGGCCCAGGTAGCAGAAGTAGGTCACCAAAGGTCATATAGGTACCAGTTGGCATAGCCAGGATTCAAACCCATTGTACCATAAATAAATGCTTTTTTCTCCCGCTTAAAGTTTCTCTAGCCTTTAACCTAGTCACCAGCCCTTTTATAAGTATATCCCTTACTACAGGATGGATACTTTGGGTTTCAGTATCCAAAACCTATTCTGGCTTGGGCTCACATAAAAGTATGGATGCTGTGGGAGATATAGGGGGAATAAAACATTGTTTCTGCCCCCAAGGACTTTCTATCTAATAGAAGAGCTAAAACATGTCCAAGGTAAGATGGGAATTCAGAAATTGAGGGGAAGTGGGACAGATTCAGAGGGAAATGAATCATCAGATTTCAAATTTAAGAAACAGAGAATTATAATGAACTTTAGAAATAACCTCTTTTGTAGCTCCATGTGAGCTTTGTCCAGATATTGCCCAACGTAGGAATTTTTGTTGTTCAGTCATTTACATAGTGTCTGACTCTCCATGATCTCTTTCAGGGTTTTCTTGGCAAAGACACTGGAGTGGTTTGCCTTTTCCTTCTCCAGCTCATTTTACAGATGGGGAAACTGAGTCAAACAAGGTTAAGTGACTTGCCTAGGGTCACAATTGCTAGGAAGTGTCTGAGGCCATATTTGAACTTGGAAAGATGAGTTTTCTTGGCTCCAGGCCTGGCACTCTATCCACTGTGCCACCTAGCTGCGGCAGTATAGGGATAAATATGTTTGAATTTGATAGTGGTACTAAATTCTAGGATATTATTGTGAAGTTATTAGCGTAGTCCTCCCTGTCCCTCCCTCTTTCCTCTGCCCCCAGGGAGCTGGCATGGTTAGGGAGCCCCTTTCATTTCCCTGCCTCAGGGTATCTAGTTATAAAATGAGTTTAATGGAATTTGCTTTTCATTATGCATTAATGCTTGTTTATAAGTGACAATTGAGAGTTTACTTGCTAAACCATAATTCTTCTTAATTTATGCAATCTATTAGTCCTAACAGCCTAATTTGTTTGATACGTTTTTATTTCTCCATAGATTCCTTTCTCTCTCGTGCAGTTTCCTCTGTGGGAGTCCTTAAAAGTAAGTTGTTAGATACATCCATTTTTAAGTTATTTTATGATTGTAAAAAAGTAATTCTTGCTATTATTGTGTTAGATTCCTATGAGAATCTTTCTTGAACTATCACAAACATCCCTGATTTTGTAATTTCTGCATATGTGGCATGTTTAAAATGTTTCTATGACAAGCCATGAAGAAAGAGTTGGGTTCTGATTGGTTGAAAATGTCTATCAAAATGTGGTTTTGTACATTATAATACTCAGCCTCTTTAAAACTCAGTTTCTGTGACAGTAGGGAGTGTGAAATTAATCCACAGGCATTCCCAAAATCTCATGGTGGGCAATGATTTCACCTACTTTTTTTTACCCATGATTTCTCCCCTTTTTTTGTTACACACTTTCAGAACTACATGGGGAATATGGGGGAAGAAGGAAGCCCAGCACACCTCTAAAGAACTGCCAGTTCACCGTCCTTATCATGTACAGCTTTCCCATACATTGAAAGGAGTGGAGTGGCCAGGGCTTAGTGGTATAGTAAGGCAAGACTGTTAGATTTCCTTCTCTTCAGCTCACCAAGGTTAGACACTGAAATAACCAATAGTGATGGAGGTGGCAGGGGAAATTGGAGAGTGAGACGTCCTACCACTCTGAAAGTCACTCCTGGGCACATTATAACACAAGATGTGCGGCATCTTTTCACCTAAGGAAATGACTTCCTGTGGCCATGCAGAATCCGGTGCTGAATACGCTATCTACAAAAGAATGAAGTAGTTACTCATCTCTCAGTGATTAGATATAATTGAGAAGCATAGAATACATCTCAGAAAGGGCTATCAAAAGATTAATTATTGTTGCTAACTTTAAAAATACTTGGTTGAAATTATGCCAGGGTAATGTTGGGTAGAGAATTGTTTAACTCCAATTTTTTTTTTTTTTGGAGGGGAGAAGGTAGGGCAGGTGGGGTTAAGTGACTTGTCTAAGGTCACACGGCTAGTTTTTTGTGTTAAGTGTCTGAGGCCAGATTTGAACTCAGGTCCTCCTGACTCCAGGGCCAGTGCTCTATTCACTGTACCACCTAGATGCCCCCCAATTTTTTTTTTAATAAGAACAAAAAGTTCTCATTGAATATTCAGAAATATTTCCCTTAAGTCATGTTCACCTTGAATTTGAATGTATGTCATTTATTCAATGAAGTTGGCATTTTTTGGCCATTTCTCTAGGTGATGCATTGTGCAAACAGCCTTCCAAAGCAGTGTATCAAAGGCATGATGTAATTGGTAGCCAATGAGGTCACATTCCATTAGCATAACGGCAACATTTTTATTTTCTGAAAAAAGAACAATGAAGCCAACAGCTGTTCAGCAAAAAAGACTCATTTTGTTTGTGTCTCAATAACCAGCAGTGACACAGACTTTGCAAACACCCTGATATTCTCACACATCATCTTGTGTGTGGGTATGAGTGAGGTATCGAAGAGAAAAATCCTAAGATTTGTTACTTTTTCCACATTACTGATGTTTATGAGATTCTGGTTAGTTATAAAATGTCACACATTGTCGGGAGTAATTAGAGTACATACTATACTCCATAATTTCCTAGTCACTTTCCCTGAGAAGAAATCGTTTGATGCCTTTAACATTTTTTTAATCTCTTGAAAGTGAATTAAGATGATTTGATGAATTACACTTTTTAAGAAAACTTTTCTCAAGCCCAGAGGGATTATATGATGTCAGAAGAGGATTTCTCCATTATTTTCATATGGCTGTCTGTAGTCCTCAGAAATTGGCTTTCTTAACCTCACTCTTGTTTTAATCTCGTATCTTCATATTGCTGTAAAATGGGAAACACAGTGCTGGTGTTATCACTCCAAGTTCATCATACTTAACACGAAATAATCAGCCTCCTGTCGTCCCTCCCTGAAAAGCTCTTCCATTTCTTGACTGTCCTCACCACCATTTTCTCTGTGACCTTGCCTCAAAGTCTCCTGTTCCTTTCTGACTTCTCTTGGCACATCCAGGCATCCATTTCATTGTTCTTTCACATGACTCTTCTTATTCCTTCACCCATTCACATTCAGCACGTGCTAAGTACTTGCTAGATGCTCACCTTGCTAGTAACTGGCAGAAATACCAAGTGGAACTAAGTAAGATACAATTCCTGTACTCATTGAGTTTACTCTTTAGTAAAGTTTATGCTCTTCACTTAGGGTCCATACTAGTTTGTTAGGGTTTTTAAACATTTCAATAACTATTTCAATCTAATTAATTTCATTAGCCATTCTATGTATTTTGTTTATGCTTTTAAAAACACTATTCTGAAAAGGGATCCATCAGTTTCACCAGATTGCATAGGGGTCCATGAGGTGAAAAATGTTAAGAGCTCTTTTTATAGTAGGAGGATGACAAATCATAGATAAACCCAACATTACATAAGTGCATTAGAAAATTACAAAACTGAGCGTTCTGTTAGAGTGGAGTGCAAATATTTGATGCTGATGGAGGAATCAGAAAGAGGCATTATAGAAGAGATAGTATTTGTGTTGAGCTTTAATGCTAAGAGCTCAGAAGGCAAAGAGAAGGAAGCCATAAGTACAGAGTATTTGGGAAGGACAGAATATTGCTCAGTTTACCTATGCCTTAAAGAAAAGCATTCTGGTGGCATTGTGACAAATGAATTGGCACGGGGAGAAAGTAAAGACAGAAAAACCTTTACTTTTAAGTAGGCTGTTGCAGTAGTCCATGTGGGTGGTAATGAGGTTCTCTAGTAAGATGGTGGTAAAGAGAATAGAATATAGATTGAGAGAAAACAGATTTAAGAACTATTTCAGAGGTAGAATTCACATTGATTTGACCGTTGATTGAACAAGAGAGTCCAGGAAGAGTCAAAGATAACACCAAGGGGGAGGTGGAGCCAAGATGAAGGAAAAAAGCCAGGAAGTTGCCTGAGCTCTCCCACTTTTCATCAGAAGCAATATTAAATGAAGCCTCTAAATGGCTTCTGGAGTGACAGAGTCTGCAAAAAGACAAGAGTGAAATAATTTTTCAGTTTAAGATGACTTAGAAGGACTTCAGGAAAGGTCTGTCTCTCTTGGTTAGAAGGGTAGCATAGCCCTGTGCAGGTAGTGTCTGGGCAAGCCAGCGGGAGATTCTTACCTACAGCACAGGTCAGCAAAGAAGGCCCTGTGATTCTGGCTCAGCAGGTTGGCTGTGAGGCCTCTAGTTCCATCACAGAAGGCAAACTGCCAGCCCAGAAACCTGTTACAAAGGGCACAAGTAGGCCGGGCCACCCCAGTGTGATGGGCAAACTACCAGGACCCAAAACCCTGGTGTAGAAAGCCAGTGACCAGGCCACTGGCCCCCAGTGCAAGAAGCTTTAGACAGTGCCTCCTGTGCCCCAGGAGCATAACTCAACTTAAATATAGGCTTAGAAATTAGTGAAAAACAGAAAAGATCCCTGACCATAGGAAACTACTATGGCAACAGGAAAGATCAAAATGCAAAGTCTGAAGAGGACAACAATGTCAAAATGCCTGCATGTGAAGCCTCAAAGGGGAGGATGAGTTGGTCTCAAGACCAAAAAGCCTTATTAGAAATGCTCAGAAAGATTTTTAAAATCAAATAAAAGAGGTAGAAGAAAAATTGGGAAAAGAAATGAGTTATGCAGGGGAATTATGAAAAAAGTCAACAGCTTGGAAAAAGGACAAAAATTGACTGGAGAAAACAACTCCTTAAAACATAGAATTGGCCAAATTGGTGGGGAAAAGGACAAAAACTAACTGAAGAAAATAATTCCTTAAAAATTAGAATTGGTCAAGTGACTTATGAAACATCAAGAATCAGTCAAACAAAATCAAAAGAATAAAAAAAATAGAAGAAAATGTAAAATACCTCTTTGGAAAAATAGCAGATCTGGAAAAGAGATCCAGGAGAGATAAGGTAAGAATTATTGGACTATCTGAAAGCCATGATCAAAAAAAGAGCCTGGATAGCATCTTTGAAGAAATTATCAAGGAAAACTGCACTGATATCCTAGAACCAGTATGTAAAATAGTCATTGAAAGAATCAAATAATCACTCCTGAAAGAGATCCCAAAATGAAAACTCCAGGGAATATCCAGACTTATCAGATCAAGGAGAAAATACTGCATGCAGCCAGAAACAATTCAGATATCAAAGAGCCACAATCAGGATTACACAGGATTTAGCAGCTTCAACATTAAAGCATTGGAGGGCTCGGAAGATCCTATTCTGGAAGGCAAAAGGGCCTGGATTACAACCAAAAATCAACTACCCAGCAACACTAAACATATATGCACCAAGTGGTATAGCATCCAGATTCTTAGAGGAGAAGTTAGGTGAGTTACAGGAAGAAACAGACAGCAAAACTATACTAGTGGGGAACCTCAACCTCCCCCTCTCAGAATTAGATAAATCTAACCAGAAATAAACAAGAAAGAATTAAGGAGGTGAATAGAATTTTGGAAAAGTTAGATATCATAGACCTCTGGAGAAAATTGAATGAGATAGAAAGGAATGTTCCTTTTCCTCAACAGTACATGACACCTACACAAAAATTGACCATGTATTAGGGCATAAAAACCTCACAGTCCAGTGCAAAAAGGCAGAAACATTAAACTTTAAACATTAAATTTTCAGATCATGATGCAACAAAAATTTCATATAATCAAGGGCCATGAAAAGATAGATTAAAAATTAATTGGAAACTAAATAATCTCATCCTAAAGAATGAGAGAGTCAAACAACAAATCATAGAAATAATCAATAATTTCATCAAAGAGAATTATAGTAATGAGACAACATGCAAAAATTTATGGGATGCAGCCAAACAGTTCTTAGGGGAAATTTTATATCTCTAAATGCTTACAAGAATAAAATAGAGAAAGAGCAGATCAGTGAATTGGACAGGCTAGAAAAAGAACAAATTAAAAATCCCCAGTTAAATACCAAATTAGACGTTCTGAAAACCAAAAGAGAGATTAGTCAAATTGAAAGTAAGAAAACTATTGTACTGATAAAACTAAGAGCTGATTTTATGAAAAAAAAAAAAAACAACAATAATATAGATAAACCTTTGGTTAATTTGGTTTTAAAAAAGGAAGAAAACCAAGTATCAAAAATGAAAAGGGTAAATTCACCACCAATGAAGAGGAAATTAAAGCAGTAGTTAGGAGCTCTTTTGTCCAGCTATATGTCAATAAATCTGGACATTCTAAGGGAAAGGATGAATATTTTCAAAAATATAAATTGCTGAGATTAACAGAAGAGAAAATAAAATAAATCATCCCATTTTAGAAAAAAGCGATTGAACAAACCATTTTGAACTTCCTAAGAAGAAAATTTCTAGGGCCGGGTAGATTTACAAGTGAATCCTACCAAACATTTAAAGAACAGTTAATTCCAATACTATATAAATGATTTGGGAAAAATAGGCAAAATAGTTCTTCTAAATTCCTTTTCATGACACAAATATGGTACTGATACTTAAATCAGGAAGAGCCAAAACAGAGAAAGAAAATTATAGACCAATTTACCCAATGAGTATTGATGCAAAAATTTTAAATAAAATGCTAGCAGAGAGATTACAGCAATTTATTATGAGAATAATACACTATGACCATGTGGATTTTATACCAGGAATGCAAGCCTGGTTCAGTATTAGGAAACTATCAGCATAATTAACCATATCAATAACAAAACTAAAAGAAATCATATGATTATCTCAATAGATGTAGAAAAAGCTTCTGACAAAATACAGCACCCATTCCTATTAAAAAACATTAGAGAGCATAGGAATAAATGGGGTTTTCCTTAAAATGATAAATAATATCTATCAAAAACCATCAGCAAGCATTATATGTAATGGAGATAAATTAGAAACTTCTCCAATAGGATTAGAGGTGAAACAAGGATGCCCATTATCACCACTATTATTTTTAATACTGTATTAGGCATGTTAGCTTTAGCAATGAGAGAAGAAAAAGAAATTGAAGGAATTAGAATAGGCAATGAGGAAATAAAACTATTACTCTGCAGATAATGTGATGGTATACTTAGAGAATCAAGTCAAAAACTATTTTAAATAATTATCCACGGGGGGTGGAGCCAAGATGGTGGCGTAGCAGCAGCAACATATCGCAGCTCTCACATAGCCACCCCAAAATACCCATAAAATAGGACTCTAAACCAATCCTAGAACTCCAAAACGCACACAAGGATACTTCCCACTAAAGCCAGCTCGGCTACAAGGAACCATATCAGCACTGCGAACCGAAACCAACCTGACCTGAAGCCGCAGCTGTGCCCCAGGGGCGGCTGGATGGGAGCAGCGGAGGAGCCTCTCAGGTGAGCGGATTAGCACCAGCTGTGAGTGGGGATTGCAAAAGGGGGAGATAAGCAGTCCGGCCGAAAGGCCTCCAGAGCGGAAAAGAGAAAGGCAGAGGTTTTGCACCTGCCTCTGCGTTGTAGCTTCC
>CM053590.1:25192364-25209746 GCA_028646515.1 Pseudochirops corinnae | reverse complement strand
CTCTGGGCAGCTGTTAAGCCCCCCGGCTGTGAAAAACCCAGATGTTGGTGCTTCCCTCTCTGGTAACTGACTAGGTAACTGATGTAATGGTCAGACACTGGAAGCCGTCTGCTGATCTGTTTTTCTGTCTGTTTGTAACTTCTGTTCGTATTCTCTGAAGTTCAGGGAGCTGACTTTTCCCCCTGAACTAGGTAAATGATATGTTTGATTAAAGTGAGATTGTTAACCCATTTTGAGTTGCTTTCCTTTAGAAAAGCAGATCTAAGAACCTGTGCTAGTAGCCGCCCTAGGTATGCTAGGGTGTTTGCCGATACAGGGCATGAGGGAAAACTACTGCAAGGGGACACGGGCTTCAGTGTAGACCAGGGAATCTGGCATGTAGAGTGAATGGAGTCCAGGAGTGAAGGTGTAAGAATACTAGAAAGGAAGGAAGGGGCCAGGCTGGGGCAGGCAGCTGGTAAGCTCAGCGTATAGAGTACTAGGTCTGAAGTCAAGAAGACCTGAGTTCAAATCCAGCCTCAGATACTTTCCAGCTGTGTGATCCTGAGCAGGTCACTTAAGCTCTGTAGGCCTCAGTTTCCTCCACTGGATCATATTAGCACCTCCCTCCAAGGGATGTTGTGAAGGTCTAAAGAGATAATATTAAGGGGGGGGGGGAGGGAGGTTATTAGCACAGTGCCTGGTACATAGGTGAAAGGCTTATTCTCTTCTTTGAAAAGCTTTCTTATTCTGATGTTCTGTGAACTACTGAATGACTGATTAAATAACTGGGTTTTTGTCACTAAACATTAGGACATAAAATCACTGATGGTAGCCCAAGGAAATAATCCTCAGCAGAAATCCAGTAGCATACGGGATTTTGTTTCTATGTGATTTTGATATGTTCTGCTTGTCTCTATATTTTGAAAGTTTTTTGTTACGTGTAACTTGAAGATTGTGGGCATTTGGTATGACCATATAACTCAAAGCATTTTTCTTGAGTTCTTAATGTCAATGAGTCCATTAATACAGGCATTTATTAAGTGTCTACTACGTGATGGGCACTGTGCTAAGCACTGGGAATACAAAAACAGACAAAAGACAGTTTCTGCCTTCGAAAAGCACACAATCTAATAGGGGAGACAAGTAAACAAATATGTAGAAACTATATACCAGAAAAATAGGAAATAATTAAGAAAGGGATGGCGCTAGAATTCAGTGGGGTGGGAAATGGCTTCCTGTACAAAGTGGAGTTTTAACTGGAACTTAACAAGTCGGGGAGGTCCGAAGTTAGAGTAGAGGAGGGACAGTGTTCCCGGTATGGAGGTCAATCAGAAAAAACACTTGGAGTTAAGAAATGAAGTGTCTTGTTTGTACAACAACCAAGAGGACGACGTCACTGATTAGAAGAATGTATGTCTCCGATATCTGATCAAGCTCCAAGAGCTCCACAGTCCCTGCTTCAGCATTGTTCCATGGGCACTGTTCCGTCTCAGTGGACAGGCTAAACCAGGTTGATGGTAACCAGTGAGCCTCAAAGCTATCAGTGAATTAGGGGGGTGTCTACTCCAAACATATGAAGACTTTCCCCAGTAGACGGGGTGGATGAGAACAATTTGCTCCAACTACCATGAAGGCGGCTGAACTAGTTGCTATGGAACTCTTAGAGCTTGGTCATAGGGGAGACAGGGGGGAGAATTTAAGGAGAAAGATAAGGAGTTTAGTTTTAAACATGCTGAGTTTAAGATGTATAATGGATTCCAGTCTGAGGCAACTGGAAGGTGGTTAGAGATAGAAGACTGAAGGGCAGCAAAGAGGATGAGGCAAGATAGGTAGAGCTGAGAATCACCAACAAAGAGATGATAATTAAACCCATGGGAGTTGATGAAATCACCAAGTAAAGGAGTATAGAGGGAGAAGAGAAGAGGTGGGACACCTGTGGTGATCTTGATGAGGAAACAGCAAAGGAAAGAAGTTGTCAGATCAAGAGGAGAACCAGGAGAGAGTAGTGTCTCAAAAACCTGGAGAGAAAAGTCTCAAGGAGGAAAGAGTGATCAACATTGTCAAAGGCTGCAGAAAAGTCAAGAAGAATGAGGACTGGATTTGGCAATTAAGAGATCACTGGTAACTTTGGAGAGAGCAGTTTCAGTGAAATGATAAAATCAGAAGCGGGATTGGAAAGGGTTAAGAAGAGCAGAAGAGGAAAGAAAGTGGAAGTACTTATTGTAGATGGCCTTCTCAAGGAGTCCAGCCACAAAGGGCAGAAGGAGCTACCAGCAGACAGTGAGAGATCAAAGAGAAATGACAGAGTGGAGATGAGATAGGAGACAATCTACTGAGTGGGAGTGACTATGCAAGAAGAGGGGCTTACCTTGGGTAAGGAGTAGGGCCACCTCTTCATGTGAGATAGGGTCAAGGACGAAATAGTGGCAGAAAGAAGGCATAGAAGTGATAGACAAGGAAGAGAGGAGAAAAGGGAGCTTATGGTGGATAGCTTCCATTTTCTCCACAAAATATGAGGCACAGTCCTGGAAGCTGGGAGAGTGAGGGCAGGGGAGCTGCTAAAACAGCAGATAAAACAGCTAAGAGACTCAAGAGAAGAGGACATCTCTTCCTTCCTCACTTTCTGAGAGGAGATATTTGCCTTTGGGTATTGGGATCTATACTTTGTTTACATTAGTGAGGGTTTTGTGGGGATACTTTCCAAATCTTTTATGGTCCATTCAAGTTCTTCAAGCATCTATTAAGGCTCACACTGCCCAGGTGATAATGGCTCTAAACATATTCTTCCCATTTTTTGATTCTGATTTCAGGAGGCCACTAAGTTTCTTAAGCTATTTAGCCATAGCCTTCTCTTTGTATCTTTATACTCAGTGAGTCTTATCTTGAGGAAACTAAGGTATTTACAGGGAATGCCTTCATCCATTGGTTCAAAGTAACTTTTGTATTCAAGATTAAAGTCTTCATTCTCTATCTTTCCTTGAAATACATTAAGAATTTTACACATATCAAATCCAGAGGATAGCATGGTATCAGTTTAGGACAGCAGTTCTCAACCTGTGGGTCATGACCCCTTTGGGGGTCGAACGACTCTTTCACAGGGGTCGCCTAAGACCACTGGAAAACACATATTTCCGATGGTCTTACGAACTGAGACACCACTCCTCTATCTGTCTCCAGGTGGGTCTGCCCACATGCAGATATGCCCACATATGTGTATTAAAGGGTCGTGGCCTTAGGAAGGTTGAGAACCACTGGTTTAGAAGGATTCCTCTAAGATAAAACACAAACTCCTGACTGTGATAGTTCAAACTCTCCCCAATCTGGCTCCCATTGACCTTTCCAGAAATCTTCTATTTCTCCCCTTTACACACTCTAGGCCCTACTCAAAGTGGCCGACTTGCTATTCCCTACACTCACCCCGCAATCTCTTGTGACCATTTCTTTGCACAAGAATACCCTACCATAAATGGTAGGCTTTTCTCCTTCTGCCGCTTAAAATCACCAGCTTCCTTCAAGGCTTAGCTGATTTATCAACTTTTCACAGCTTAAGGTAACCTTCTCTGATCTCTTCCTGACCTCTACCAACCCTTTCCCAACTATCACTCTCAGTACTTTTTCTTCTGAAAGTACATCAGTTCACATAGATTCCATTATCACTATGCTAATGATTCTCAATTTACTTACACAGCCCTAACCTCTCTGCTGACCTGCAGTCTCACATCTCCAACTATCCTGGATGCCTCAAACTGAATGTCCCATAGATATCTTAAACTTAAATGTCCAAAACTGAACTCATTATCAATCTCCCCAAACCATCCCCTCTTGCTAAATTTCCCTATTATTTTTGAGGGTATCATCATGCTCTCAGTTAACCTGGCTTGCAAACCTGGTATCATTCTGGACTCTTTCACCATCTCTCATACCCTATATACAATCAATTGTCAACTGTTCTGTCATTTCTACCTTTGCTACATCTTTTGAAAATACAGCCCCCACCTTGGTGAAGACCCTCAACACCTCATGACTAGGCTACTGCAATAGACTTGTGGTTGATCTCCCAAACTCAAATCTCTCCCCACTCAAATCCATCTTCCACTCAGCTGTCAAGTGATCTTCCTAAAGCACAAGTATGACCATGTCACCTTCCTAGTCAATAAATCCAAGTGATTTCCTATTGCCTTAAGGATCAAATATGGCCTCTGAATTTTAAAGCCATTCATAATCTGGCTCCTGACAATACAATTTATTTCCTTTAGTGTGGTCTGTGACCCAGTAACAGTGGCCTCTTTGCAGTTGCTCAAACACATCTCATCTCCCCACTCCAGGTTTTTCCACTATCTGTCCACAATGCCTGGAAATCTCTCCTTCCTCATCTCTGCTTCCAAACTTCCCTGGGTTCCTTCAAGTCTCAGTTGCAGTCTTCTGCAAGAAGTCTTACCAGTTCTCCTTAATCTTAGTGCCTTCCCTCAGAGGCTACATCCAATTTATACTATCTATAGCTTTTCTGTACATAGTGTTTGCATGTTGTCTCACCCATTAGACTGTGAGCTCCTTGAGAGTAGGGACTATTTTTTATCTTTCTTTTTATCCCCAGGGTTTAGCACAATGATTGGCTTAGATCCTTAAGAAAACCTAGTTGACTGACTAGATGTGATAAAAGTCAATGTAAGACTTTTTTTGTTAGCATTAGAGAGGTCCAACTTTCAGTGTAGAAAGATGGAAAGGAGTCAATGGAGAGATCAAAGGTGAAGAAGATGCATGAGAAAGAGCAGGCGTGAATTCTGGAATGAGGTCCCAGAAGAGGCAGGAGAAACCAAAACAAAAGAAGCAGTCTTAGTGAAAAATATGAGTGTTTTCTATGGCGAAAGGGAAGGGAAAAAATAATGAATGATAATGCTCAGAAGTTTTGAGAACTTTGAAAATGCCACTTTTATCTTCTGAGGATGAACATGTTCCAGGTTTGGGAATAAGCTTTTTAAATCTAAATTCCTAAAATAGTCTAGGACAAACTCTCCCATAACTTGTCAACAAATAACTCAAGCGCAAGGACAAAGTTGTTCTCAAGAAGGTGGACGTGGTTCATGGTGCCAGTGATCCAGAAATCACAGATCCTGTTTTGATAATGCTGACAAGTCAAAAGATGGTCGAAATAACAGTGAAGATGATAGTGATTTTTAGAGAGCAAAAACCACTTGAGGCAAGTTTTTTATTTGCTAGTTAATTTTGCTGAAAGGCATCCCAAGAGACCATGCAGCTGCATATGCTGGACTCTTACTTTATGTGAAAAAGGCAAAGGGCCAAAGATGAAAGTTGGCTGTCAAGAAAACAAATTCTAAGACTGCAGCTGAGGCAAACATTTCCTCACTGCTATACCCTACACCTTCTACATTTACATGAATAGCCCATCCTATTAACTGAAAAAAAAAAAAGTTAGATATATTGTGTTCTGTTTAAGAAAGCAGGAAAGTATATGATAAATTTTAGAAAAGACACCAACAATACAGAGCTTTTATAGAGTCAGTGACCCCAGATCCCACAAATAAATGATAAAAGATCTTATCAGTAAACTAAGCCTCAAATCAAAACAGTTAGACAAGTTCAACTAGAATTCTGGAAGAAACGAAGCAAAAGTTGTTCTTTTAATCATATTATAAATGGAAAGAGGGATCTTGAGGAAAGCATTGGGAAAGGAAATAAGAGCACTGGAGGAAAGACTTGGAAGGACAATTAATAGCTTAGTACAAGAGGTATAAAATCTTACATAAGTAACAAACTCCTCCAAAACTAGAATGGACACCATGGAAGTTAATACTTCCATGAAAAAAAGAAAAAAACAAGTAATACAAAAGAAAAGTCAAAAGAATTTTTTATAAAATAGAATATAAAACAGTATATAAAACAAGAACAACAAACATTTATTACTATATTCCAGGCATTCTGCCCAGTACTGGGGATATAAAGAAAGACAAAAAAATTCCTGCCCTCAAGGAGCACATATTCTAACAAAAGAGACAACATGCAAACAACTATATATATGCATATCTGGGATAATTTGGAGATAATCTCAAAGAGAAAACACTAGCAGCATCAAAAAAACCACCATCCTAGAAAATAGGTCAAGGATTAAAAATAAATAAACCCTAAGAATCATTTATCTATTTGAAAGGCATGACCAAAGAACAAACCTAGAAATCATAATTTAAGCAATCACGAATAAAAATTGTCCAGATTTATTAGAACCAAAGGGTAATATAAAAATAGAACTCATTGGTTGCCTCTTAAATCCCAAAATATAAATTCTCGAGAATACTGTGGCCAAAATTTGGAATTTCCAAATTTAAAAAGAACCACTCTTAGCTTGGGTAAAAAGAAAAAAAAAAGGGGTTCAAGTACCGAGAAGGCCAAGTCAGGATCGCACAAAACGTGGTACTTACCATACAAAGGAGAAAAGCACTTAGAATGTAATATCCAAAATCCAAAAGATACAGGTTCACAATCAAGAATGACTTACTCAGCAAAACTACAGGGGGGAAAGGGACCTCTAAAGAAACAAATGATTTCCAAGCCCTCCTAAAAAACAACAAAGCTAGGTAGAAATTTGGAGATAAATAGCCAAAGCAGGGCTTAGTGAAAAATTTAGATTTTTAAACTCTTTATCTGACAAAAGAGAGGGAAGTGATTCAAATGTATAAGAATAAGAGGTATTCCTCAATTAATAACTGGTTCAATGATATGAATCTGCAGTTTTCAAATGAAGAGATCCAGCTACTAACTGCCACTTGAAAGAAAAATGTTGCAAATCACTAATTAGAGAACTGCAAATTAAAACAACACTGGTGTTCCAAAAAAGAATGGCAAATGTGGGAGGGGCTGCAGGAAAGCTGGTTCATTAATGCACTATTGTAGGAGTTCTGAATTGTTTCAGCTATTCTAGAAAGCAATTGAACTATACCCCTAAACTGTTCACACTCCTTAATCCAACTCTACTATTAGGCCAATACCCAAAAGAGATCAAAGAAAGAAGAAAAGGACCTATATCAAAATTTTAAAAACATATATATATATATATATATATACACACACACATAAATATATATTACAAAAATGTTTATAGCAGCTTTTTTCATGGAGGTAAAGAACTGGAAACTAAAGGGGGCCCATCAGGGAATGGCTAAACAAATTATGACAAATCAATTCAATGAAATATCACTGTTACAAGAAATTATGAAATAGCTTCAGAGAAAGAAAGGAAGACTTGTATGAGTGATACAAACAAATAAACAAAACCAGGAAAACAATTTATACGTTAATCAAACTGTAAAGACAAACAATTTTGAAAGCCTGAAGAACTCTGATTAATGTAGTGACCAACCACGCCTTCGGAGGACTCCTGATAAAGCATTCGACACTCTTTCTCATAGAAGGGTGACAGACTCAAGACACAGAATGAGACGTGCATTTCTGGACAAGACAGCAACTGCTTGTGCTTGATTCGGCATGTTTGTTACAAGGTTTTCATTTTTCTTCTTCTTTCAGTGGGGGCAAAAGGGAGAGGTAAAATGGGGGGCAAATAAATGCTGGTTAATTGAAAAATAAAAGTTAAAAGCCCAAAGAAACAAATTAATTAAAAAATAAGGCCAAGAAGTTTGCTTTTCTCAATGAATAACATTTACAATGTTCACAAGTCTAATGTTATCATACAAACTTATTTCTGAGTTCCTGAGTACTATAAATTCAAGAAAGTACAATAACAATTACAATTACACTTT
Organism: Pseudochirops corinnae; assembly: GCA_028646515.1. Classification (NCBI taxonomy): domain Eukaryota; kingdom Metazoa; phylum Chordata; class Mammalia; order Diprotodontia; family Pseudocheiridae; genus Pseudochirops; species Pseudochirops corinnae. The sequence continues at coordinate 25,201,995 of CM053590.1, read as the reverse complement.
TATATTAAACTTATATGTGACTTTCTGGAAAAAATAAGAACTCTAGCTGCAAAAAGTTCAGGGAAATCAGTGAATTTTAGTTATAAAAGCCAATTTATACCTTTTATACAGAAGCTCAACTTTTCAATGAATTAGCATTGTAAAGTAATGAACTATATAAATAATTTCCCCCAAATAAACCCTTTTCCATCTTAAATATAAAAACGCAGGAATAAAAAGATTTCTACATGATTTTTAAAGCTCTGACCATGTTTAAAGGTGTTCAATCATACAACAATTTAGAGATTTTATTTATGGGTATAAAAACCTATTTTCAGGAATTCAAAATACCTTTACTTCTCATTTGCTTAGAATCAAATCTTTTAAAAGGAAATATTTTCAAATGAGCTTGAGAAAAAAAATTCAAACAAAAAAAGTTAAGATCAAGATTCACAAATAAATTAAACTTATTTAAAACAGCAAAAGAGTTTCAATATACTACAGAATTTTTTGACAAAACCTCTGAGGACATCAATTTTCTAATTTAATAACATGAAATACACATTATTCCATCTTCATTCATATGAGCTACGATCAGCTTACTGGAGTAGAAGCACATTTTAAAATTTATTCTCCTTTCAATGGGATGAAAAAGGAACAAAATTCAGACGCTCTTTCTGATGGACTTCAAATAGCCAGAAATGACCCTTGTCTCCAGTTCTCCACATGAGCACTTATTTAAAACTCCACTGAGTCCTACATCCTAAATATACATTTTCCCTTAGAATTATGGTAAGAGAAAATAGTTTTAAGAGCTGAACTCTACTGAAATTAATAGAAAATTAAACTGAAAAAAATTATCTCAATATGGACAAGGAGTGAAATGTTGGATGAAAAAACTAATTTCGATTTTCCTTCAGGAAAATAATATAGGATTAGAGGCTCATAGACATAGACGTGGAAGGCACCACTACTCTTGTGAAACCCTCTTATTTTACAGAAGAGGAAACTGAGGTCCCTATTACCAAAATCATTAAGGCAAAAAAGTGAGGACTAAACAAAACTGGGTGAGCCCCTGTCCAAGAGGCTTACTTTGAGTACTATTAGATACAGATTAATTCTGATGCAACAAAGAATCTGGACTGGCCACTTGGATTCCACTCTAACGGGACTCGAGCTATAATTAAATTTGGTTAGCTTGATTCAACTCTCAAGTTCAAAAGAATTATCAGCATGAATGGATGAAAAGCCCTTTTACATGGATGTATTGAAAATATGAAAAAAGCTGACCCAGGGTGCATCAAAGACTTTAAAAGTAATTGACCCTTTCCAGAGCAAAGACGAAATGCTAACAGCTGAAACCCAAATGCTGCGTGCAAAGGGAAGAAAGATCCAGATGGCTAAGAGAGTCTTGTAATTTTTAAAATATTAAACACTCTTATTTTAAAACTGGCAGTTGCCCAGGGACAGGAAAACACATCATGTGTAGAACTTGAGAAACAGCTTCCATTTCTCATGAACAGTGAAACAAGTGGGCATTCCTCTATGGAACACAAACAGCAAAAAACTCATCAAGCAATTAGTCTGGGAAAGGAATTAAATTGTAACTGCAATAGTTAAAAGAAGGGGGAAAAAAATCACCAAATCCACTTCCCTGAAAAAACAGAATAAAGTATCCTTCACAGACTTTCATAATACTGTTCTTCAGAAGAGTTAGATGTATCAATAAAAGGTTCACTTCCAGGTATTTCTTAGAATCAAAAATATTTTTAATCACAATTGATTACAAATTCTAAATTGGTAGTCCCAAAGAAAATCTAGTACAGAGAATGAAAATGCTGCATTCTATTCAATCAACATTTATTGCCCGTTCTACAGCAAACTGAACTTATTTCTGCTCATTCTCTGAATGTTACTAGAGTCAATTTAATGTAGATTTTGAACTTCAGAGTTTTTCCATTATCCCATGATGTGTCTATATATACCTTGATTATTTTTAAATGAAGAAGACTAAATTCAAGGACATAGAAACAACTCTATTGTCAAATGAAGTGGGTGTGAGGCATTTCAAAAATGAAATAACGCTTCACATAAAAACTCATTCTGAATGCTTTCTTAGCATTTCTAACGTTTTTCTATTAGACTTAAACAAAGCACTATGTTTGTAGTTCTTTGTAATTAAGAGATGACTAATCATGAAGTTTTAAATTTCTATTTTCTGTGAGTGTTGAGGAAAATATGAACTTATCACACAGCACCAACAAAAGGGGTACTAAAAGAACTCCTTTCTCACCCCTTAAACTCTTCACCAACTTCCACAGCCAATCTGACGTTTCTTGCTAACGTATTCCCTTGTTTGCAAAACCAAAATAATCTAGACATGATTTTTTTTTTAAATTCTTAAAACTAGGTTTGGCTCTAGCTAATGTTCTTTACCTTAAAGAAGGTAAATTCTTAGCTTTTAAACAATATAAGCCCCTCCAGGGCGGTCTCATTTGTTTGTTTCTGCATCCCTGAGGTTTCCCGTTTCCCCCTGCCTCCCAACCTTGCTTTGTACATAGAAGGTATTTGGGAAATGCTGCCTGAATGGAATTGGTCAAATGAACACGTGTAGAAGAATTCTAAAAGATGAATATTCTCCCCAAAACTCTTCATATATTTTCCACTTCTTTTGGATTTAAAATATCATGCTAGAGCGAAACACTGTTAAATCTTCCAGACATTTCTCAGAATGCAAAATATTTTTAATCCAAAAAATGTTTAATCAAGGGCTGCTAGGTGGTGCAGTGAATAGAGCACCAGCCCTAGAGTCAGGAGGATCCGAGTTCAAATCGGACCTCAGACACTTAACACACACACACAAAACTAGCCATGAGACCTTGGGCAAATCACTTAACCCCAACTGCCCTAACTTCCCTCCTCCAAAAAGCAAAAAAAACCCCAAAAACAAAAAAAAATGTTTAATCATAATTGGTGACAAATTCTAAGTTGGCTAAGAAATCCTATTACAATTGTCCAATTGCATGAGTTCTATGGGGCTCCAGAATTTTTTAATAAATGGTGATACAGATAAACTAACAATGTTTTCCTTACTTAATTGGAACTATGGCATCTCATAAAGGATTTGGTAGTTTTTTTTTTATCAACTCTAACACTTCTGACAAAAAAAAAGTCATCAAGATTTTCATAACTTTATAAGCTCAAAAAGCAAGGCAATGAAAGCCAAAACACTATTCATGTGAAAAGGATCCCAAGCTCTTATATGAGACAAATGGGATAACCCAAGGGCAAGTAAAGCAATTCCGACCACTTTAAAAGAGATTCCCTTTCCAGAATACAGGTTAAGTTAGAGTCTGGAAATGATTCCCTTATATCTGTCCAGTTCTGGGCACCACATATTAGGAAAGGCAGTGATGAACTGGAAAAGATCTAGAGGGGGTCTGCCAGGATGGATATGGGCCTTGAGACCATTCCATGCAAGAAATGGAAAGGAAAGGAAGACTAGGAGGCTGGAAGAATGGGTGAAGTCTGCTATGACAGCCATTCTGACAGTGAGTGCTGGACACTGAGTCTGGAAGACAAGTTCAAGTTCCACTTGAGACCCTTACTGTGTGACCTGGGGCAGACCTCAGTTTCTTTAGCTACAAAATGGGGCTAATAATAGCACTTACTTCCCAAGGTTGTTATGAGGACAAAAAAGTGATGATAGAAATACAATAAAAAGCACTTTGCCAACCTCTAGAAGGTTAAGTGCTCTAGAAATGCTAGTTATTATTATAGCAATGTTTTACAGTGGAAAGAGCCCTGGATTTAGAGTGAAGACATGGGTTCACTCTGTCATTCGCAACCTGTGTGATCTTGGACAAGTCACTTAGCATTTCTAGACCTCAGTTTTCTCAAATGAAAAATGAGGCGGCTGGAATCATAAGAGCAGTGATCACCCTTTGAATATAAATGTGGAATCCTAGTATTTCAAAGCTAGCACGTGGGAGAGGGATTAGATTTGGTCTGCTTGGCTAAAGAGCAATGAACAGATGAAAACTGTAGATTTTAGTTTTAGATAATGTAAAACTTTCTAACAATACTTAGAACTATCTAAAAAGAGAATCAAGGGCCTTGGGAAGGAGTGGGTTTCCCCATCAATGGAGGTCTTCAAGCAAAGGCTGGATGGAGGGAAATCTTGGTTAAGGTAGTATTTGGCCGAGATGACCTCTGAGACTTGGTGATTTGACTTGAATATATCTACAATCGATCAATCAATGAACAAGCATTTTTCAATATCTACTATTTGCCAGGAGCCATGCTAGGAACTGGAGATACACTTTGTACATAATTTGTCACTAGGCAAAAAGAGCAATTAAGTTTTGGCAACCCCACTATGAAACCTAGTACAGAGAGTAAAGATGTTACATTCAATTTAATCAGCATTCATAAAGCATTTGCCTCATGTGCAAGACACCATGTAAGAAGGTTCTGGAAACACAAAGCCAAACACTGTCTTCAAGAAGTTTACTTTCTATTGGAATACCACATGAACCTGAGTAATTTCTTTAAAATTACATACAAAATAATTATAAGAGGGAAAAACTTCTAATACTGGGTGGGTCAGGAGAGGCTTCCTATAAGAAATGTCACATGAACGAAGGAAAAAATTTAAAGAGCCAAGGACAGAGCCTTGGGGGATTCCACACTTCATATAACTGAATGGCTGGAGTGGCTGTTACTAAAGATATAAGTTAGAAGTGGTATTTTTGGTTTAAAATGGTCAAAACACAGTATTTCCTTAGCAAGTGAAATGTAGGACAGGAGTCTATGTGCCCGTACAAACAATTTTGGGTTTCATAAGAAGCTGGGCCCCTTGGGCCTCTCTTGTCAAGTTTGCTTCTTGTAGCCCTGAATATGGTTGAGATTAGGGGTCTTTGCCAGTTTTCTTCTTTTACTGGTGTAGAAACAGGAGAAACAAGGACTTTCTTTTCACTCTCTGTCTTCTGCCTCTCTCTGGCTTTCTCCATCCTTGCCTTTTGGAAGCTCTAGATCTTTTTGTTCAGAGGATACTGTAGGTCTCTCCAGTGAAGACCAGAAGAGGCCATGGATTAAGAAAACTAGCATCCTTAGTTTAAAATATCTTTATTATTTGAATTTTAGTTCATTAAACGGTAGACTTTAAGAAATAAAAGTAAAGCAAATCTGCAAATATATATATCTAAGTTTGAATTTTTTAAAGAATCACTTTCACTTTCACAGCTGCTTAGTGCTAGGCCTTTTAAAATCACCATCACTGAACTAAAACATGACGTGGTTGCTTATGAAGTCCACCCTTATGATTTCATTTTACTAACATCTTGAACTTCTCTTTACTAAAAAAAAAAAAAAAAAAGTAAAACATGTCCCTTTGCTATTTTTCATTTGGGGAAGAAGGGGAGGTGAAGAGGGGCATGGGGAGAAGTGTGGTATAAAAGGGGGAGTTGTGAAAAGTAAAATAGTCAGGACTGAAAAGGGCCAATCAATGTCTGTTTTTCCATAAGTAGCTCCAGAATTTATTCATTCAATTCAGGTCTAGCAAGACAGTTCTAAATCTAAAGACAAAAGTCATGAAGACTTTTGATGTATCTGGGCCCAAGTAAAAAAGCCATCAGTTATTTACAGATCAAAGGATTACTGGGCATCCTGAAACACGTAGAGTGAAAAATGCCCAAATCTAATTTCATCCCTGTCCACAGGCTTCTTTGAACTTGTAATTCACAGAATTGGACAGTATGGTGAACTAATTATCATTCTTAACGCTTGCCAATTTTGATGACTGCAATTCTTTATTGCAAGAAACAGAATGGTGTTAAAAAAAATTGTGTAGTAGGTATAGACCTAATCAAGACAGCATAGTCACAGATGTTTATCCAATAGAAAATTCCATAACATGAATACATCTTTTCCAAATGTTAAAACTATCTACTTAAAAAAAAAAAGAGTTGAGGCCTTTTACTCACTAGAGATGAATCCAACAGAAAGAAAAATAAATAAAACAATAACAACAACCCTGGATCCCACTGATCTATATGAGATTTTACAATAAAAATTATACAGACCCAAACCCTCCAAAGTGGTAGGAATTGTACAATTTAATCATTCTTTGCAAGAAGTCAAATTTTTTTTAATGGATGCAAGAAATTATTCAAAATATTTTTAAATTATTAAGGAAGACCCGGGTTCTAGACTCACTTCTGATACATACTGGCTATGTAATCTTGGGCAAGTCATTGAGCAGGGAAATGTTCTAGGTAACTCTTTAAGTTACAAACAAGGTGCTGACCTGCATTAGAAGGAATCCTCACCTGGGAATTTCCAAACCAATGAAATCACAGGTAAAATTCCTATCCCTAATTATAAATTGAATACTAGACATCAATGCAACCAATTATGCCCGCTTTGCAACTATTTATTTAAATAAGTGAAATTGATGTGTAAGATGCCAAGGCTTCAGTCCACTGGCTAAGCCTCCAACACAATTCATTGAATCATGGAATTCAAAGAGACCATGGGAACGATTTTATCTAATCCATCCCTCAACCAGAATCCCCTTTACAAAATGCTGAAGTGGTCATGCAGCCTTTGCTTGAAGACTCCAAATAAAGGAGAAACCTTTATTCCTGAGGCAGGCCTTTCTACTTTAGGATAACTGTAATTCTTCCAATGCTTTTCCTTTCCAACAAGCCTCAGTTTAGCTATTTTCATGGCCCATTTATTCTTTCTGTTCATTATCACTCATTTCTCCTTTTATAAAGCCAGTCTCCATTCTACTTTCTCTATCCTGCCTCAAAAGTCTCAACATCTCAGCAGCTCACCACAGCCCTGAAATTCATCCATTGGAACTACTCTCTGCCCTTATGGCCTCTTCTCTTCACCTGGATGGTTCTTACCAGAACCTTAATTTAAGAAGGCTGCCCAGACTAGCCACATCTTTGTTCTTCTCCAGGATGAACTCTGGACTTTGTCCCATGTTGTGGGTGCCTCCATTCCCTTCACCTTTCCCAATTCCTTTTCTATGCTGTCTTTCCCCTTCAGAATTGCTGAAGGTCAATACGGTCTTTTTGCTGGTGTTTACACTTGCTATGCTTAGAACAGCATCTCACACGTTGTAATCACTTAATAAATTATTAACTAACATTAAAATATTGCACAATCTATTTACCATTGCCATGTGTATAAACAACAGTCCTTGCTACATAGTGTTATTAGTGTAATATGCGTTAAGAAATGAATGCCCGTTGACTGAACAACTGGATGACTTCTGAGGTATCTTCCAGCTTTATGGCTATGGACTGAAATCACGTAGCCCCTCTGAGTGATCCTCACTTTTCTCATCCATAAAATAAAGAGGCTGAATTAGATAGCTCAGAGGCCCCTTCAGCCTTAAATCTGAAACCCTACTGTTGGTGCATTATGATTGTTCCTTAATTTTTACAGTTACTGAAATGTTATAAAAAGTCTTTGAACAGACTATTCTTTTAAAAAAAATTGTTGTCTGATATACAGCCTCTCAGCATATATTTATAACAAAGAAATTGCTGGGTCACCATGTATCATAACTTTTATAATTTTTCCTGAAAATTGCCAGGTTGATCTTAAAAAGACTTGTCTGGTTTGCATTTCCATTAGAGTAGTGGTTCACATTTAATGATTTACAACTTCCTTGAGGGTCCATGATGATGATTCAAGTAATCTGTTCTAAAAATTTTTTGATTTGCTCCTTAAGAAATAAATAACTGCCCAGTTATTTTACATTTTTCTTCTGTGACAACAAGCATGTGCTTATTTCAAGTACTGTAAGTTTGTTTCTGCAGGGATTCGAAACGATCATGATCCTGTGCAGTGATTCTGGTACTCATGCACAGATGATGACACTGAGCTCTGACTACTTCTGATGAAGCACATCGTGTTCTTGTAGTTTCTCAATCTGTCATCAAATTGTTTCCAAAACGCTAAAAAGGGTTTGACATTTGGGAGCAAAATAATCCCTAACAGATGATCAACTGCATGCACAGTCTATGGATGGTGCACCAGAGTAACTCCTTCCTTGTACCTTATCAGCTGTGCAATTTGCAATCAAGATGTTACACACACTTGAATTCTTGCAAGACAAACGTCACAATGTCTGAAAACCACAGTCCCTGGGAATGAGCTACAGTATAGGACATCTTGAAATCATAGCAGACCATCATAAAGGTTCTGTAGAAATAAATTTTATATTGCCTCTCATTGCAAAATTAAAGCTGTATTCCAATTTAAACTTATCTTCCACTTATGTTACTATTCTTTAATTTGAGAATTTTTCAAATGGATTGGTTCACAACAATGACTAGGAGTGCAATGGTTTCTATGAGGTATTACAATCACATCTGAAGAGATACTTTCCTTATAAAAGCTAGTTTATACACAAACATTATAAAAAACTAAGCAAGATTTGCAATTGAGTTTTTAAGTATATTTATCATTTAAAACAGAGCTTGTCATTAGTCAGTGGAAAGTAAATATTTTATATGGTAACTAGTTATTCATTTATATGAGGTGGCTACATAGTTAAAAAAAATGAATTTCCATCTCTAAGAAAGAGATTTTATAAAATTCTCTTACTAATTCCCACCACATATTTGTCCAAGCAAACATTTTCATTTTTTAATTCAAATTCAATTCTTTAAATCAAAATACAGGGTGGGAAGGTGGGAACTGAGAAATGGTACCAGTATTTGTCTCTGTCATTGTCTGGGGCTTGCCACTCAAAAGAGAGGGCAGCATTTGCAGCAGAGAGTAACTAAATGGACTCAGGGGAAAACGGGCTGATGACCACTTGGCTCTCTATTGGTTAAGGGGGGTGGAGCCAAGATGGCGGCGCAGCAGCAGGAACATATCGCAGCTCTCATACAGCCACCCCAAAATACCCATAAAATAGGACTCTAAACCAATCCTAGAACTCCAAAACGCACACAAAGATACTTCTCACTAAAGTCAGCTCGGCTACGAGGAACCATATCAGCACTGCGAACCGAAAACAGCCTGGCCTGAAGCCGCGGCTGGACAGGAGGAGCAGAGGAGCCTCTGGTGAGCTAGGATTAGCGGCAGCTGCGAGCAACGTTCAGCACTAGGTCAGTGGAGTTTGTGAAACGAGGAGATAAGCAGTCAGGCCGAAAGGCCTCCAGAGCGGAAAAGCGAAAGGCAGAGGTTTTGCACCCGCCTCTGCGTTGCAGTTTCCCACCCGTGGCCTGCAGACAGCAGGGGGACTAAGCAATTGTTCTGAGGCCAGTGCTCTCGCGTTGAGTGGCCTGGATCCGGATCACCATCTTGGGCCTTGGTCTTGGAGTCTTCATTATCCAGTCAGCTGGAAGTAATTAGGAAGGGTCCCAGCACCGTCCTGATAGCTACGGCAGCCGGGAGGACCCCAGCGATTTGGGACAAAGCTTTCCCTTCTGCAAGCAGAGCCCAACAGAGATTTAAAAAAAAAACCATGGACTGAACAACCATGAGTAAGAATAAGCATAAGAAGCAAAGTAAGAACAGCTCCCAAACCCTAGATTCCTTCTTTGGGGAAAAGAAAGATCATGGGAGAGAGAGGGAGGAGGAGAGCGCAGCCAGAGCGCCCCCACCAGGGGCCTCCAATAAA
>CM053590.1:25168915-25182251 GCA_028646515.1 Pseudochirops corinnae | reverse complement strand
ATGATTTATCTAGCCATTCCCCAGTAGGTGGACATCCCCTTAGTTTCCAGTTTGGGGCTACTATGAAAAGAGCTGCTGTAAATATTTTTGTACATATACATCCTCTTCCTCTTTTTTGATTTCAATAGCTTATGGGCTGGGGTCAAAGGACAAGTGGGGGCATAGTTCCAAATTGTGTTCCAGAATAGCTGCATTAATTATTAGCCACACCAACAACACCTCAATGTGCCTTTTTTTCCACAGCCCCTCCAGTATTTGTCCATGATCAGTGTGAAGTAGAAACTCAGAGTTCTTTAATTCATATTTTTCTAATCATTAGTGGTCTGAAGCATTTCTTCCTCTGGTTGTTCATAACTTGTATTTCTTCCTTTCCTGGTCATATTGTTAAAAAATTTATCTCCTGGGGAATGACTTTTGGTCTTATAAATTTTAATCAAATTCTTGTGTCTTGGAAATGAGACCTTTATCAGATAAGCTTGATATGAAGATTTTTTTCCCCAGTTACTCATTTCCATTCTCATTTTATCTACATTAGATTTGTTTATGCAAATGTTTGTGTGGTTGTGGCATTTTATTATTAGATAATTAAAGTTGTTCATTTTACCTCCTGTGATATTCTCTTTTATCACTTGTTTCATCATGAACCCTTACCTAAACCAAGGAACTGGAAAGTGATTTCTTCTTTTTTCCTGTGATTTGATCATGATGTCGCCTTTTGTTTAAACCAGCTCTCCATTAGTTTATCTTGTGATATGGTGTGAGATGTTGGTCTGTACTAGATTTCTGCAAAATTGAATGTATTTTTTAAAATATTATGGCAAAGTAATATGTGTATAATTCTAAAAGTATCCTATATGAGAGTGAGTTCAGGTTTGCTTTTTTGTTTGTCCCTTCACATAAAAGTATCGGTAATCTTAAATGTTGAAATTTGAAGTTGCTTCTACAGTTATTGTAGTATTCCTAATTTTGTGAGAGTGATTAAAGGCAAAGAGACTTCGTGCTTTTCATTTGAGTACAGATCATGAATCTCTTTTGACCACCTACTTAATTGACTGACTCTTGAGTTGGTCTGTTTGATAAAATTGTGATTTGCTCTAAAGCTGTCCCAAAGTTATTCTTTTACTATATTTAGGCTGCCCTCCCTGTCAGGATTTTCTGTAGGTTTTCTGAAATGTTGCTGAAGACAAAGCAACCATCTTCCTGGTAAACAAGTCCTTGGCCTAGACCTTCCAAAGGCCGTACCTCCTTTCTACAATTCAGTAGTACCTGAGTTGAAAACAAGTCCCACTCACAAATCCCTCCTGTCGTCTCCCTGCTCCACCAAGAGCAAACCAGTGTTTGCTCTTTTAACTAGTAACATGGAATCTGTGGTGACAATGATGTTCTAATATTCTTTTTTTTCCCTTGTGGTAAAAGGATATGCCAAAATTAATACTTTCCATCAGGTTTTAACACTTTTTAGGCCAATAGGAAATCAACTTCTGGGTTCAGGTACCCAGTGTGGTACCTTATACTTAATAAACGCACACATCCATGTTAAACAAATGGTGGGCAAATTCCCTTTTTTTCTATTCGTATAAAATTACTTCTAGCACTTAAAACAGATTTAAATTCCTTTATTCTGCATTAAATTTTAGTTACTAGTTAAACAGTAGCTACTAAGTTTAAAAAACAAACAAATGAACTTCACAAACATAATATCATCAACTGTGCCAAAGAAACATTTTCTCTGAAAAAGAGCTGGTAGTTATAGTGACCACAAGTTTAATATCTGACAGTGGTATAAAAAGCCAATATTATTTTTAGACCTTATTAAGAAAGGCATAGTATTCGGTATGAGTGAGTCAATAAGCTCACCACATTTATCTCTGACCGCTACATTTGAAGTCCTGGGTTCAGTTCTTGGTGCCACATTTTGGGAAGGTTCCAGAAGAGGGCAACCAGAATAGTTAAGGACCTTGATATCATGTCCTGTGTGGGTTGGTTGAAAAAAGTATGAACGTTGAGGCTGGAGAGGAAAAGTCCTAGGGAAACCATGGTCATTGTCTTCACTTATTTGAGGAACTTTAGCCAAAAACAGGATTGGATTTATTATCCTTGGCTATAGAGGGGAGGACTAGCAGTCATGGGAGGAAGCTGTAAAGTCAAATCTGTGGGTAGCTTTGAAAGGGGCTTTGGGATACTCTTCAGGAGAGGCCTTTAAACAAAGATTGGGTGGCCAATTCTCAGGTATGTCATACAGCAGAGAGAATTCTTATTCAGGTACATGTTGGACTGGCTGGATTGGTCTATCAGTGGTCTCCTCCGATTCCAACATTCATTCATAGGCTCGGGGAAGAGACCTGCTGCTCCTGGCAACGTCCAGATAATCATGGAGATGTCTGTTTGACTTGGCATTTGCTTTTAAATATCTTCAAGTGAGTACCAAAACAAAAATTCAGTCTTACATTTTTTTTAAAGAAAAAGAAAAATTAGAGATTTCTACAGAGTTTAAACAAAAGCTTTCATTAAATAGATGCCCTGTTGTATTTAGTCACGAGTATTAGTTTTATTAGGTAATTTTCCTTATAAGCCTATGGTTCTTTATGATGTTAATCTCTCTTTTGAAACAGATTTTTTTTTAAGAAAAAAAGCAAAAATTTTATGACATCATAATCCTAGGATGTTTTCATATACAAACACTCTCACACAGATCTAACTCACAGTTAAGTTGGTTGCAGAAATACATACTGGAGCCTCACATCAGTGATGAAACCAATCGTGTATATGTGTGTGGGTGTGTGTGTGTGTGTTGTGCATGTGTGTGCATGCATACACATGCCTTCACTTTGGGATTTAGTACATATTGCTCACCTGAATACCTAAAACAAGGCAAAAACAGCTGGATTTGGAATTTGAAGACTTGCTCATAGATGGGTTGTTCTATCTGGGACTCCATTTCCTGGTACTTTTGCACCTCCGTTTTTTTAAAAAAAGTGATTGTTTTCCTAATAATGACCCAGAGGGCAGTGTTAGAGCAGAAATTGCCCTTTGAATTATCGTGGAAAGATTTAAGTCTGTATTACAGGCTGTTAAAAATGAGTAATCTGATTATGCTTATCCATTTCCTTACTGAGTTTGGTATTTAATTAAAACTGTAAATCCTCACTAGAAAGGCTTCTCCTGAACTCTCCCCTCTGTCACCCAATCTGTTAGGGCTCTTCTACCCTCTTGCCCAATGGCAAGTACTTACTTCATTTTGTATGTAATTTTACTCATTTATATTCAGAAGGTCATTGTGGCATAATGGATAGAAAGCTGCCTTCCACCTCAGACGTTACTGGCTATGTGACTTTGGCTAAGTCTCATAAGCTCTTGATGTCATGGGTAGCTCTCTCCAACTGTAACCCAAAGAGAAGGTGTTCACATGAATGGTGGAATGTTTCTCCTCTAGAAATTCCCTATACCATAAGATCACAAGTTCAGTTTTCAGCAAGCGTTTATCACTTTATGCAAGATAATATACTATAATGTTGGCAATACCAGATAAAAAATTATCTCTGACCCACAAAGCTCACATTTTATTCCAGCCTCACAATTTGTACACAAGTGTGGGAAAAAAAAGCATTTCAATAGGAAGAGTTCACCAGCTCCTGGGTATCAAGGCAGAGGCAGGAGAGGCAGAGCTGAGGAGTGAGTGTATTCCAGGCCCAGGAAAGGAGAGCCAGACTGTGGAGGACTTATTTAAAGCCATGCTGAGAAGTTTAATTAGAGTGCCATCCTTTGGAGTCTGAACCTGGGGACCATCTAACACATAGTGTTGCCTTCTGTAGCTTTAGTAATCCATCCTCACCATTCCCTTCCTCCCCCAAGCAGAGTTTTAAGACAGAATCACCAAGCTATTGTCAGTAGAGATGTGGTGGGGCTTCAGGATGTATTTTTGCAACCAACTTCTGTGAGTTGGATCTGTGTGAGAGTGTTTGTATATGAAAACATCCTAGGATTTTGATGTCATATTCTAGAGATGGTATGACTACACAGACTCTTTAGAAATACCAAGATTTACCATGATTATTAATTATAAGCCTTGAATTTTATATTCAGCTGAGAGAACCAGTTTGTTTTATGTTGCTTTAATTTGAATCTGCTAGAACAACAAGATTTTCATGAAGTTCAGTAGAACTTTCCTTTTGAATACTGCTATAAACATCTTTTAAATGTTTAGAATATTTTTCCTCATGACTTCGTTTAGTAGCTTGGGTGACACAAGGTTTTCCACTTGTTTGTCATTCTTCTGGTTCTGATGTTTGGCAGCCATGTTTATGATGAGGGGAAAAGTGAAATTACTCAATATGATTGTTACTACATTCACAGTATAAAGTGGAATCATTGCCCAATGTGAAGCCCCACTTGGGGAAGTAGAAGATGGGGACAAGGGCAAATTATGCAAGAAAGGGATGGGTTCCCGAGCTCTGGAGTTCTTCATTTATTTGGGGAATTTATTTGGAGAAATAATAGATTTTATTACATAAATGAAATAAAAATCCTTTCATTTTCTAATTTTGAGTTTTGAAGGTCTGACTTCAGGGGCTCAGAGTTCCTTTGGGGATGTGAATGACAGAAATATATCTTATCAGTATGTCTGCATCCTTGGAATTTAGATAATAAAGATTGTATACTCATTTTCTAGGCAGTTAAAAAACAAAAACCTGTAAGAAGTTCCTTTTTCAAACGTTTTCTTATGTAAGCATTTATATTTTTAAATACCATCTACATGTTTATAATTTGTTTATAATTTCTCATTTCACTTCTATGTAGTCACTCCCTCTAGCTTTTCAATAATAGGAAGTTTTAAAGTTTAAAACTGTTTTTATGATTAGTCTATGTTTTATGATTAGCAGAGAACAAAGTAACTTATAGCATATTCTCTCTGCAGACCTTCTGAGAATTTTAGTTCAGAAGTCTTGCTGTATGCAAAGAATCACTTTTTAAAATCCATTTTAGTTAGTAACAAGTCTTCTCACTTCTTCATTAACTTGCCATCTCAGGAGTCCCAAGTGCATTTTGGAGCTACTATCAAATTGCCATTTAAAAAAAAATTGATAGCAGTAATAATGATAATAAAACCCCACTTGAAAAATCATTGACCTTGCTGAGACTATAAATTTTCTGCACTATAAAAAGACCATAATCTTTTTGTACTATACATTCTTTAACTATTTCTTTCTCATCATAGAATGCTATCAAAACAAGAAGACTTACATCATGTCAAAATAACACCTTACTTTGAACACTTATGTCTTTTAGATATTATAAAGTTGGCTGAAAATTTGGGAATTTCATTCATTAAGAAACTTCTTTCTTCCATTCCAGTGTGTACTGATTCCATTTCTCTAACACAGATGGCTGGTGTGTCATAATGATAATCATAATAACTGTCACAGAATACTTTAAGGATTTAGTGGTAGAGGTCCATCTTCTCATTTGGCTCTCATAACAACCCTGTGAGGCAGATGTAACACACCATGTTATTCTAATTTTATCATTGCATGAGAAATCTGAGCGCCAAAGGGCTTATATTACTATGGAGTCCATAAGTGCTGGGGGGTCACACACTCAGAAGATGAACAAATCCAGTCTGGGATCCTTGGACCTAAATAGGACTTCCCTCAACATCATCCCCAGTAAGTGGCCATCCAGTCTTTGCTCTAAGACAGCCTGGGAAACCCACTGCCTCCTGGGGCACCACTTTTAACTTATTGATGATTAATAATTAGCAAATTTGTCCTTATATCAAACCTCAATTTACCTCTTCTAACTTCTGTCCATTTTTCCTGGACCAAGCCGAATAGCTCTAATCCCTGTTTGATGCCAGCCTTCCAAATACTTAGAGATAGCTGTGTGGTCCAACTGAAGTCTTATCTTCTCTAGATCCCTTTGGAGAATAAAAGCATTAACTCAGGATCCCTCATCATTCCGATTGGCCTCCTCAGGACACTCCAAAGTGTCAGGGTCCATCTTAGAATGTAGCACCCAGAGCTGAGCCCCTTGTCCTATATGTGACAAGTCAAGGCAGGGGACAGCGGGCCTAGCAAGCCCTTCAGAACATGAGGTGTCTTAGAATGCAGCCTGAGACTGGACAAGGCGGTTAGGTCCTGGCCACATCACACAGAGTCCCCGAGATCCTTTCTGGAGACTGTTGGGCAACTTCCATACATTCCCCATTTTAGACGTAAGATTTCACTTTGAGGCCTGTTAAATTTCATCTGCCTTTATTTTGTCTCATTTTTTTTTTGTTCTCTTTGGTCTTTTTTTTTGAATCCCTGGATTGGAAGCCTGAGGCTTCAAGATCATCTCAGTCTGTTCAGTGTCTCCATTGTACACTTAATAAGCCTCTTAGAGAAGTCACTTAGAATCCAGTAAGTCTGTGTGATGGAGATGATTTAGTTATCTCCTAGGTCAGCGCTTGGGCCCCGTGCAAACAGAAGTTATCACATGTTCTTGAGGCTGCTAAAGGATGCCACAGTGCACAGAGCTCTGGGCTTGGTGCGTCAGCCTCAGACACTTTAGGCTGCACTGGGCCTCATTCTCCTTAACTGTAAACTGAGGATGATAATAGTACTTACCTTGCAGGGCTCTTGTGAGGACCAAATGAGATAATGCTGGTAAAGCGTTTAGTTCAGTGTCTAGCACATATAGGGCCTACATTCCCCTCCCCACCTCTTTCTTATAAATACATACGAACATCCTACAGCCCTATAAAGTTGTTTTCCTTCCTTTTTCTCATATTTCCCTAGGCCACCTAGTCTAGCCGGTCTATATGCTTTCATCCCATTGTACTTGTTCCCTGTTAACGTGTGAACACCCTTACTCCCTATGTGAAGACTGTAAGCTCTTTGTAGACAGGAACTGCCAGTTTTCACTACACATTCTCAATACTTTTAACAAAGGTTTGTGTTTATTAAATCTTTTGTTGAATTACTGAAAAGCGTTTCATGAATCTACCTTTATGTAGGAAATAGATACATACCAAGAGACATAAAAAAGCATTTTTAAAAGTTACAGATCTTTTGTTTTTCTTTTGTCACTGGATAAATGGCTTTCTTAGTTTAAGGTTGCAGAGTTGTGGTTTTATTACCTGGAAATTACCCATCATATTTAAACTTAAAATTAAGTAGAGACCTGATTTTTCTCATTAATTTTCTTGTGTTAAAGAACATAATCTTTATTAAAGGTTCAATTCTCACTTGACTGCATGATATGAGTTGGTTAATTAACCGAAATAATAAATTGAGTCAGGCCCTGATTATTTTTAGAAAAATTCTCTTGGCTGCTAAGGTATGTGAATTTTGAGAAAATGTCCCTGGACCTCAGTAGAAAAGGTTGCTTCTCAGGGAACTGGCAGTAACTTTTCATGGCTGTTTCTGGCCCTCAAGCCAGTGCTAACTGGCCACACCTCAGATCTCTGCTAACAGGTTTTCCTATCGCAGTTAACTGGGCCACCTCTGACTCTTCTGAGCTGCTAATGCATGGAGTCAGCATCTCTGTGGCAGCCATTTTTTATTTGTCCAAAGGCCTTCAGAAGCTCCTTGATGATGGGGTGTATAGCATATGGCTTTCTGACCTTTACACTTCAGCGGTCTCTTTGATTAAATGCGAGAGTAGAATATATTTGCATTTTTTCATATATATCTATATATACCAGTTTAATCTTCTAATTTAGTGACACAAAATATCTAATAGTGGTTACAACCTGTGGTAAGACAGAAGAAACTGCTCTTCAGAGAGGGAGCATGACTGTGTGTCCTGTGCTCCCTGTATTAGTTCTCATTGTAAAGGCTGGTCACCACAGAGTTGGGAAACCTTTGGGTCCAGCTCTGCCACAGATAAGCCCTGTGTTCTGAGACAAGGCTACCCTGCTCTGGATCTTAGTTTCCTTTATCTGTAAATTAGACCATGAGACAGGATGATCTCTCATTTCAGGTCCAGTCCTGTGGTTCTTTGCTTACTGCTATGCAGACCCTTAGCATAGCCCTGCCACCCCCAGGAACACTTGCTTTTTCTGTCTCTGTCCTTCTCTTGTCTGGCTGTATCTTTGTCTCTCTTCTTCTCTCTTCCTTCCCTCTGTTCTTTTATCTTTCATCCTCCTTTCCCTTCCTCCTGCAGTCTTGGTGGTGTTCCCCCCAGTGATGCTTGGACTATCTTAGTAACAAGATCACTGACCCTTTGTCACAGCCCCGAGTGATGTTCTGTAAACAATGTGACTCCTCTTTTCACATACCTTTGCCATCGAACTGTCTTTACAAATCTTAAAAGGATTGGGTGAGAAGTGCTGTTATTGCTGGCCAATCATTTATACTTTTTTTTTCTGTTCATTCAGGGCTTGAAAGACAGTTTAGAGGCATTATTACTAGAAAAACAGATTGCTTAAGAAATAGAAAACCGGGAAAAATAAGCCTGTATCAGAGTCTAGTCAGAGTATTAAATGGGACAAAAGTAGAAATACTTTAACATGTATTTGGGGGTCTTGGGGAAGATAAATGTTTTCTCTGCCTTTTTTTCTTTTAAATGAAGACATTAGAAGGTATGAATGGGAGAGGAGGAGCCTGGGAAGAGAGTGGAATAAGACAGGAAATACTGGGCTCTTCACATTTCTCCCACAAACAAGACAGAACATCACCTTAAAGTGAACTTTGAGTGGCAGAAATAATTAAAAGTGGTGGTAAAGAAGTTGTCCTCCTAAGCCAACTTGGGAGGAGGACCTGAAGAAAGACTGGACCTCTAGAAGCAGAGGTTTGGCTAGATTGAAGTGCAAACATCTCCAGGCAGACTCTGCTGAATCAACAAACAAGAAGTCCTTGGGGACAGTCAGCAGCCTCACCAACACTATTGGAGTCAGACAGCTGAGTGAGTGGAGGAAGATTGAAAGACTCTCAACTGTTGTGGGGTGCCAGGGCCCAGGCTGTGGCTGTGGGTGAGAAGGAGTGAGCACATGCCTGGTCAGTGTAGTAGCAGAGGGTCGTGGGTACTTATAGAAAAGCAGAGCCCCAGATTTTGGTTCAGGGCAGAGGGGAGAGCTGAAGTTCACAGCCACAGGAGAGAACCACAGGGAGCAAGAACATTTGTGTTGCCAGCATGTCTGGGGCCCTAACTTGGCCATGGTTTGGAGAAGAGTGCCTGAGGTCATCCCTCAGACAGAGCTCACAAAACAACTGTATGAAAAACTTGAAGCCTGAGACACCCCCCACACCTCGGAACTGGAACCTCCCTTTAAGAGTAAGCTGCTAAGAATATAATAATAATAATTATTATTATAAGCAAAGGAGAAAGAACCTGACCATAGATTGCTACTATGGAGATAGAGAAGAACTGGGTTCGTACTCAGAAGAAGATAGTGAACTTTAAAAAGCCACTTCGGCTTCAGAAAAAAAATGTCAAGTAGTCACAAGCCCAAAAAGAGTTCTTGTAAGAACTTCAAAAGGACTTTAAAAATCAAATAAGAGAGGGGGCAGCTAGGTGAATAGCATTGGCCCTGGAGTCAGGAGGACCTGAGTTCAAATCTGGACTTAGACACCTAATACAAAACTAGCTGTGTGACCTTGGGTAAGTCACTTAATGCCAATTGCCCTGCCTTCCCCCCTCCAAAAAAAAAGCAAAAAAAAAAGAGAGAGAGAAAAAATCAAATAGGAGAGGTTGAAGAAAAATTAGGGGAAAAAATTAGATCGGTCAAAGAAAATTATGAAAAAAAAGTCAGCCAGTTTGAAAAGAGATCTAAAAACTTAAGGAAGAAAATAACTCCTTTGGATAGAGTACCAGTCCTAGAGTCAGAAGGACGTGAGTTCAAATTTGGCCTCATACACTTGATGCTTACTAGTTTACTAGCTGTGTGATCCTGGGAAAGTCACTTAAGCCTGAGTGTAAGGAAGGAAGGAAGGAAAGGAAAAGGATAAGGGATGGATTTTTGGAAGGTGATGTAGATCATGCATTAGGAGGGTAGGGGAGAGAATAGGGAAGGAATTCTTAGGTGGGTAGGTTAAGGACTAGGAGAGTAAAGGAAGGTGATAATGGAGGGATTCTTAAGAAAGGTACTGATGGGGCAGCTAGGTGGCACAGTGAATAGAGCACTCACCCTGGAGTCAGGAGGACCTGAGTTCAAATGTGGACTCAGACACCTAACACAAAACTAGCTGTGTGACCTTGGGCAAGTCACTTAACCCCAATTGCCCTCCCTTCCCTCCTCCAAAAAGAAAAAAAAAAGAAAGATGCTGATTAGGGAGGGAGTAAGAAGTAATTCAGAGACATAAAGGGGGATAGGGTAAAAAGAAAGGCTAAGAAGGATAATAGAGAGGAGAAACAAGATGGAGGGAGATACACAACTAGGAAATATAACTTTGAATATGAATGGGATAAACTCATCCATAAAACAGAAATGGATAGCAGAATGGATTAAAAATCAGAATCCCACAATATATTGTTTCAGATGCATTTTAAAATAAGAGATACAGTTAAAATAAAGGACTGGAGTAGAATTTATTATACTTCAACTGAGGCAAAAAAAAAAAAGCAGGAGTAGCCATCATGATATGAGACAAAGTAGAAACTAAAATAGATTTAATTAAAAGAAATAAACAACTACATTATGATAAAAGGTACCACAGAAAATGAAGCAATGTGCAACAAATACTATAGCGTCTAAATTTTTTTTTAAAAAGTTAAATGAATTATAGATGTAAATAAATAGTAGTACTATGATATTGGGGGATAACCTTCCTTTGTCAGAATTAGATAAATCTAACCAAAAAAATAAATAAGAAAGAATTAAGGAGGTGAATAAAGTTTTAGATATGATAGATATCTGGAGAGAATTGAATGGGATTTTAAAAGAATACACCTTTTTCTCCATGGTACATGGTACCTTTACAAAAATTTGCCATATATAAGGGCACAAAAAACTTTAAAACTAAATACAGAAAAGCAGAAATAATTAACTGCATCTTTTTCAGATCACAGTGCAATAAAAATTATATTCAGTAAGGGACCTTGGAAACAAAAACTAGTTGGAGACTAAACAACCTAATTGGAAACTACATAACCTAATCTTACAGAATGAGTGTGTTTTAAAGGATCTCATAGAAACAATCAGTAATTTCCTTAAAGAGAAGCAATAATGAGATAACATCAAAACCCATGAGATGCAGCAAAAGGAGTAATCAGAGGAAAATGTATATCTCTTCTGTCAGCAAAATGGAGAAAAAAAATAGACCAGTGAATTGGATATGCAATTTTAAAAACTAGAAAAAGAACAAATTTGAAAACTCCAATTAAACACCAAATTGGAAATCTTAAAAATTAAAGGTGAGAATAATAAGAGTGTAACAAAACCATTGAATTAATAAATAAAAAGAGAGAAAAAACTAAATTACTAGCATTAAAAATGATAAGGGTGAATTTTTCACTAATGAAGATGAAATCTGAGCAATTATAAGAAGTTATTTTGCCCAATTATATGCCAATAAACTTAACAATTTAAGTGAAATGGAAGAATATTTACAAAAATATAAACCACCTAGATCAGTGGTTCTCAGCCTGTGGGTTGTGACCCCTTTGGAGGTGGAACGACCCTTTCACAGAGGTCACTTAAGACCATGGGAAAACACATATTTCTGGTGGTCTTAGGAACCAAGACACGGCTCCTCTGTCTCCAGGTGGGCCCGCCCACATGCAGATACGCCCACTTACGAGTATTAAAGGGTCCGGACATTAGGAAGGTTGAGAACCACTGGCCTAGATTAACAGAAGAGGAAATAGAATATCTAAATAAACCTATTCTAGAAAAAGAAATTTAACAAGACCATAAGTCAGCTTCCTAGGAAAAAAGCATCAGGACAGATGGATTTACAAGTGAATTCTACCAAACATTTAAAGATCAACTAGTTCCAATATATTACAAAAAATCATACATTGTGACAAAGTAGGACTTATACCAGGAATTCAGGGATGGTGTAACATAAGGAAAACTATTAATATAATTGATTATATAGATAACAAAAGTAACAAAAAGTATGTGATTATATCAGTAGATATAGAAAAAGCATTTGGTAAAATACAGCACTTGTTCTTATTAAAGAAACTTGAGAGCAGCCTTCCCAACAAGATCAGGAGTGAAATAAGGATGCCCATTGTCACCAATATTATTCAGTACTGTATTAGAAATGCTAGGAATAGCAATAAGAAAAAGAAATTGAAAGAATCAGAATGGGCAGTGAGGTTATAAAATTGTCTCTCTTTTTGCAGATGATATACTTGGAATATCCTAAAGATTCAACTAAAAAGTTAGTAGAAATGATCATTTTAGCAAAGTAGCAGGATATGAAACCAATTTATATGTCATCTGCATTTCTATATATCACCAACAAAAGCCTGCAAGAAGAGATAAGAGGAGATACTCCATTTAAAATTACTATAGACAACAAGAAACACATTTGAAACAAGGGAATACACACAGGGTAAAGGTAAAAGGCTGGAGTAGAATATATTATACTTCAGCTAAAGTTAAAAAAGCAGGGGTAGCAATCTTCATCTCAGATAAAGCAAAAATAGATCTAATTAAAAGAGATAAGGAAGGAAACTATACCCTGCTAAAAGGCACCATTGAGAATGAAGCACTCTCATTACTTAACATATATGCACCAAGCAGTATAGCATCCAGATTCCTAGAGGAAAAGTCAAGGGAATTAGAGGAAGAAATAGATAGCAAAATTATACTGGTGGGGACCTCAATCTCCCCCTCTCTGAACTTGATAAATCTAACCTCAAAATAAAGAAGAAAGAAGTTAAGGAGGCAAATAGAATTTTGGAGAGGCTAGATGTGATAGATCTCTGGAGAAAACTGAATGGGGATAAAAAGGAATATACTTTCTTCTCAGCAGTACATGGCACATACACAAAAATCAACCATGTACTAGGGCATAAAAACCTCATAATTCGGTGCAGAAAGACAGAAATATTAAACGCATCATTCTCAGGTTATGATGCAATAAAACTCATATGAAATAAAGGGCCATGGAAAGATGGACTAAAAACTAATTGGAAACTAAATAATCCTAAAGAATAAGTGGGTCAGAAAAGAAATTATAGAAACAATCAGTAACTTCATTCAAGAGAATGACAGTAATGAGACAACAAACCAAAACTTATGGGATGCAGCAAAGGCAGTTGTTAGGGGAAGTTTTATATCCCTAAATGCGTACATGAATAAATTAGAGAAAATGGAGGTCAATGAATTGGGCATGCAGTTGAAAAAGCTAGAAAAAGAACAAATTGAAAATCCCCAATTAAATACTAAATTAGAAATAAT
>CM053590.1:25140429-25168415 GCA_028646515.1 Pseudochirops corinnae | reverse complement strand
TTGCTGGATTACTTCTTAAAGTTCCTGTAGAATGTCAATATTCATAATTATTTTACAATTAGAATTTTAGAACTTTACATTTAATTTTCAGTCATAAGTAGAATAAAATGTCATATCTTATAATTGTAATTGTATAATATAAGTTTTAATTAGGAGTTTGGGGGAGCAAAGGTTATCACTGTAGTTATTATAGCAATTAATGAATAAATTTAAAAGAATATGATAAATAGCTTATTAAATTACCCTGGTGTAATCACAGCACATTTGGGGAGGTGGTTGTGTTGAAAGTGTCCTGTGAAACGAACACATTGGGACCCAAAGCACTAGTTAATATTAGTTACTGACTTCTTAAGCCCTCAACAGCACTGAACTTCTGTAGCTCTTAACTATTTTTGCCATTTTGATGTGTGTGGTTCAAAATTGTTTTGTCTTTTTTTGAATATTTAGTGCAGTTAAGCACCTTTCAAACACTGATAAATACTCTGGGTTTTTTTTTCTTTTGGTATACTGGTCTTCCTTCTTAACCATTTATCCCTTAGGAACTTAAGGAGGTTTGTAAAGTTCTTATAGTTCTTTATATACAGTATTTTGAATGTCATTTTATTTGTCATATGTCATAAATATTTTTATAATCTTTCATTTTTAGTAACTTCTATTGTAGCTTTTCTTGGTAAAATGTGTGAGGTGTAGGCACAAATCTAATTTTTTTCCATACTCCTTTCCAATTTTTCCAGTAGTTTGGATCAAATAATGAGCTCTTACATAAACTGTATTGTTAGTTTTGCTTAACTGTTTTACTTTGTTACAAGACATCTGTCATGAAGAGGGTATAATCACCAAAAGTTTATAATGCAAAACCAAATATATGTCATTAAAACTTAAAGGCAAAAACTGATGTACAAAAATACTTTAATATAATCAACCAATCCAGTTTGTTTTTAATAATTCTTCCATTTTTTTAATAGAAAAAGCCATCTATCCTCCACAATGAAGATAAATACATTAGCCCCTTTTCTTTTAACTTTCTGTAGTAAATTTTTATGTTTATCACCAACAACTCACTGAGGTATATGGCATGAGACATGAATATAAACCCAATTTTCTCCAGGTAAATCTGTCAAATAATTAGCAAATTAAAATCTTAAATAATAGTTCTGACTAGATGTTTAGTGTTTCTATTCCGTTCTGCTGTTCTAGTTCTCTATATTTATCCTAGTTTTGGTGATAATGAATTTACAATATGCATTAAAATCTATCACAGGATCACTTTCATGCACCTCCCTCCCCCCACGTCCTTTAGTGTTCTTGTTCATTTGTTTTCACAGAGATTTCATTACAACTTTTATCCAGTTGTATTAAGAAATCCTTTGGCATTTTGGTATTCTAATAAGTAGACAAATGATAACTTTATCTTCAAACAGGTTGTGACATGCCAAGATCCCGTCTTTACTGCTTTTACACGCCACCCCACATAAGTTGGTTGAATTCTTTTCCAAAAAGTCAAAGAAGCTTTCCCAAAGGACAGGGAGCTAAGGCTCGAGTGGCCTAGCTGCTGCTGCTGCAACTCCCTGGTAGCTTCAGGCCACACTGACCCAGCTTCCTGCCCACTTAAGAAAGACCTAACCCCATGGAAGAGTATAGTCTGGGTTCCCTCTATCTTGGAGAGTATCCCAGGATCTCTTTAAGAGTCACCACAACTGGTCTTGCTGACTACCCTTACAATCTGGAGTCAAGGGACCCATCTCCCACCTGCTGTACTATTATGCATTGTAGTAAAGTTCTTAGACCAGCTCACAAAAAGCAATTTACCATGTACTTGAATATTGCTTGACATGCCTCACAGAGAACTGCACCAAACAAGGTCACTTCACAACAGTCCACTTAACATGAAACTTTAGTGTAAAGCCATGCCCCACTCTAATAACATCATTCCCAATGGTAATTATCTTCTCTACCTATCCTTGGGAGAACCATCTCATCCTTTAAAAGGTAGAAAGCATCAAAGGATAAGAAAGATGAAAGGATATGGGAGGAGATATGATTTTGTCAGGCTAAGAAAGAGATTCTACTGCTCTGAAGAAGTGGAAGGTGATTCTACTGGGTTAAGGAAAGCCTCCAGCATGGTATAATTCCCATTCTTGAATGTTGTAGAATCTCCTTTCCCATAGTGTTAAGTTTTTACAATCCAAATTTTGGTTGTTAAATAACAAATAAAGTTATTTAGATCGAAAATCTGGGTATGTCTATACTATACTCACAGTAGTGAGTACAGGAAAATACACACCGAGTTCTATCATAAAGGAATAAGAATAAATTCTCTGCTTATATTCCCCCTATACTCACCATCCTTATCTTCTTCACCCCCACATTCTAAAACTTCACAGAGGACACTGCACTAAGAGGGATAGCACGCCCTCAGAATTAAATCTGGATGACACAAACGTAAGTGATTCTAATAACAAAAGGAAAGGAAAGCTGTCTGTAGAGACAAATTCAGGTGCATAGGGTACTCACTGCCCAATTCAGAATTTTAAAAGTCATACAAAGTAATTGGAAATAACGCCAGGTGACTGATTATCACTACAACGGTATAGTATTGTCCCAATAAGAACAGTTTGAGAGCAATGGAACTCAGAATAATCTGAGAGTTGCAACAAATACTAAGGGTAACTAAAAAATGTTTGTTTTTTAAATGGAGTACAAGAGGAAGATCAACAAGTGATATGACTATGGATGAAACAGACCATTCACGAGAGAGGGGGAGAGGGAAAAGGAGAAAGGGAGAGAAGGAGGGAGAGAGGGAAAGAGCAAGAGAGAGACGGAGGAAGGGAAGAAGAAAGAGAGACAGACGGAGGGAGGGGGAGAGGGAGAGAGAGAGAATGAATAAAGGCAGAACTAGGCAAATAAAGGCAAAACTCTTCGTTTTCTTCTATTTTTTTTTCTACCAAACAGAATGATCTTCAAACTGGCAACAATAAAACAAAAATGGTTAACAGATGGCTGAAACCCAAGGAGGCAGAAAGAAGGCATCTAGCTGCTCTAGATTAATCCAACTCACCTGGTCTAGAAGATTTAGAGACCCTGTCACTGATCTTCAAAAGATCACAAAGAATGAGGGAGGTATCAGAGGACTGGAGATAGGCCAACATCCACATTTGAAAAGACAAAAGAAGATGAATTTTTTTTAACCAGACGGGCTTATGAGCTAGACTTAAATCACCAAACAGATGGTATGTAAGCATTCAGAAAAGGAAGCAGTGACAACTGAAAACAAATATAGTTTCATCATGGATGGGTCGTACCATAATGTCCTCATTTACTTTTTTTAAACTGGTAAAGGAGAGCAGTGTCATGCACATAGTACACAGAGGTTTCAGGAAATGTTAGACAGACCGTCAGGCTATCTTTGTAGCCAAGGTGGCAAAGGGAACAGGACAACTCTGTGGTTCTATTGCTCTTCTGAACCTTTGTAGCTAAATTCAGTGAAAAGGCCATGTACAACAGGGGCCTCCACTCTCCTCTCCCTCCACCCCTTAAAATCTGGCTTCTGAACTTATCAATCCTCCCAAACTGCTCTCTCCAAAGTGACTAACTATGTCTTAATTGCCAAATCCAATGACCTTTTCTCAATCCTCATGCTCCTTGACCTCTTTGCAGCCTGTGACGCTGTTGACCATTCTCTCCTCCCTGAGACTTTCTTCTCTCTAGGTTTTCAGGACACCACTCTCTCCTGGTTTTCCTCCTACCTATCTGATTGCTCCTTCTCTATCTCCTTTGCTGGATCCTCCTCCAGATCACACCCTCTAAGAATAGGTATCTCCTCAGGGCTCTGTCTTGGGCCCTCTTCTGTTCTCTCTCTATGCTACTTCATTTGATGATCTCATCAGTTCCCACAGATTTAATTACCATCCTGATGCTGATGATTCTTAAATCTAACCTTCCTGCCCCAATCTCTCAGCGGACTTCAAATCTCCCATCTGCGACTGCCTTTCAGACATTTTGAACTGGATGTAAACTCAATATGTCCAAAGCAGAACTACTACCTTTCCCTCCAAACCAGTGGTTCTTAACCTTCCTAATGCCGCGACCCTTTAATACAGTTCCTCATGTTGTGGTGACCCCCAACCACAAAATTATTTTCATTGCTACTTCATAAGTGTAATTTTGCTACTGTTATGAGTAATGTAAATATCTGATATGCAGGATGTATTTTCATTGTTACAAACTGAACATAACCCACAGGTTAAGAACCGCTGCTCTAAACCTTCCCTGTTCCTATGTTACTGTAGAGGGAAACACCATCCTCCTGCTCCCTCAGGCTCCCAACCTGGAAATCGTCCTGGACTCCTCACTATCTCTGGTGCCCACATCCAAGCAGTTGCCAAGATCTGTCCAATTCACCTTTGCAATACCTCTCCTATATGCTTCCCATCTCTCCTTTGACACTGCCCCCACCGTAGTACAGGCTCCCCTCCACTCCTGCCGGGACTACTGTGTCTGCCTCCAGGCTCTCCCTACTCCAGTCCACTCTCCATGATGCCACTAAAACAGTCCTCCTAAAAGGCAAGTTTGACCATGTCACCATTGTACTCAATAAACTCCAGTGGCTTGATACTGCCTCCAAGAGCAAAGAGGCCTTCAAAGACTTTCATAACCTAGAGTTCCCCTTCCCCCGCCCCCCCCCAGTCCTTTTACATGTACCCTTCAATCCTGAGACACTGGCCTCCTGGCCATTTCACCAACCAGATATTTCATCTCTTGGCTTCAGACATTCTCTGTGACCGTCCATCCCCCATGTCTGGAATGCTCTCCCTCCTCCACTTGGACTACTGGCCGTCCTGGCTTCCTTTAAGGCCCAACAGGATACTTCCCCCAAGCACTCTAAATTCTAGCACTTTCCCTCTCTTAATTATTTCCTACCTATCCTGTCTGTGGTTTGCTTTGCATGTATTTGCATGTTGTATATACACACACACACACACACACACACACACACACACACACCATTAGACTATAAGTTCTTTTAGGGCAGAGACTCTTTCCCTCTTTTTTATACCCAGTGTTTAACATAGTGCCTGAAATGTAGCAAATGCTTAATAAATGTTTAACGAATAGAACTGAGCTCAGAAATGGCTGAATGATCCGACGAAAAGCATAGTGATCTATCCATTGTTGCCAATTTCAAGGACAGTGGCTAGGGGAATCATGAGGGATTTGCCTTTGGCCCTATGCTATTCAATATTTTTATCAATATTTTTTCTCTATTAAACAGTATTCTACTTTTTCCAATTACTATAAATTCAATTTTCAACACTCATTTTTAAAATAAAACTTTTGAGTTCCAGATTTTCTCCCTTCCTCCCTAAGACAGTAAGCAATTTCATACAGGTTATATACGTGTAACCATCTAAAACATATTTCTATATAAGTCAAGTTATATAAAAAGAAACAGAACAAAAGGAAAAAAAACTACAAAAGAAAAAAGGAAAAATAGTATGTATCACTCTGCATTCAGACTCCATCAGTTCTTTCTCTGGAGGTGGTTCATCAATATTTTGGATGAAGGAATAGACAGCTTGCTGACCAATTTTTCAGATGACCCAAAGCTAGAAGGTATCAATAACCATGTGGTGAGGATCCCAGAAGATTACACAGGACTAGAACAAAAGACCAAATTTAATGATATTGAGAGGATTTAAAGTCTTATCTATCTGCTAAAAAACATCAATTGTATCAATTGTAAGATGAAGGAGGAACAACTTTTCATGTGAAAAAATATCCCAAGGTTTTCATGGGCTTAGATTTAAAAGCAAGCTAACATTGCAGCCTGTACTGAAAATCCCAGTGGTTAGAAAATAGAAGATGACACTTCACATATTCTTTTCGTAGCGTGGACCATAGATGGAGCATTCTATTCATATCCAGGGGTCCAATTTAGGAAGGTCATTGACAAGCTAGAATGCTTGAGAGGAAGATGAGCAACATGTTGAGAGGGCTGGAGTCCAGGCCATAAGAGGATTGGCTGAAAGAAATGGATGCTTATCCTGGAAAGAAGACTAAGAATGGCTCTAATTGTTGTTCTCAAGTACCTGAAGGACAAGCATGCAATTCAGTAAGCATTTGATAGATGCCTATTGTGTGCCTAGTCCCGTACTGTGGAAGAGGCTAGTCCTCCTTCTAGCCTAGGGGGCAATGCTAGGAACAAGGGCTGGAAGCAGTAGAGGCAACTTTGAGCTTGATGTAAGGAAAAACTTTCTAATAGTTTGTTTTTCAAAGTGGATCATTCTAGGAGGTAAGAGAGGTCTTCAAGTGGAGGTAAAACACAGTATTTCTACAGGAATTTTTATAAAGGGGATTTCTGGTCAAACACAAAACCAGGCTGGATTAAAAACAAACCAAAAGCACAGTGGAAAAAGGTAATATGGGAGTGCAAAGAAATGAGTCAGAAATAGTAGTTTTCCTTGAGAAACTAACATTTATTTCAACATATATTTTTGGGAACAGGACAGCAAAGAATATGGAGATAAACCTAGTAATGATGCAGTCAACAAACAGGTAGGGGAGTAAAAGCAGGCAAACAGCAAAGTAATATAATATTTTCAAAATGACATATTT
Source organism: Pseudochirops corinnae (assembly GCA_028646515.1). Classification (NCBI taxonomy): domain Eukaryota; kingdom Metazoa; phylum Chordata; class Mammalia; order Diprotodontia; family Pseudocheiridae; genus Pseudochirops; species Pseudochirops corinnae. Next base: position 25,161,800 of record CM053590.1, on the reverse strand, counting down.
TTCAAAAAGCATGTGTAAATATGGGTAAGGGGAGATGCATTTTAAAATAAACGCAATGTTTAGAAAATAACAAGCACTTTTAACAGGTCTAAATGTGGAAAAAGGTGAATAGGATAGGAGACTCTTCCCAATAAATATATTATTATAGTAATTCCTCTATATGGGAATAAATGTTCCTATGAATTGTGAGTGGTTCTAAAAGTTTTTTTTTCTCCTGGCACAGTATTTTCTGCCACAAAGAACTACAGAATGGTGAACTTTTAAACTGACACCATCAAGGGTAAACTGGGAGACTGGTACATGTCCCTTCAATTAGGATACGTCATTTTTATGGAAATCTTTGCAAGTTCAAGATTTGTCTTATCCTGAGATCAATGCACGTGATACAGTCAGGTTTATCCTTTCCCTTACACAGAGGCTGGGTAAATAAAATTTATATTCAACAAAATGAATCACAAATTTCCTCTTATTTACAATAACCAAAATTACATGGCACAGTTAGTAAAATTTGTGGCAAAACCTTTAGGAATCACTGGGCTTTTCGGTAAACAGTTCTAAAGACCAACAGAGAAGTTAACAGAGCTAAGGGATAAAGCAAAGAAAGCGAACATTGGATAAAATACTAGTAATGAAGAAATATTTAAGAAAAATATTATAGCAAAATTTTTTAAGTTAGCTATATCAGACATATGAAGATGGTTCAACATAAGGAAAATGACGATTTACTTAGAAAACCCAAAAGCAAAGAAACTGATACAATTGTTGATTCTGTAAAGAAGGGCACAAAACAAATGGATAAAAAGTTATTTCTGTATAGCAATAATAAAATCTGAGAAGAAATCATAAAAAGGGGAATTTCATTCAAAATAAATGCATAAAGTGGGAGTCAATCTACCAAGATACACTTCTTAATGTTTACACAAATATAATTACAAAACACTCTTTAGAGAAATGAAGATAATCTAAGTAACTGCAACAGACATCACTGCTCATGGCTAGGCCACATTATTAGGAGAATAAAAACGCTGTTAAATACTTGGGTTTTGCAGTTTCTGGCACATAGAAGGTGTTACAAAAATTCCCTTCTTTACCACAACTAAATTAATTTATAGATATATTGATACCAAAGAACCAATACTTTATGGGGCTACACAAAATAATAACAAAATTCACTTGGATGAACTAAAGCTATATGGATTCTCAAGAGAAATAATAAATGAACTATATATTTTAACCAAGATAAAATTTCTCCGTAAATATCTACAGCTGTGAACTTCTAGTACTTAATTCTTAAAATAACGATGATAATAACACTCTTAAGAAACTCAAACATATCTAGTCAAAGTTAGAATGAAAAGATAAGAAAATAATTTTGTAATCATCAAATAATTTTGTAATCATCAAATATTACTTACAGAAACTTTTGGGAACTATGTTACCATAGAATTATAATACATATTACCTGATAAAACCTGGACATGAATTACAGATCTTTAGATATATAATTCATAAATTATTAGTTTTTTCACTTGGCATCTTAACCTTACCCACAGACTATCTGTCTCTGGGCTAAAACCTTAGCAAGTCATGTTCTTCCTTGTAAAAAAACAAAATAGTAGACTCAAGTATACAAATTCAGCAGCGAGACTTGATGTTAGTCCAATCTAAGTCACTACGTGAGAAGATCCCATAAAAGTTCATTCTTTCGGGGGATGGAACAATCCAGATTTGCTGTTTCAGTTAAGAATAGTTTTATCCCCAAGAATATTCCAAAAATCTCAGATATACTCGATTAGTTTGTTCAATCATCCAACCTTGAACCTTGCTCTCCTTTGATTAAGCATATACTCAGCACAGAGAGTGTTTCATGATGACCTCAACAACTGCAAGAAATGTTTCTAAAGTATATGACACAATCAAACAATCTTGGGTATTTGAGACTGAAACTCAAAATTGCTTAAGATACTGGGATCATGGCTCTTTTCATCACTACTAAAAAGGTACAGGCTTGGGGCACCCTCTAGTGTCCAGCCTTATCACATGCAAGGATTATTGCTCAACATGAGTGCAAAACCAAAGGTCTAGGAAAAAAATAAGCCATTTCTTACAGAGAAAAAGATCTGTTTATTATCTCTTCCATTTCTACTTAACGGTCTTTCTTATCATATTTGTGCTAAGTCTACATGACCTAACCTGTGTATCATCGCTGCCTTCCATTCCTATGTCTTCATTATTTCCTTTTTCCAGCACTTCTGCCTTCTGACAAGAAAGAGAAAAAGAAAGGATATGAAAAACAAACCAGCCAATTCGGCATTTTACTGGAAACATCAGTAATATCTGCACACAGCAGATCTTTGGAGCTGGAAGGGTCCTTAAAGATCACCCACACCAACCCCTCACATTCACAGTTAAGGAAACCAAGGCCCAGAAAAGTGTGGCAACTTGGCCAAAGCCACACAGCTAGTAAGCGGCAGGGGTCCTGGGCCTCCTCGTTAGAGGCACGCTCTCCTACACCAAAACTACTCCTTAAGCAAAGATTTCAGGAGGATAGAGAAACCACCCACATGTTTTTCCTCCATGTGGCTCTACCTTCTTCTTTGACCACTGGCATTCTCTACTTTCTAAGTCAGGATTCTTGCTTTTCCTTCATGGTTTCGGAGTTCCTCCGATTTTTTACACATCAAGCATAAACTTATTTTCCTCCTGATTTATGGAACTAATTCTTGCGAGGATGATCACAATTTTTCTGTAGAATGCAATCTTAAAGTAATCTGTGATCAAGTGCCAAACAAATGACTTTTTGGCTTCTTTAGTTATTTCATAAGAGATCCTACATATTCTCCTAAAATCTGGCTCTTCTGGTATACCCAAAGTGAGGTCTTCACATTCTTTCTTGATCTAGAATTTAAGACTGAGGTGTGGGTCATAAATTAAGCTTATCCTGGAAGAGATCTTTTCTCCTGACAAGCTTTTATAGTCTAAAGGGAATTTTTAAAAAATCTATATTGAAAAAAATATATAGGAATAATTTTAATCAAGATCCCCTAAATTAATATAGCATTTGTTCTTGAAGAACACCTGAATACCAGGAAATGTGGAAGAAAAAGGAATGAAGGAAATTGTACTTCAACGGAAAAACAGACGTAAATTTGGCTGACAGAATGTCATACGCCACAAGAGAATTAAGTAATGACCCTCCAATACCTGAGAAAACAACCAAGAGGCAGAAGTTCTCTGCGATCTCCATTATGAATACACTCAGATTTAAGGGGTTTCATGGTTTGTTTTGAGAACTAAAGTCATAAAGGCAAAGGCACCATCTGAATGTACCAAAGGTTTATTGGTGAGGAGGAGGAGGGTGTACATCTGACATTCATGGGCTGCCACAAGCAGGTGTGTCAACGATAAATTTGTATGGGATGTGTGGCAGTAGCCATAACAAAAAGTATGAATAACATCCATGCTAATGTCTACAAGTAAATCTAAAGTAAGCATAAGTAACCACAAAATGCCAACCAGTTGCTTCACAAGACATTTTAAAACACATAATCACAAAATGCCATGTTGAGTTGCTTGAATCCCTGCTATAATGGCAATTAGGATTACGGAGAATACTTCAACTGTTGGAAAAGTGACAGAATGGTTGCAAGACAAGACCAAAATCATCTCCTTCCCTTGAGGTGTGGCGGTAGCTGATGTGAGGCGCACCTACGAAAACAGCTGAGAAGGCAGAGATGGGGGAGCGTTGGGGCTTGTGGGCCTTGGACCTTCAGAATCTCCTCTCCTCACACGCCACAGACAGGCCACGAGGAAAGATTCCTCGTGGCCTGGCATACCCAAGAAGGCACTTCTAAGCTCTGGGACAGAGATTCCTCTGGAAATTTGTGAGAAGGTGGTACTTCCATTATAAAAATTAGGCCAGTCTATGTATTTTCAGCTTTTATAGTCTGAATTTTGGCCAGCAAGGCATAGATCTCTATTTGTAACACTGCCCTAGAACCCTAACTGCCCCCAGCAATACCATTTCACCAAGAATCTTGTCTTAGAAGAAATATCCACAGTAAGAGAGGGGGAGTAAGAAGGAATACCTGTATTCACTTCTAATTTTTCCTCAACTATGCAAATATTTATTATCCAAAATAAAATATGTATTTTTGAAACCTTCACTTTAGTTCTCTGCCTTACATCTCAAGATTCAAGAGTATTCTCTTGAATGATTATAATCAACATGTCGCTAAAAAGCCACAAAAATAGAGAAACATAAACACAAAAATATAGGTGTGCATCTATTAATGTTACTTTGTCAACTCTTCTCTTTTTCTTCAGTTTTGGCAATCCTCTGGAACATTTAAGCAACAGCAGAGTGGAGGCAGTGTGATGGAAAGAGTCCAGGAGCAGAGAACAGGCTCCAATTCTGCTTCTGACACTCATTTTTACTATTCCTCACCCTCCACAGACCTGAGCTTCCTGATCTGTGAAAGGAGGTGGCTGGCCTTGATGGTCTCTACAGTTCTTTCCAGACTGGGGTCTAGGACGCTAGGATTTCTATCAAAGTAGAAATTCAGACGGCACCTCCTTCCCAGGGTGGTTGTGAAGATCAAAGGAGAGAATAGTCATAAAGTGCTTATTCAGCCCAGTCCTGACACACAGTAGGCACCACAAAATATTAGTTAGCTATTACTATTTTATTATTACTACAATATTCAGATATATTCTAAAACCATCACTTTTTGTTCATATCTCCTGAAAGATTCAACAGTCATGTTCCAATACATACGAGTAGAGTTCTTTCTTGAGAGAACTTACCTTTCCCAAAAGGTTAGCTTTAATAAACAAAAGTACATGTACAAAAACTATCAATAATATATGAAAATTGAACAAACATCTAAATAAAATATTCTCTTCCTTCACATCTATTTTTATATTAAAGACCAAGTGTGTAAAACTTTCCTCTTTTTATCTATTAAAATAAAATGAATTATTCATAATTTCATTAAAAATGAATAACATTTATGTAGGAAACACAGCAGCATTAGTATTTCATCAGACAATGTGATTGCTGGATTGCTGCACGTAAATATTGTAATTATTCATATAACTGAACAACAACAAAAGAAAGGGCAGGTTGAATGGAGAGAAAATGACAGGCCCCAAAGCAGGGTAATTCCATTGTTCCCTCTGATTCCTAGGGAGTGAAAAGGGGAAGCAGAATGGAAATGTAGCCCCTTATTCCCCCCCCAATAATGCAACCAAGCACATTCTGCAGCGAAGGAGACGATTACCTAACAAAGTCCATGATTAAGGTTCCAACACTTGGGAACCTAGGGTAATCGACCAAGAGGGGGACAGAAGCTCTGAAAGGTCTTACGTCAAGCCTGAAAGACTTCAAAGATGGACCTGGGAACAGTGTGTTGGTCATCCAGGACCAGCGTAGTTTAGATGAAAATAGCATATTTCTATTAATTTCTCCCAAGTTTTCTTACTTTTTCCCCAAGATAGGTAACAATCAGAAGGCCAGAGAGAAAAAAAGAAGATAATTAAAGTCAATACTCTGTTGTCCAAGTGTATTCTGGGTATGAGTGTCAATGTGTTCTGAGCATCATAAGGTCACTAGGAAAGATAATGGGAAAATGTGACATTTAAAAAAATTGAACCCTTCAAAAATAACTTTTGCAAAGATTAAGAAAAACAAATGAAATCTGGTTTCAAGTAAATCAAACATAAAAAAAGCATCAAAAAAGCTAAAAGGTTGGTTTTTTACGTATCAGATTATTTTAACTGTGTTATACTTTGAAAAAATTTTCTGTTTATTTAATAGAAAAAAGTGCAATTGAGGGCCAAAATTCACATCTGAAACAGTGCTAATTTCAGGGCTTTTGCATTTAAAGGATATTTTAATCTTACAGACACATCACTTGGGTGAATATAATATAGGCAGAGGTTATTAAGTAATTTAGTTTATGATAAGCTTCTGTGATTAAAAGAAATTTTATTTTCATTTGTATAATATTTCCATTAATTAAAATGTCCCTTGAAGACATCTGCTCAAAGTCTGAAACATTAAAACAATGGAAAAATTCCAAAACCAAACTTTTTTTTTTTTCCCATGAAGTTAACATTATGGAATTCTAACAGATGTTCTATTTGGTCATAGTTAATAAAATGAATTATATAGGAATTAAATGAAGCTCAACATATTTGTGTTAGATTCTAACATAAAATCAACTTCACATTAAAAAACAGAGAGACTTCCAATGACCCTCCCACACCACCAGTAGAATTAATGAGTTGTACAAAAGACCATATGGTGCTTTACCACTTCTGTAATGTGAAAAAACATCACTTTTGAGGCTTCTAAAGGAATGTAATATTGAGAATAAAGTCCTTTTTCCCGACACTCACTCCCTACCAAGAGTTCACAGAAATACTGCAGCCACCTTTTTCAGAGTGTGTAAACCCTGCCTGTTCCATCTTCATCCAGGCCACAGAATATATTTCATCAGTAGACGAACTTAGACAGGAAACAGATAAACATCATGGTGGAAGGAGAGACACCGAGATCAGAAATTGCAGACATCTCCTGAGTATCTAATTTCTATGATGGGAAAAATCCCACTCACCACAATGGTGTACACTCAGGTATCACCTGAAGGTTTGCAGGAACACCTTACTTTCATTCACAACAATGCTGTGTGAGCACATTCTCTTTTTATCTTTATTTTACAAATGAAGAAACTGAGGCTCAATGAATTGCCCGGATCATACGTTTATACATTCATCCACCAAACATTTATTCAGTGCTTACTATGGGCTAGGAACTATGGCCCAGAAAGGAGTGAAACAGTCCCTCTGCCCTCTCAGAGCTGACAATCAAGTCAGGGAGCCAGCAGGTGAATGCCTAGCCCTACGGGGATGCAGGAGAGAAGGCAGTACCAGATGAGGAGAGCAGGAAAGGCTTCATGGAGAAGGTGATCAGGCTGGGCTCTGGAGGAAAGCAGAGCTTCTAAGAGGTGGGGTGGGGGAGGGATGGGAGATGGTAGGCTGTATGTGAAGAACAGGCAGACAGATGTTTTGGTTTGATGGTAACGTGTAAAGAGAAGTACTCTATACTAAGATGGGAAGGAAGGGTTGAGGTGGTGAAGGGCTTTAAACGCCAAAAAGAATATGTATTTGATCCTAGAGGTATAATTTAATGGGGGGTGACATTATCTGACCTACACTTTAGGAAAATCACTATGGGAGATGGATTGGAGTGGGGAGAAATATAAGGCTACTGCAACAGCTCATCCAGGAGATGAAGGCCTGAACTGAGGGGTGGCTATATGAGTTAGGGAATCAGCACAGAGGCAGAAAAGATAAGCAGATGACTGGACAGGGGAGACTGAGGAGTCCAGGACAACACAGGATGTGACCTGGGTGGCTAGAAGAATAATGATGTCCTGGACAGAAACAGTTAAGTTTGGAAGACAAGTGGGTTTTGGGGAAAGATAATTTAGTTTTGGACATGTGGTGTATGGAATGTCTACAAGACATCGCTACAGGAATATAGGTCCTACAGGAAATTCAGTTCATCATGCAGGGCTGGAACTCAGGAGGATGATATGTTAAATACGGGTGCACACACACAAACCATACATACATACATGATATGTGAGAGTCCTCAGCATAGAAATGTTAGTTAAACCTATGTGAGCTGATGATGTCATAATGACAGAGTATATAAAGAGAAAGCCCAGGACAGAACCCTGAGGTACCCCAACAGTTTGGGGGTGGGAGACAGATGATGAACAAGCAGAAAAGACTAAGAAGGAATGATGGACATAGGAAGAAAATGAAGAGAAAGCAGTATCATGGAGACTTAGAGAAGGCAGAGTATCCAGGAGAGGGTAACCAGCAGCACCAAATGCCATAGTGAGGATTGATAAAGGCCATCATATCTGGCAAGTAAGAGATCACTGGTAACTGTGAAGAGAGAAGTTTCAGTTGAATGATGAGGTCAGAAGCCAGAATACAAAAGCTTGAAAGAAAACCTAAAGAGTAGAGATAAAAAAACAAACAAACAAAAAACAAGGAAGGTAACTTTTTTTTTTCCCTAGGAGTTTGGCTGGAAAATGTAGGAGAGGCGTAAGATGACAGTGTGAAGGGACGGAAGGATCACACTAGAGTTTCTTGTAAGGAGGGCGGAGAATAAGAATGCATTTATAGGCAACAGAGAAAGAAGACAGGAAGGGATTAAAGGGAGAGAGAAAGCAAGGTAGTAAGGGCAACTGGCTGGGACAGAATTTAGGGCACATGTAGAGGGGCCAGCCTTGGCAAGGAAACGGATCACTTTTGGTTTTAATGGGCCACCTCTTGATCAAAGACAAAAGTGAAGGAGGAGAGAAATATGGAAGATGTTGAAGAGTTGTGAGATGTGAAGAGAAGAGGTGGCAGCTCATGCAGAGCCCACGGTCTCGATTTTCTTGGAGAAGTACAAGGTGGAATGTTCAGCTGTGAAGATGGGGAGAAAGGGAATTGTGTGGGAAGACTGAGGTTGGAACAGTTGGTGACAGGAGTGAGTTAGAGAGGAATCAAGGAAGGGTAAAATTACTGCTTTAACAAGGGCTCAGTTGAGATTAAATGACACAGGTTCATAGCAGACCCAATGATCATGCATGTGTGACCTTTTTCAGCTTCACTAAGAAACATCTGATCAAAATGGAGGAGGCAGAAGATAGGATGGGGGTAATCCAGGGTTTAGGCTGGACTTACATTTACACAAATAAGTAAACACAAACTCAATCTAATATGAATGGCGGGGAGGGGATTGTTATAAGATTTGGGAGGTCACTAGCAACTCCCAACATCAGAAGATGAGAATATAGCTCACACAGGACTGTGCTATGGGACCATGAGAGGTGCAGATGCTTTCTGGAGGAAGAAGCACATTCTAGGAACAGGGACGGCCTATATAAACTAGAGGAGATGGGAGATGGAATGGCATGTACAGGGAACAGCAGGTAGACCTGTCTGGCTTCTGAAAGTTACAATGCATGATGAGGAATAATGTGTGATGAGCCTGGAAAGGGCTTACATGTCAAACCAGGGCACCTATATTTTATCCTAGGTACAACAGAGGAGCCAAATGACCTTCCTTAGCATGAGAAGAACACAGTTCTATCTGTGCTTTAATAACACTAATGGACAAGCCGTGCGGACGACAAAGCAGGCAAGGCTGGGTAATCATCACTTATCGAGTGCTCACTCTCAGGCACTTTGCCTCACAAAGCTCACATTCTAACGTAAAAGAAGTAGAGTCTAACCCGCTGTGGGGACTGGAGGAGAGGCTGGGGATCGATCATAGCCTGGGAGATGGGTGATGAAAGACCTGAACTGCAGTCTAACCAAGTGAGCAGAGGAGGATGGAGGCAAGAGATTCCAAGGCAGTATGGGATTTGAAGTGTGTTGTTTTTCCTTACAAACACAGAAATGAAATCTGCCCCTCAGTCCCTCTCCTTTTTCTCCTACCTTTCGCCTCTCACTTAGCAGGAGCTAGGGATCTCCTTTTACCAGGGGAACTTTTCAAATACTTGGAGAAAGCTCCCATCGGTATTCTTTCTTCAGGACAACAGCCTCGACTCATTCCGCCAATGGACACATTCACACAGCGGCTGTCCCATGCAGGCTGCTCTCCAACTCATCTTCCTCTTTTCTCAAAAGTGGTTCCTGAAAGTGAGGGCACATCTGACCTGGAGAGACCACCCCAGAAATGTCACCACCCTCATTCTGGATGTTATGTGTCCCAACATGCAGCCCAAGCTACTAATTACTTTTTATGACAGCCATATCACACTGACTGATATTAACCTTGAAGTATACTTTCGGATGATCTCTTGTTTGGTCATATCTTTCCATTCTGAACTTGTGGAGTTGATTTTTTTTGCACGCAGGTTTAAACTTAACCCTATTCACCTTACTGAATTTGGCCCATTTTCTAATATAGTGAAGCCTTCCCTTTGTTAGCACCTCTTCTCAGCTTTTTGTCATGTGCAAATCTGTCAATGGTTACATACAGCTTCATCCTAGTCATGATTGATAAAGAAGCAGAAGACAAAGGATAAATGACTGGACCATCAGCCTCCAGGCTTCCCTTTAGATTGCACGGACCAGATAACCACCACTCTTCATTCTGAACATTCAGTCAGCTACAAATTCACCTTAACAATCTGACTAGAACATGAAGAAGAGCTTGAAAAGAAGCAATGTGAAACAAATCTTTTGGAAAGACAGGTTGGAGACAAGACTGGAGGCTGAGGAACCTGTGTTTTCCCCTAAAGTTAAAAGAAAACAACCAAAAGCACAGGGAAAAGGGAGTGTCATGGTCAGATTTACGCTTTTGGAAGATTTTGTGGGGCAGTTGTATGGAGAATGAAGGACAGAGGAAGTTGCTTACTGCAACAGCCAGGACAAAAAGGGATGAGGGCCTGAAGGAGGACAGTTCACACAAATATAAAAAGGAATAGGTTCCATTATTGTTGAGACAAATTACTAAACTTGCCTGATTTTTAAATCATGATCAGGGAAACTAAAATTATTTGACAGACCTAAGTATTTTAAAATATGCTTCAAATCACACATTACAGACAACCGTGGGAAGAAGTAAGAAAAAGGACTATGAAGAGGAAAATGAGGAAATGAGGGCTAAAAGAGTAAGATATGAGCAGGGAAAGTAGGCCAGAAGGAGAGGATGAAATTAGCCAATCCATGCTGGGCCAACCCACAGAGCCCAACTAAGGAGCACAGAGCATACCCACCCCTTATCACTGCCCTCTGAAATGCTAATTACCTGTACGTTAGCTCTTCAATTGTTCTCATCATAAAACCCCCAGAGGCTGAGAAAATCAGACATTCACAGAAGCCCACCAAGCTGGAAACTACACCCCGGGATGCAACAGCAACCCAGAGGAATATGAATCTGGGGGCCACAAACTAAATTTTGCCCGGTTCCCAAATGTTTCCACATGCCATCGTTATACTAAAACCAATTTGAGATTTCCCTTCTACAATCCAAAGGTCCCATCTATTATTTTAAAGATGCTGACTTGAAGCTCACTAGAGGACATCCCCACTTGCTCACAGCCCACTGTCGAACTGATTTAGTCATGAAGGCAAGGGCATGCTTCCCTAACCCTCAATCCCAGCTGCACACCTACTGCCATCTCATTATACCAAGCTTGCTACAAATCTGCAGCAATGGAAATAAGGATGACACGGCTTTAAAATTCAGCAAAAGCAGCATGATATGCCGGCTATGCTTAGACTCTCCTCAAGTTCTCCTCATCCAGTGGATAAATCAAACGATTTCCACCATCACAAAGGCTAAATAAAGTACACAATTCAATGCAAACTCTGTGAAACTATGACATCCCAGTTTCCTGAGTGTCTTAGGAGAACATATCCACTAATATAAGTATCAAGCTCATGCTAAGGCTTCCTGGGAGGCAGATTCAACATTTTAAAGGGGAGAACACATCTAGAACAAATGTGCAGATTTCCCAGTAGTTTCCAAACTTTCCCCTAAGGAAGGGGTGCTGGTGTCAGAAAAATGTCAAAAGCGAAACTAGTTGCAATGCAAAGATGCTTGTTTAAAAGAGACACATCACTTCTGATTTTCCTCATTTGGAAAAAGAAACTACATTTCATTCAGCAATAATTCGCTTCTGATTCTATCAGAAAGAGCCTCTAGGAAGGCAATATTTCAGCAGAAATCAGTTCTGAAGGTTCTTTTATGAATACATATAATGTAGAAGACCCCAATTAAATTCCCAACAAAGCCTTGCCATTTTGAGTAAACAAAGTTATCTCAGCAGGGTCAGAGAGTCTGCTAAGATAGCAGCCTAGAAATTAATTACTAGCTTGACATATGTCACAACAAATTTTAAAGAGAATAGCATCCAGTTGTAACCATGTGTTTTATCTATTTGTTTGTATGCAAAATCAGTATTTGGTGGCATGTAAATATATTCATTTATTCAGAACCTCTCAAAGAAATAAAAAAAGGCTTGTTGCCCTCTTTTCCCTGCATCAAGATGAAATCTGAGTAAATAACACATGTTTAGTGAGCCAGAAAATGAGTACAGAATGAAACTACAGCGGGAGTTATATTTCTGAAAGGCAGGTGTCATTTTCCCCCCAAATAACTAATTCTGAGGCATTTGATTTCCTTAAAAACAGTGCTGCAAAGGTCTTTGCCGGCACTGGTTAATGAAGTATTGTTTCTAACACAACTCTCTCAAAAACTCCTTTAAAATGACATGCAAAAAATCTGTATATAGTGTGAAGAAGACAATGCTTTGTGATCAAAGAAAACAAAAGTCCTCCCTGAGTCTAATTGTTCAGATTTTATACAAGTTAATTTTCTTCTGTAAATGCAGAAAAATAGTTTTCCTTTCGATCAATGAAAAATAGAATTGATAAAAAAAACATTTCTGTCCCAAATGAATCCTAAATACAAAACAACCTGGGTGACAAAGCAGAGCTTTATAAAATAACGGCTTATATGCTTATTTGTAGGATCCTTAAAACAGTAGCCACTGACAAATTATATTCTAACCCGATGTCTTCAAGAAGTAGGGACAATAAACAACATTATGCACCTAAGTGAAAGCTAAACAGGAAGGAAACTGAACAGATAATCTTACAACTACTGAAATTAAAACATTAAGTAGCTGGCCTTAACAAGTATAATAACCTCATATTCAAATAATTTCATATTCCTTCCCTGCTGCCTACAAGCATGCCGTCTCCCGCATTCTTCACTCGCCTCTCCCATCTCCCCTGTTTTGTCCCCCTTTCTCAGCCAAATTATCCTCTGCTCCCACTGCCTCACACCCCATTCACTTCGGGGCTTCCTTCTCATCTGACTGTGAAACCCAAAAGCCTATTCTCACTTTCCCTTCTTGCCCACTGGGCACTTCCTAGCACTGCTTCTCCAGATTTTCTTACTTCTGTCTCCTTGACTGGGGTCAACAATTCCCTGACCCCTCTGCTTGGCTATCCCTCCGTGCTTGTCCTGGGTCTTTTAATCTTCTCCTTCTTGGTGATTTCCTCAGCTCCTATGGGTTTAACTATCATCCCTATGCAGATGACTGCCTGCTCTAGGTATCCCACCCTCATCTGTCTCCTGAGTGGCAATCTCGGATCACCAGGTAGCTACTGGACATCTCTACTTGGACATGCCAGAGGCATCTCAAATTCAACATACCTAAAAAAGATCTCTCCTTTTCTCCCTAAACTCACCCTTTTCCTGATGTTCCTGTTTCTGCAGAGGCTACCACTATTATTCACATTTTCCAACTGCAAAGAGTATATTCGATGCTTTAAAACACAAACATTTCCAGATGTAAATGACCCAGAGAGCATTAATAGTTCTGTCCTTTGGAGTACTGTCTATTCTTCAGCTCTCCTTCACCCTCCCAGAGATTCACAAAGTTACTAGGTCATCTCAGTCTTGGCTCCATCCATTCCCTCTTCTTATCTGGTCACAGGGCCCTACTTTGGCCTGCCTTCCCTCTTCCCTCTCTGCCTCTAGGCTCTCCCCTCCACACTGCTGCCAAAATGACATTCCTAGAGCACAGGTCTGACCATGTGCACACCTGCTCACCAAGTTTCAGTGGCTCCCCTAGCTTCTAGGCTCAAATGTAAACTGTTGGGTTTGGCACTTAAAGCACTTCACAATTCAGCTCCTCTCTTTTTTCCTGACTGATCTCACACGAACATATCCTCATGAAATCTGTTCCAGCCATCCAGGCCTTCTTGCTGATCCTTATGGCCAACCTTCCATCTTCCAAAAGCCTCTGAGCTTTTGCAAAAGCTGCTTCTTAAGTCTGGAATACTCTCCTTCTCCCTTTCCTCCCAGAATCCCTGGCCATCCTTCAAAGCATGGGGCAGGCACCACTTCCTCCAGGAAGTCTTTCCCAATCTGCCTGGCTATTAGTGTTCATCTCCTCCTGTCCCCCAAATTATCTTGTGTTTCCTCTACTACATGTTGTAGTTACTGATCTACACACATGTTGTTTCTGCCAGCAGAACGTAAGCCCCTTGAAGGCAGGGACTACTTTGCATCAAGCACAGTTCTTGGCACTTGGAAGGCATCTGCCCTTTGCCATGACTTGAAAATGAATTTTTAATGTTTAAAATAGGCTCATCTGTGACATAAAAATTGTTTCCCTGTCTATCTACTTATAAGTTGTGAAGCTTTACATTTCTTTCATTAAAAGGGAAAATAAGGGGTGGTTAGGTGGCACAGTGAATAGGGCACCAGGCCTGGAGTCAGGAGGACCTGAGTTCAAATCCAGCCTCAGACACTTAACACTTACTTAGCTGTGTGACCTTGGGCAAGTCACTTAACCCCAATTGCCCTCCAAAAGGCAAAAAAAAAAAAGGGGGGGGGAGGGAACAGTTTTTATATACTGCCAGGCAGAAGCATATTGCTTGCTCTTTGTGAGTTCTTTTAAATTGCTAATTACGTGTAAATGTTGTCTTTGATGGTAACTGTGGTTCATTAAATTTAGAAATGGAAAGACCCTTTTAGATCACCGTGTCTGGCCCAGAGAAATCAAGTGATCTATCCCAGAATCAGGTAACTAAGTAGGCCACAAAGCTGAGATCCAGATTCCATTCTCTTCCCATTTGAAGCCTGAAGCCCAGTGCTGCCACTACTGTACTTGGCTGTTTTTATTACTTGACATCTTGCCCCTAATTAAATATCAGACAATGTCTCCTCTCTAACCCAGACGTCTTTTGGAAGAAGCCCTGGGGGGGCAGGGTGGGGGGCATTGGCGGAGAGGGGGGTGTGGGTCAGAGTCAAAAATCCTCTGTTCAAGTCCCAGTCCTGCCATTTGCTAAGTGACTCTGGACAGGTTAGTTTTCTCTAAGACTGTTTCCTTCTAACACCTGCCTAATGGGGCTGGTGTGAACACCAAATGAGAAAGAATAACTGAAAACTCTTTGTAAATTTTACAGCAGTATGTAAGTTAAGAGATTGTTAGAAAATCACCCATTCTGGAAATCAAAGCTACCTAGAGTCATATGAAAAAATGCTCTAAATTATAACTGATGCAAATTAAAACATCTCTGAGCTACTACCTCACATGTATCAGAAATGACAAACACTAGAGGGGAGAAGGGAAAATAGGTACGTTAATGAACCACTGGCTGAGAAGTGAACTGGTCCAACCATTCTGGGGAACAGTCTGGAACTAGGCCCTGAGGATCATAAAACTGTGAACCAGTTCTGACACAGCAATACCATGACTAGATCTGTATTCCAAAGAGATCAAAGAAAGGGAAAAGGACCCACATGTACAAAAATATGTACAGCAGCTCTCTTTGTGGTGGCAAAGAGTCAGAAATCGAGGGGATGCCCATCCATGGGCATTGGCCGACCAAGCTGTGGCACGTGATTGTGACAGAATACTACTGTGCTATAGAAAATGACAAGGGGGTGGTTTCAGAAAACACATGAACCTGTGTGATGTAAAGTGAGGAGAAGCAGGAGATCATTGTGCACAGAAACAGTAACATTGTAATGATGATCAACTGTGAAATACTTGGCTGCTCTCATCAATACAATGATCCAAGACAATTCCAAAGGACTCACGATGAAAAGCGCCATCCACCTCCAGAGAGAAGTGAAGAATTCTGAGTGCAAACTCAAGTGCAATTTTCTCACTTTCGTTATTTTTCTTGCTTTTCAAAAAGATACAGCTAATATGGAAATATGTTTTGCATGATTTCACATGTATAACTGATGTATTGCCTGCCTTCTCATTGGGTGAGGGGGGTCTGGGAGGGAGGGAGAGGATTTGAAACTCATTTAAAAAGAAAAGAATGCCAAAAATAAATAATAAATGGAAATGTAAAAAAAAAATAATCACCCTTTCTGAATGAAGTGGTTACATGAAGACAGTCTTTCTCTTAATAACTGACTCTGCAGATTTCCAACCAAAACTTGCTTTTAGGGTGAAAGGACACCAAAAGACCTAAGTTCTAGATTCAGATTCGTCTACCACTAATTAAGAAAATCATAACCTCCCTACACCTCAAGCTTGTCTATCAAAAAAAGAATAAACCATAACATCTATCCTACCCAACCTACAGGGTTGTTCTGAAGACCAAAGGAGAAAACAGACAGAAAAGTATTCCACAAAGCAGAAAGAGACTTCCAAGTAAAAATCATCCTCATCCTCATCCTCCTCCTCCTCCTCCTCATCATCATCACAGGAGAAGACCAAACTGTCCTAGGAACAAGACTCAAGGTTGGCAGAAAGATTAATATCAAGGATCAAAAATACATATTTCTATTGTGACTTGTAGCTTCACTGAACAAAGTGTTATCAGATTTTTATCCTTAAATGACTGTGGCCTCTGACTGTACTTTAAAACAGAAAAAAATAAGTGTTTTACCTCTCTTAAAACAGTGCTTTTGTAACCACGATATAACCCTTGGATGCCCTGTAACAAAGACAAAAGGAAATCCTGTTAACAAAGGCAGTTTTCAAATGACACTGATGTACTGTGATTTTACCCATTCCAAGCACTGAGCTCTGAAGCCCATATAAGTGAAGCACCTTAGATGGAAAATGGGTAGGAGCCTACCTCTGGGGATCCCCAGGGTGGATCCTCCACCCAGAGGTCAGATTAACTCCCATTAAAACGGGAGCTTTTCTGGTAATATTACTGGAGTACACCAACTCCTCCCATTGTTGTTTCTGTTATTTTACATTTCCTCTTCTCTGTGGGTAATTACTGGAAGGAGCACTGGAGATACTTTAGAAGAGAAACATTTCCAAATGTAAATACTCGCAGAGTAGCAATTTTTCATTCACATAAAAATGAAATTATACCACAGTTTGGACCAGAAGATAGCACACAGATGCATGACTTAATAATCTCCCCTTAATGTAATGATTAACTACAGCTCTTCCCCAGAGGAGTCCTGATTCTCCTGTTCTGCCATCTATGGGAGTCAGCACAAGCTCTCCAATGGACATCTTCTATTTCTGTAATTAAAAACTCTACAACCTCTTCCTTAGGGGAGAAGCACGTTGTAAGAATCGCTTCTTTTCTAAATAAGTCCCTTAGCAGTTCAATTAAAAAATATCATTTCTTGGATTCTTAGAAACTTTCACTTCAATTGTCTTTTAAAAGTTGTTCATGCAGACTTCCAGAACAACTGCCCAGACAACCATCCCAGTGGGATGATATTGTCATTACTCGCTATACATGCAAAAACGCTGGCAAGTCCAAGTACTCTTGAGCATCAATTCAGGTACCAAATCTCCCCTAGACTCATTCTAAGTAAGAATGATCTGTAATAAGGAAGCACTTCTCTCCTTACTAAAGAGGTGAGGTAGTACAGGAACAGAATTCTGCATACACCATCAGATAAGGTCACTGGGCCAGTTGATTCTGCTCAACAATATTCTTTTAAAGTAGGAAAGTCAGTGGTGGGGGTGGCCACACATGGGGAACTGATTATGTGGTAAAAACAAAAGGCCATGATGATTTTTTTTAACAGAACAAATTTCAGGCTGAGCACTAACTGGTCATGGAGGCATGATACATAAACAACTTCCTAGTGTGGGTACTGATGCCAGTTCCCAGGCAGTCAAAATGCAGCTGCTAACTAGGAGGCTTAATAATTCATGATGGTGGAACCTACTAAATGTATGGAAAAGAAAGATCTGCAGAGAACTCATGTGTCATTCAGACTCACCAACTATTTACACTGCATTTGGAGAAGATTGTAGTCCAAAAGTAGGTCTTACCTCTTGATACAGGATGTTAGAAAAAATGTGAAATGTCCCAGAAGCAGCAGATACTTGTGCTCTCTGTTTTACAACTTCTGAAGGAACACGGATTAAACAGGCCACCTAAAAAGACCCCAAAAACACATATACCTATTTAACATCTTATCTTAAGAAATTTGTATTAACCATTAAAAAATGATGTCACCACATGACAAAACGATAACATCTCAATAAATATTCATTCATTCAACAAGTATTTACTAAATACTTAATGTATCACAGTGAAAGGAGGGCTGGTCTGAGGCAGGAGAGGCTAGGCTGCAGTTTCTTCTCTGACATATAATGATGGTGACCATGGGCAAGGAATTTCACCTCTCACTCTTTCAGACCCGTGGGGTTAAACTCCAATATTAACTTATGGCATTGACTTGAAAAACCACAAAGAACATCATCTATGGTGTACTGTATTTTTGTTGATTTTGTTAAGCATTTCCCAATTGCATCTTAATCAGCTATACCTGGGGATCTGGCAGTCACAAAGTGCCAGTCTGACATTTCTGCTCTAGCCAACTCCCTAAGACTGGAAGTTCTGGAGTAAGGGCTGGCATGTATTTATCAAGGGCATTTCCTCACCCAGTAGCGCCCTACACCAAGGAAATCACAGTTCTGTTCCCTATGCCCATGAGCAAAAACAGAAATGAAATCTATGGTAACGGACTTTGAAGATCACAAAGGCATCTTTTTTTTTTTTAAGGAGTTATAAGGCAACATGGACACAAGTGCTATAAAAGTTTAATGTTGGAAACAGAAATGTTGCATTCTCAAACAGTCCTTCCAAGGACTGAGAAACTTGAAAAAAAACAAGCTTCTGAAGACAGAAAAGCATACAGACTAATAGATTGCTAAAACTGAGTACCTTTTGGGTATTTTATTCTTTTAATATCATGACCCAACAAGAGATAGAGAGAGAGAGAAGGAAAGTTCTATTAATGAGGAAATAACATTGGTCATATCCTAGGTCTCATTTTTTAGCTCAGAAAATGGTCACCAAAACCTCAGGTGTTCTAAGAGTTTGGGACCAAAACTCAGCTCGAGCCTGCAGGAAATCCCCTACACGCTTACAGTCTTTCTGGTCTGCCCAAGTAAAAGATACAAATCTTCACCAAGTAATAAAGGAAGTTATCCTCTTCCCCCAGGCCCCTAAAGACAGGCAACTGCTACCCTATGGGCTGAGGAAGGAATAAGGGCAGACAAAGGCCTATGGAGATGAGGATTCCCGATGTGAGAATCCGCCGGACAAGCCAAGGGTATTTCAGAGCTAAAAGGACAACCCCCCCTGAGGGGCTGCCCAGTCCACCTTGTATCTCCAATGGAATTCCCCACAAAAGATGTCAGGTAAGTGGTCCATCCAGCCACTGCTTCAACACCTGCAGAGACGTAAAAGGGTGCTCCAGTCTCCCAAGGGGGGCCCTCCAATCTGAGATAGCTGAAATCATTAGGAAGTCTGTCCTGACATTCAGCCTGAAATCTGTCTTCCTTTCATTCTATCAATTGGTCCTAATTCTGCTCTCTGGGACCAAGTAGATACTATTCAATGAATCACAATATTTTTAGCCCATGAGATTAAAAAACAAACAAAACAAAACACCTTAGTATGACTTAAAATGCTGTCCTACCTAATTTATTTGTGTATAGTTGTATACTGGACATAGACTTACGATAAATTCAAAGAAAATATCTGGACCTTCAGAGTCCAGCAATATCACATACTTCTCCATGCCTGTGATCATCTCCAGACTTTTCCTTGTTCCCCCAGGCCTTCTCCCTCAAGATGACCTTCCATTTATTTCCATTTATCTTATATTATCCATTTATGTACAAGTTGTCACCTCCATTAGAAGCTCTTTGAGGACATGACTAATTTTTGCTTTTTCTTTAAATGTGGAACACTTATCATGGCCCCTGATACAGAGTAAGCACTTAAAACAAGCTTAATGATTTGTTACTAAATTGGAATGGTAGAGGGATAGTTTACCATAGCACCTCTGCAAAAAAATTTAATTTAATTTAAAAACGCAAACTCAAAGCACTCCATATTTTGTTCTCTCTCCTAAATCTTAATTCCAACAGCACTTAACAGATGTTGATGAACCATTTAGCATTTGATTGCTTATGGTCTCAGATGGCTCTCTGATTATTTTATATATCTTGTTCACTCTTGCTGATTTCATCTGGGATATTCTTGGCAAGGATATTGGAGTGGTTTGCCATTTCCTTCTCCACTTCATTTTACAGAAGAAGAAACTCAGGCAAACAGGGTTAAGTGATTTACCCAGGATTACAGAGCTAGTAAGAACCTGAGACAGAATTTGAACTCAGGTCTTCCTGACTCCAGGCCGACTGCTCTAGCCACTGCTCCTTATATATCTGTGACTCGTCTTTTCAAAACTGTAAATCTCAAAGGCACAGACTTTGTCATCAATTTCACTGATTCCAATCACAGGCATTTGAAAAATGCTGGAAACAGCGAAGTTGAGGCATCTTGTCTTCCCAGCCAGGGTCACCAACTTCCTAAAAGGTGATGTCCCAAGTCTCATGTGTTCCATGGCACTCAAATATTGTTGGAAGTGGCACAGAGTACAGCAGGCAAACCACTGATGGGAGACTGACTCCTACCACACATCTAGGACATTACAGAGGGTTATACTGGCAAGGTGAACAACACCACTACTTATCATAAATCGAATTTTTTTGTTTGCTTTCTTAATCCCCAACTGTATTCTAAAAAATAGTAAACTCTTCATTCATTCAAAAAGTGATTAAGCATTTCCCTCTGCTCATCTGTGGAATGAGGGGCTGATTCCAAATGGCCGCTAAAGTCCCTTCCAGATCGAAAACTATCATCTTATGATCCTATGTGAATAGTGGACTTTGATGCCGCTGAAGGAGAGAATGAGGCTGATAACTTTGCGTAGCTCCGCCTCACTTAACTCCAATTCCCAGGCCAGTCAACACATCACCCTTGTGATATTAGTGGTCCTCTCTGAGAGCAAAGGACAAACACAACAACAAGCACTCGTTTTTGCAACAAGCCTTAGTGATCAACTGGCAAAAGTCTGATTAAAACGGTTCCTTTTATCTTAGGAAAGAAAAAGAGAAAAGCCTAAAGAGCAATGTAGCACCTACAGAAATTGTTTAAGTAGTCATCCAAAATTCCTTTTTTTCCTCCAGAATTTATTTATTTTTAGTTTTCAACATTCATCCACAAGATTTTGAGTTCCAAATTTTCTCCCCATCTCTCCCCTACCCCCCACCCCAAGACAGTGAGCCTACTGAATACCCCTTCCCCCAGTCTGCCCTCTTTTCTATTCTCTCCTTTCTCTTCCCTCCCCCCCTTCCTTCTTACTTTCTTGTAGGGCAAGAGGGATTTCTATATCCCATTGCCTGTATATCTTATTTCCCAACTGCATATAAAAACAAGTTTTTTAACATTTATTTTTAAAGCTTTGAGTTCCAGATTTGAATCCCTTCTTCCCTCCTAACCCCCCCCCCCGAGAAGACAAGCAATTCAAAATAGGT
>CM053590.1:25112647-25139929 GCA_028646515.1 Pseudochirops corinnae | reverse complement strand
TTTCCAATTTTTTGCCACCACAAAAAGAGCTGCTATAAATATTTTTGTACATACGGGTCCTCTTCCCACTTCTCTGATCTCTGGGATATAACCCTAGAAGTGATATTGCTGGGTCAAAGGGTATGCATGTATTTATAGTCCTTTGGGTATTGCTCTCCAGAGTGGCTGGATCACGTTTGAAGCCATTATAGCATTACTAAAATAATGCTGAGGTTTAAAAAATATCTTTTATGTCAGAGAACAGCTGGAATACTTTAAAAGTACTGCTCACTTTCCCAGATCCAACCTGGTTTCTTTTCTCTGTCGTATTCAGTTTGGAGCCCAACTCATGGGCCATCTTCAGTTCTAATTCCAATTACGTGTTTTGATGGATTGACTCATTGGATTGCCAGCTACTTGTCATAGTCTGGGCCAACTCTTCATCCATTTGGTTGTTTTTGTATAGATCTTTAGGCTAATATCTTTTCAGGAACCATGGGTCTCATGTCGGGATGGACTCTCACCTGCAAGCAGAAGCACCTGGAGGATGATACTCGGGGAGTGGATGTTGTTGAGCTGGAGAGTCTGTCAGGAAACATTTATTAAATGCCTGCTCTGTGCCAGATTTTTGGGACATCAAATCAGGCTGTTCAGTGGAAGGTCAGATACTGAAGCTGAAGCTGAAATACTTTGGTCATATAATAGGAAGAGGAGAAAAAGACCCTGATATTGGGAAAGATTGAAGGCAAAAGGCAAAAAGGAGATGTCAAAGGATGAGACGGATAACATTGTAGAAACAAGGAATGTGAGCTTAGATGGCCATCGGGAGATAGTGGAGGGTAGGAGGCCCTGGCGTGCCACAGTCTGTGGGGTCACAGAGTCAGACACTGCTGAAGGAAGTGCTGGGGATGCAAGTCCCAGATGGAAAGGCAGCCCCTGCTCCCATGGTGGGCACTTAAGGAGTATTTAGTGACTTAATAAAAGGCATTGGTGTATATTTCATTTGATTAGCACTGTTGCCCTCAGTGGGTGCAGAAAGGAGGGGAAGGATTCAGTAGTAGATATTTCTGCAGTACCTCTTGTGTGGGTTAGAAAACTACTTACCCAATTAAAGAAAAGTCAGAGGAACACTTGTGGTGAACAGGAATATTTTATTACCAATTCCCAGGAATGGGGCATCCCTCTCCAATGCAGGTCAGAAGGAGGAGGCCGCTCGACCCTTCGGGGGTTGAGGTTTTATACCCTGAGTGTCACAAAGATTCTTTCGTCGTCCCTGACTTCTATTAGATGAGAAGGAGGGGGGGGGGGGGTACAAGCTCAGCACAGGAAAAGGACAAAGAGAGAGAGTGACTTCCAGGACTCCCCTCGACTCCTATTGGAAGAGGGGCGGGGCCTCGTTTAGGCGCGAATTCAAACAAAGAAATCTCAACCCGCCCTGCCTTGCTGTCCCCCCCCCCCCCCCAACATTCTGACTAGGGAGGTACTCTTGCCCTCTTTGGTCTGTCCTTTGCCTTAACAAAGGATCTGGCGCACATTCTGATACGGAGGTAGATAAGTGAGGTAAGGAAAAATAGACTTAATCAGACCTATCTCTGGGGAGTCTTCACCCAGGGGTCTCCCCGTTCACTCTTGTCTGCAGAATATTGCTGGTAGTGGTGGTCGAGGGGTCCAGATTTTGGGTAAGATATGAATTCTGCCCTCCTGCAGCTTATAGTCTAACAGGGCAATAAGACTTCTGTAAATATACATTATATCATAAATGAATTAGAATTAAAACATTTAAAAATGCATTTTATTGCAGCTTTTCACCCCCAAATCACAATCATTTCTAGGAAAATGACATCCTACCCCTCACTCTTGTGCCCTCCCCAGTGACAGAGAAACACAACCAGGCAACAGCACCCAGTGTAATTCCTGCATTTGAACTACGTGTGGAATGACCATTCTGCCAGTCTGCCTCCTCATCTGGGCTCCATATTCTTTGCATTAGTCACAAAGCAGCGTACTGTGTGAGAGCTGAGGAGAAAGGTCATCCAACTGGGAGGCTTGGGGAGGACTTCACCGGGAAAGAGCTGTTGAATTCTCATTTAAACAGATAAAGTGTGGGAGGAAGGCTGAGCATTTCAGGCCCAGGGAATAATTGAGCAAGGCTTCAGAGGCAAGAAAGGGTAAGCTGTATTGAGGAGAGATACTGTTACCAGCACAGTTGTATGGCCCAGCAACCAGCAGAATAAAAGAGAGACGGAGATGTATTTGATAGTCTGCTTATTACAGAACCATTTCATACAGAGCCAAGATACCAGAAAATCACAAGGCTTATATTCCCTATGGCAGAAATTCTTAAGGAACCAGAATGCAAGGACCCTCCTTTGGAATCGACCACTCCCTACCCTAGCCCAAGGCTAACTTTTCATTAAGACTTCATTTTAGGACCATGTCCTGAGACACAAACAAACCGGGAGTCACAAACCAGACTTGCTCATTAACTACCCTGAAACTTCTTTAGTTATTCATAGAACCAATGAAAGCATCCATCCAACAAGATTATACTCCTCCTGCATATCTGCCTAGTGACCTCATAGAAGAGGGGAGCATTTCCTTAATGGGGCCAGGGGACCCCTGAAAGTCTGGTCTGCTACAAAGAGAGGAGGGAGCGTTTGGGTGGCAGTGTGTGCCTGGAAAGGTGACAGGGTGGAGGGAGGTGGGGGAGGGGGCAGCTTGAAGGCTTAAGAAGAGTTTGAGGCTGGAGCCAGACTGCGGAGGCCTTAAACAGCAGCCTGAGGAGTTTTGTCTCATACTAAAGACAATAGGAAGCCACTTAAGGTTCTGGAGCCGGGCAGTGACAGGGTCAGACTTGTGTTTTTGGAGTAGTGTTTTGGTACTTGTGTGGAGAGATTGGAGAGGGGAGAGACTGACCCACTAGGGAGGATGCTATTGGTTCATCTTAGGAAAAGGTGATGAAGGCTTGAAGAGTGTGGTAACCAGCGAAATGGAGAGAAAGGGAAGGATGTTTTGAAGATTGAATCAAGAAGACTTGGCTGTTGGTTAGCTAGGGATGGGGTAGGGCAGAGTTAAGTATAATTCTGAGGTTGCAGACTTAGGGAACTATAAGAATGGTGGTACCGTAAACAAAAACGAGGAAGTTTGGAGGAGAGAGAATTTGAATTGCTTATGGGATGTCCATTTGGTGAATTGGGATTGAAGCTTGGGAAAGACGAAGGCTGGATCTCTAGAACTGGGAGTCATCTGCATGGAAATGATCGTGGGAGCCATGTCTGAGCTCATCGAGAAAGAGGGTATAGGGAAAGAACTTGAACTGTGGTCCAGCAAAGGAGACTGCTTTTGGGGGTCAGCCATGTGGAAGAGGAATCAAGAGAAGGACAGCTTTCTGAAAATACAGGAAGAAGAGAGTATCCACAAGAAGGGTGTATCAGATCGTTTAAATGGAGATCAGGAAGGATGAGGACTGAGAAGAGGAATAGAATCCTCTAATTCAAAGTTTGTGGTTTTACGCTGTTACATAAAGGGAACCAGTAAGGTACTAAAGAGGTTTACCCAAAGAGGGTTAGGGGTACCTGAGACCCCAAAATACCAACATGCCGGGTCCTGCAAAAAGAATTCTACTCAAGTCTTCTCAGGCAAAGAAAAGTAAAGTTTATTAGAAGTTTGCCTGTATTGGACACAGAGCAAGTCTGTGCTAGAAAACTCTATGGTGCTGTCACATAGCAAGTCTGTGCTAGGGCCTTCTGTGGCACTCTCACACAGCAAGTCTGTGCTAAGCTATTCTATGGCGCTCTCACAGAGCAAATCTGTGCTATAGCATTCTGTGGCGCTCTCACACCACATGGAGGGAAGATGGGGTCTTATATACAGAGTGGTCTAGAGGAGTTTGGGGAGGGTCTTCAGGAGGAGTCAATGAGGTCAGACTCCAGTAATGAGTTTGGGGAGGGTCTTCAGGAGGAGTCAATGAGGTCAGACTCCAGTAATGAGTTTGGGGAGGGTCTAAAGGAGGTGTTAAGGAGGTCAGTGCAAGAGTGGATTGGTATTTTGATAGGCTTAAGGGTGGGAAGCAGATGGACAATGGAGGGCCAGGCTAGTAACAGAGGTTTGGGCCCAGCCACAATGAAATACTTATGGCCTCTGCAAATGCCTCATCAAGTGGGAAGATTCAATCAGACTTCAAGGGGTTTCTCTGAGCCTGTACCTCAAAGATTCAAGGAGAACTCAAGGGGGGTCCCAGAGCCTGCACCTCATCAGTACCAGGTACCTTTGAATATACCCATCATGAGCCTGTTAGCTCAGTATAAAAGCAAGGGTTGGCAGGGTGCCTTTGGTGACTGCAGTAGCCCTCTGGTTGTTTCTGTGTACCTAGCCCTATCCTACTGGGAAAAGGAGCCTGGTCGTAACAGTCTGCGTTGCCCACGTACACCTTCCTAACCTGTCCAAACCTGGCAGAACCTCTCCCTCCCAGACCATTTCCTGGCCGAGGAAAGTGACTGCTCTTTCTGAATACATGAGTTCAGTTAGCATGAAACAGGGCCTAGATTGGCCAGAGTGTGGTGTTGGGTCTAACCAGGGAGGCAGAGAGAGACCACAGGCTGGAGTGGCAAGGGAGCCGGATCAGAAGTGACAGAGAGGACCTGGAGATGGGTTCATTTGCCTACTTTACTTAGACAGCTCCATGTTATTTTCTGCTCATTAAAAGGCAAGCAGTTAGCATTCCCTTTTCCCACTGTTTCTGGTTATTGTTGTACAAGCTTTTCCTTTCAAGGAAAAGAAAAGATTTTATAGGGTATAGTCCTACTCAGTTTTTAATGTTTAAAACAAGTGTTAGATCCTTAAGAGTGTCACGACTTTTCTGATTTAGGAATTTAAGGTTGTCTGGAATTCTGTCATCAAGGTGTTCCCTCGCTAGCTACTCTCTCTGCATCCATACCTAGTTATCTGGTGTTTAGCACCTTCACTTCTGTCTGTGAGGTACCATAAATACTGAAAGTAATTATCTACCTGATAGCCCCTGTGCTAATTAATCGTCCATGAACAAAGCAAACTCTTTAGAGGAAAGATGATTTTCTGTGACTAGACAGTTTGTGTTAATGTTGGACATGGTTTTTATAATTCGGTTTACATAAACGTTAGTTAACATTTTGGCTTGCTATATTAAATGGAACTTCTGTGTATTTCATCCAACTATATTCAGGCTATTTTAAAGGAAAGTATGAGGTATTGATTTCTTGGTTTCAGACACAAATTCCGTGAGTACATTACTGAATGTGAATTTTCTCAGACCCCTCCCACAGCACCATTGATGGTGTAAAAGCTCCCTAG
The DNA here is from genome assembly GCA_028646515.1 of Pseudochirops corinnae. Taxonomy (NCBI): domain Eukaryota; kingdom Metazoa; phylum Chordata; class Mammalia; order Diprotodontia; family Pseudocheiridae; genus Pseudochirops; species Pseudochirops corinnae. The sequence continues at coordinate 25,134,622 of CM053590.1, read as the reverse complement.
AGACTTCTTATTATCTACAGTTCAGAGCTGGGGAAGGTGGGGTTGGGGAGAGGGGGATGCCGTAAATAGAGCAATATTCTTGCTATCCTGAAGGTTCTGAGCTAGCTGATTTTTCTAGCTTCATGAATCTAAATGACATTTATATTATAAAGTTTGAAATCCACAGAAGCAATTAGTAACTTTTGATTCATGTTTTACTAGATAGCTAGATTAAATCTGATCAATTTTATACTGAGAAGATAAGAATTCTGATGAAGGGAGGGTTAGAAAAATCAATGCATGCAAAGTAGCCAAATAGATTAAAAGAGTAATTAACTTATTGATTAAAACTTTAGAAATAGATAGCAAACACCTCTCTGAACCCTCTTCTAAGATTAAAGAGAAAATCAGAATTAAGTGCTGCATTTTTAAAGGCTCCAGCCATGCCAGATGGCTTTTGTTTTTGTTTCTTTTTCTCTTCTCCTTGCTAATTTATCTATAGTAAAAGCAGATATCTCTATTTTGTGGGAAAATGAAGAAACAGAAAGATTTGATTTTCAGTATTTTATTTCGTTTCCATTCTGTATAATCAGTGATGGTTGGTTCAGAAGAGAATTAGGAAATAGTTACTTTTTCTGCTCTTGAGACATTTTCTGTGAATTTTTTTAGTGACCAAAAAAGGCCAGATTCGTACAGAAATTACACATTGACATACTCGGGTGTTTTAGCGATTCCTTCCTGTCTGCTCCTGTGGTTCTGCACTGTAGGTTGGTTGTTAGCGGTGGTCTCCAAGCTGCCCTTCTCTGCCTTGCTGTTTAGGGAGTTTTGTCTGAGGATGGGGGTCTTTGCATTGGTCTCTTTCTGTTCCCAGTCCACCAGTGGATTCTGTTGGTGTGACCTAAGAACAAACTTAGTGATTTCTCTTCAGAGAAGTACCACTTTTCGGGGGGGGGGGGGTCCCCGGGCTCTTCTGTCACACTAGAATGGCTCCTAACCTTAGAGAAGTGTGAAGACCACTGAGGGAGGGGTCCCATCTTTGCTCAGATGACAGCCCCTATTGTTTCTCTAGTGTGGTCAAGTCTGTCTAGTACTTACCTGGTCACTGCATCCTCACAACAACCCCATGGAAGGTATTTCAGATAGGAGCTCCAGATGTTATTACCTCTCTTTTACTGATCAGGAAACTGAGTCTCCGAGAGATTAAGTGATTACCTCCAGAGCTGGTATCTGTTAGATAGAGGTCTATAGGAATTGATTCCAGCTTCTTCCTGGCATCACGCTCAGCATTCTTTCCATTCTACCTCTACTGTAGTTATCATTTAGATGTTTGGCAAATTTGACTTGGGAGCTTCCCCTGTAGTCACCAGATCACCTGTCTCTTCAGAATGATGTCTTTGGAACTTTTACGTTGACATGCCTTGGACACCCATCATACATTTATCTTACTCTAAATTATCTTCTAGTTTGACTATATGAGGATGTGGTCTGAAGATCCAAAATTTTTGTATTAATGTCTAAGTGTGATTATACAGAGCTCTTTGGTCTAATTGATGGTTCCATGTGTATTTTCAACAGAGCATTAGGAAATCCCAAATGATTGAAGGCTTGTATCAGTATGTTTCAAAGCATGATCTGTACTATGAAATGCAGTATTCCCAAATATACCTTTAAACTGAGAGATTGATATCTTTGGTGAAACATATTAAAACACTTATGTTTAATATCAGAGTGTTGTATCACTCATATTATTCCTCAGGGCCAAACTCCTCATCATTCAGGTGGTCCTGTTGGTGACTTCCTTCTGCTCTTGCTGTCCTTGGGGTACCAATAGTACCATGGGCATAGCTGCCCTCTCGCCCATGACTGTGGGCTTCAGAAAGGCTCATGGAGTAGCCAAGAACCTGAGGAAGCTTTGGCAGTCCCAGCTCCTGCAAGTGTTCAGCACACCAAGAGTGGGAGAGCCATGAGGTGGAAGGGCTTGCCTCCCAGAAGAGGTGGACCAAAGTTTCCAAACACAGGCAGGCTCAGAAATTCAGTTTTAGAAAGGGTGAGAACATACATCCTGGTCAAGATAAAGATAGAAGAGCTTGGCAATGTCCTGGCTGCCAAAAAGTGTCACCCACTTCTACTCAACCCACCCCGTTCCCCAAAGGAACTGACAGTTGGGGCTGGGGCTGCACCTGTGTCCTACTGTTTCACATCCCCTATCTACTCACCCTCATCCGTTCTAATATTAACACTTATTTGGTACTGAGTCTTTGTAAAGTGCAGCGAGGCTAGGAGATGGGGGGGTAGAAAGTTTAGAAAACATACTACCCCTGCCCTCAGGCCTAAGCGACAGTCTGATATCTATATGTCACAGAGTAGATGAGATGATATAACCATAGGGCCATAGTGTTAGGGTGTACAGAGTGCTGCTCTTGGCAAGAGGACCTGGATTCAAATCCTGCCTGTGGGATGCAGAACAAATTACATAAAATCCTGCAGAGAAGGAGTGAAATTTGTGTCAAACTTTAATGGATGGCTTAAAAGCAAAAGAGAAGGGAGGGAACTGTTGTCTAGATGGAAAGAGAAGAAAAAAGAAAAGGAGAAATTTGATGGCAGGCACCATGAGTCAGAGCTGTGGTTCTTGAACTTTGTGATCTCAAGACTTTTATACTCTTAAAAGTTATTGAGGACTCTAAAGAGCTTTTGTTTATGAGGGTTATATTGCTCAGTATTTACCAGATTAGAAATTAAAATAGATACATTTAAAAGTAATTTCATTTAAAAACAACAATAAACCCATTGCATGTTAACTTAAATAATGTTTTTATGAAAAATAACAATATTTGACAAAAAAAATTAGTGAAAAAAGTGAGGGGGGGAGGGAATAAGCATTTAGCTAGTGCCTGCTGTTTGCCAGGTACTGTGTTAAGTGCTTTACAGGTATCTCATTTCATTTGAAGAGCAGCATTGTTTTACATACTTTTGCAAATCTCTTTAATGTCTGGCTTAATAGTAGACAGCTGGATTTTCATATCTCCTTCTGTGTTCAGTCTCTTGCAATATATTGTCTGTGTTGTTAAAGTATGTTAAGAAGATCCAGCCTCACATGGATACATAATTGGAAAAGAGAAGAGCATTTTAATAGACAAATAACATATGATGAAAGTAGTTTTGAATTCACTGATCTCCTGAAAAGGTCTTGGGGACCCCCCACGGGTCTCCAGACCACACTTTGAGTACCACTGGATGAGAGGGTAGTGAATATGGAAGACAGGCTCTGCTTTGCATATGTATGAGATGGAGGAAGAAATATTTCTTCAGGTTGCTGTACCTTTTAGGGGGACTTCTGTAGTGGCTGGAGAACATAATGAGAAATGTAGGTCCCTAGCATCTTTAGATAAGTTGATCATATGTAGCCATGTGTGATCAGGAAAGAGTGCCCAAACATTGGTGCCAGAAATGGTTTTCGCTCAATTAATTACATTTTCAAGCATAAAAAAGCAAGTGCCAACTACTGCAAAGTTTAACCTGATAACCACATACTCTCCCTTACCCATCCTCCCTCAAATCTACCTATTATAGCTTATTTTTTTAAACCATGTTTTTTTCTTTTGTCTTTAAGGCTGGAGGAGTAGCAGGTGTCTCTGTCGACTTGATATTATTTCCTTTGGATACCATAAAAACTAGACTCCAGAGTCCCCAAGGATTTACTAAGGCTGGTGGTTTCCGTGGAATCTACGCTGGTGTTCCTTCTGCGGCTGTTGGATCCTTCCCTAATGGTAAAAGTCACATTGGCGTTCAAGCTGCTTTAAGCCTGAGATAATGGACTGTGTTTTCAGAGTGGCAGGTGATGCAGCCTCACGCGTGATAACCTGTTCAGCGTGATTTGTTGCATGGGTTGGCTTTTTATTTACCGTCCCATTATTTTTATAATGCAAGAAATAGGAGTGGTGTTTTTTTAAATCAAATATATCTTTAATTCTGATAAAGAACATTATACTCTTAACTGTATCCCAGAGTTGTTGTGAGATTTAAATGAGATGATAATTGTACCATGCTTTTAGCACAGTGACTGGCACACAGTGGGAGCTCTATAAATGTTAACTGTTATTATATAATATTGACCACCGTTTCTTACTCCTTGCCATGGAGCAGATGAGCCCAAGAGGCATGAAAACCTTCAGTGGTAAATTCAGTGATCATAATTAAAATTGACCTGAGGTGCAGTAACCATTTTTCTGCTAACTTTTCCCCAGATACTCTTTTTATAGTCTCTTGATTTCATCTTGAGTATAAAGTCTCTGTTGTGTTCTTTTGTGTGGTCTTTATGCTCTGATCAGTATCACCTATTCCATCCCAGCTACTTGTTAATAATACTGCTTTCCCAACTTTTAATTGCTTAGTGATCTTTCCATTGATACCACAAACCTAGGCCAGATTCTCAAATGTGGTATGTTACTCTTCTTTCTTTTTAATAAATTCAGGTTTATATCTGTTTTTAATGTCCAGAGGTAGATACTAGTCATTTAAAGGCTTTGTAGCTGACCATTCAAAGATATGAAATTGGCCTACCTTAAGAGATGGGAATTCTTTATAAGTGTAAAGTGGGAGGATTTCTTTTAGGATTGCCCGTACAATTTTCTGCACTAGTCATAATTCACATTAATATGTAATGTTGTCAGATGACCTATCCTCTGCCCAGTATGGTCCTATAAACTGTGAGTAATATGAAAAGGTCAAATAACTGTATTGTATGTATGTGTATGTATACATACATACATACACACACACACACACACACACACACACACACACACACACACATATACACACACACACACACACATACATACAAACATAAATATATAAGTAATTAATTTATTAGTTTTGATATATAATATGGTAAATCTCAGTAGATGTAACCCACATAAACAAAGCTTTTTGGGGGCCCTCAGTAGTGTGTGTGTGAAATTTTAATGATGTGGCTTTATTTAAGGCTCCCTTCTTTACTTCCCCTCCCTTGAATTAAGGTGGAGAAAACCAAACCTGGGCATCCTCTTTGCTCAGGGTAAATCCTGAGAGCTGTAAGCAACCCTGCTGCTACCACCAAGAAACGTTTACCAGGTGCCTGTTATATGCAGAACACTGGGGCAGGTGCTTACTCTGCAAAAGGGTTTCATTGTTCATTCAGCAGGTATAGTGGATAAATCCCTGCTTTCCAGAGGCTTTGATTTAGGAGAAGGAGCACATAAGAAATTTTAGAGCTAGGAGGAAACTTGGAGATATTCAGGAAAAACCCTTTTATTTTTCAGATAAGAAAACTGAGACACAAAGGGTAAGTGACTTGTTCAAGGTTGTGCAGGTTCCTGTTTGCCATAGCTTGAAATCCATCCATCGCATTTATTTTCTGAAGTTCAGAAAGCACCTTGTTATGGGATCCTCTAGAAGATACTTCTCAAAAACTGCACCAAAAATAAGTCTCTAGAGTATGTGGAGAATTGTTTAAAACAAGTAAAGGGGAATACCTAGGAGCTTGTTAGTGTTTTCTGTCATCTTTCTCTGTTTCACCAGAGAAAAATGGGTCAGTGGGGATCATATTTACCCAAAGGGAGTTAAGATATAGACCGTGTAGGGTCTATAAACTGGTTAATTCAGCGAGTGACCCAGAGGGACCCTCCATGGAGAACACAGTGTGAGCATTAACATCAGAAACCACTGGAATCTGGATCTGTGCAGCTCTGAGCCCTTGCTGTTTCTCACCAGGGATTAACCTCTTAGCAGCAATTCTGAGTCTTCCTTATAGTGTATTGCTCCTAGAAAGGCATCATTAACTATTGTCATGCTTACATGTTACTTAGAAAGGAAAAATTTGTCATTCTTTTTCATTTTGGGTCTCTTATCTGTCCTGAGGTGATAATCATCTTGTGTTAACAGCACAAACATCTCACAAATCCCTCCTGGGCCAGACCTGTGAGAGATACAAGACCCACATTTTCTGTTTCAAGTTCAATTAGGTAATTTATTGTTCCCACAGTGTAAACTCAACTTTTAACTAATAAAATTAGCTATAATGAACTTGAAAAATCAGCCTGGTAACATTTGAGAATTAACTTTATTCTTAATTAAAACAAAAGGTTCCCTCTTTTGGATTTCTACATTATTAGAGTATCATATTTTTGTATTTTATAGTGACAATGATTATTCCTATTTGTACAGTTATTGATGGAAAGAGGTCTGAAGGTCATCTTGATTCCTTTCAGGTCCAGTCGCATATTCGGAGCAGCCTGGGCTCAGCTCCCAGCTTTGTCCTTATAGTCCTAGAACTTGGTCAGATCACTTTGTCCTCTTGACCTGGGGTTCCCCATGCCTAAAATAAGGGGGTTAGAAGAAACAGTACATGACGTCCCTGCCAGCTCCAACACCGATGATTTTCTTTGGTGCCATCTCAAATCACGAAAAACTTTTTAATTAGAAAAGTTTTTATCCTCAGCCATTGAGTTCTCACATGGCTCTGAATTTCGTAGTGTGATGGGGAAGGGGATCAGAAAGGAATCAGCTTTTCTGTGGTATTATCTACTGTCAGGCACTGTGCTGACTTCTTTTTTACAAAGCGTCTGAGATGGAATCTGAATTCACATTGTCATAGTAACAATAGCCCTCCTAACCGTGTGCCACACGCTGGGCTAAGTGCTTCCCAGGTATTACTTCCTTTGATCCTCAGAACAGCCCTGGGAGGTAGGTGATAGTATTATCCCCATTTTATAGTGGAAACCAAGGCGAACGTTAATTGACTTGCCCTCGGTCACATAGCTAGGAAGTGTCTGAGGTGGGATTTGAATTCAGATCCTCCTGACTCCAGGTATGGGGCTGTATACACTGGGTCACCTAGCTGCTGCTAATGGTGGGGTTCACTACAGCAACACAGTATTGTTGTATTTCTTAAGGATGTGAGTAAGTGTAGAACTCAGCATCAAGACAGACTTGGTAACTGGACCGTTTTACATTTCAGCTGCTGCATTTTTTATCACCTATGAATATGTGAAATTTTTATTGGGAACTGATTCCTCGTCATACTTGGGCCCAGTGAATCATATGTTGGCTGCCTCTGCTGGAGAAGTAGTGAGTATCCCACCTACCCATGGTCATAGTGCCCCATACATGGTAGACTCACGAAGCTTCCTGATCTGGTGGAGATCATCAGTGGCTGCTTGTTCAGGGTCTCCCATGTGTTCAGAATTGTTTGAGGGCATGGGGAGAAGGCAGGTAGCATTTTTGAAGTGAAGAGCTCAGAGTCTTCCTGCCTGGCAAACATTGTTCATATTTATTTTTTTAATGTTTGGGCTAGTGCAAGATTTTGAGATACAAAGTGGTTAATTATTTACAGTAAAGGAGTTTTTAAAATTCAGAGCTGGGAAAGATTGCTATGGGTCTGATTGGTGGAGATGGCAGTGCTGGAGTTGACCTGGGAGAAAAGTATGGGAAGGTTGAGGTAGGTATCATGAGCAAGAAGCAGCTTGAGAGGCAACTTGGGGACAGAGCACTGGGGATCGAAGAACTCCGGTAGCCTTGACAGGTCTGTTATCTTTCAGTTGCCTCAGTATTTTCACTTGCAAAGTAGAGAGTTTGGATGGAATAATTTCCAGGTTCCATGACCTCTTTAGGAAATTAGTGGGGAATTAGCATGTGATGTAGAGGGGAGGGTGAGGAGAACAGCCTGCCTGAAGGGACCTTTGAAAATACATGCAGAATTTGTTATCACTGGTTTCTTTGTATTAAGGTAAGAAAGGTTATCCATGAAGGCAGGGAAAGCCTGAGAAGAGGCTTTCAGGGGGATCACTTCTCTCTTGTCCCATATATATGTATATATGTATGTATACTTGTATAGATATATTTATATGTATACGCATACGTAAAATCATTCCATACATACTTCTTTCTCTGAGTGCAGATAGTGTCTTTCTTCCTATGTCCTTTATGGTTAATTTTTTGGGTATTTATAATATTCAGAATAACTTATTTGCTCAAAGTCAATCTTAAAACAATATTGCTGTTACTGTATACAACATTCTCTTGGTTCTGCTCATTTCACTCTTCATTATTTCATGCAAGTCTTTCCCTGTTTTTTTTTTAACATCGTTGAGCTCATCGTTTCTTATACATAGTCCTATTCCATCACAACCATATAGCACAGCTTATTCAGCCGTTTCACAAGTGATGGGCATCCCTGTAATTTCCACTTCTTTGCCACCACAAAGAGAACTGCAGTAAACATTTTAGCACATGTAGATGAGATATAAAACAGATGGAGAGAAATGTAATGTGAAGCAGTTAATGTTTTAGATGAAAAGGTGCCACAAGTAAGCATGACCGTAACATGAAGCCATCAGAAAGCTGAAAGGGAAGCAGCTTGCTGCCTCCCGTCCCTTTCTTTTGCACGGCCACCGTGCTGGTCCCTTGGATACAAGCACAGATGGAACTTTTCCCACCCTGGGAAATCCCACATTCTGCTGGGGGGTACAGAAGGTACACAAAGCAGACAATAAGTGAATAATCGGAAGAGGAAGAGAATACTGATGCCTAGGGGACAGAGGGGCGTCAGCCCCTTCCATGGTGCCTCTCACCCAGGAGGTGCCCAGTTGCTTGTTGAGCTGAATTGAGCTCTACCTCAAAGGAAGATAATGCTTCCCATGGGCAGAGGCAGGTATCTGTATTTTCGAGCTCTGTACAGGGTGCATTAGCCCTGGGGGAGGCAGAGAGGGGACAGATGGAATGCCTGCAAGGCATGCCCAGATTGGAGCTCATTTGGTCAATTGTGTGATTAAGAGCAGTAACAACCAAGGCTGGAAATGTAGGTTGGGACTGAATTGTGGGCTTTAGGTGACAGGCACAAGAAATTCTTTGGTCACGGAGGTGGTGTGGAGCCTCTAAAGCCTTTGGAGTAGGGTCCGGTGACAGAATGAAGCCTGTGCCTTAAGGGTGGGTGCCTGCCTTGAGTGGCCAGGTGAGATTAGGCCACCTGAACCTGGTGCCAGGGTGAGGCCTGTGCTTTAGAGGTGCCTGCCTTGGGCACATTGGTGAGATTAGACTAGCTGACAGAGAAAGAGGCTGAGATCTGGCAGAAAGTCTTTGAGACATTTCAGCATTTCATTTGGTTTTCACATTTCTAGGGAATAGAAAACTTTATAGGTTCATTACCGTATAATAGAATTTTTGATTGAAGAAATCACCTCTTGTTTGAGAGAAATGTCTAAACAAATTGACCTGAGAGACATTAAATATGTCTTTTGCTATGGTGTTTGGGAGAAAGCTTCTTCCTTTTGACATCAGTTTTGAGATGACTTTGCAGGAGTTCAAGTTGGCTTGTCACAGAGCTGTGGAATTTCCAAAATAAATGGTCTTCACACTGATTTCAGTAGTAAAAGTGATGGGAATATTAAGCTTCAAATTACTTTATATAATAGTTTTTTAAAGTAGCAAACAACAAAGCACAGAATTGGCAAAGAGGAGGTGTTTTTCTATGAGCGGCTGCCAAAAATAATTCAATGTTTAAATATGCAGTTCTGCTCATTGGTCAGTCAAATATTGTCGCAATTATCCTACATGTAAACATTCTAGCCCCTAAATTATAGTTTGCAAACTTGTTCAATTTCAATTTAAGAGCAATTTTTGCTTCATATTTTCCCTGATTAGCTCAGGCTTATATTCTGTTTATATTTTGGTTTTGTAATTAGTAATTCACTGAACTTTTTTTGGGGGGGGGGGGCCACACATTAAAATAGTGTAAATCTACAGTTTTAATGCCTCAGTTTTTGAAATTTCTGTCCAGGCAGGCTTTTTCCTATTTCCTTTAGAGTTCGTGTTGTGTTGCCTCCTTTTAAGTGAACTATCATAAATGTAGTGTGTTTTGAGTGTTTGGTTAAAGATCATCCCAGTGTGTTGTGGAGAAAAAACCAATAAAGTATTTTTTTTCTCCATTTTCCCTGCTATTCACTACAGTCATCATCCTCCTTGAAAGCTAGTTTGTCACATTGAAGGAAAGGCTTTCTTGCATTCATAAACCCTCTGTCCCTGAGGACTTGCCAGGAAATTCAGAGTGACATGCCAGGGGAGGGCATGTGGCAGCTCTTTAATTTCTCATGTCAAACGAGGCGTGCATTTTGGTTGGAGGAGAAATTCTGTCTCTTGCTTCTATAACTGATGGATTTCCTTGTGAATCTTATAACATAATCTTGAGGGGGTTTGCATATAAGCTAAATATATGGGAGGCAGTAGGTAGGTTGGGGGAGCCAGAGGTAGAGATTATGGGAAAGGGTCAAGGCCTTGGATTATTTAGCCTTAGAAAATCTGACCCTGTTCTGCTTGGGCTTTAGGGTTACAGCTGTTGCTTGTACCTGCTATGTAGTATTTCTTAGGTATCAAGAACAATTGAAACAGGCCAGGTGAATGGTGATAGTAATTTTTAGGTTTCATTTGTTCAACCAGAGTTGGTACATCTTATTTTATTTAAAATAAGCTGAAACATTTTGTAAACTAAAGAAAATTGGGTTGATTTCAGTTCTGAAATTCCTCAACCACCAGGGTTTTCTCCAGACTGCCCTGTAGGTCCTTAAGGTCAAACTCAGTGAAAACCCCCCAGCACCACATGGCTTGAGACCTGCACAAAGGAATGGATTGTTTCCTGCCCGATGACTGTCATTCCTATGTGTTTTTATGTTTTCCTCCTACATATGTTATTTCTATGTGTGCACATGTTGGTAAATAAGATCAGACCTCATTAATCACTCAATTTTTCCTAATAAGCTGTTGTTTCTGGCTTTGAGTCCGCAAATTTTGTATTCTAATTTTAGGAGAATATGGATACCAACTAGAAAAACAGAAAAGCTTAATTTTTTTGTGAGGTGACTTAATAATTTTCACTGGGAAGATGTAATGAAATAAAAGCAAATATATGTGTAATTCTTGACTGTACCATTGACACAAAAGCCATGTAAATGACAGAATACCCCATGGATAAAATGCTGTCAAAAACTTGACCCATGATAAAATAATGACATTGCTGTTAGGATGCTACCTTGGAAGCTGTGATTTGTGGTGTTCTGATTATCAGATCTGCCTGGAGTTACTTTGTGGCTTCGGCTTAGGCCTGCGGAAGAAAAGTCCTAGAAAGTGAGAATAATAGGGACAAAATAATAACTGTTCCCTATTGTGATTGCTTGATTAAAACTTAATGAGTAATCAATAAAACTATAATTACAGCAGTCTACCTTATGCCTGTAATTTGGAATACAGTAAAATCGATCAAATAAGATTTAATATGTGACAACAGCAAAAAAAAAAAAGCTCCCCTTTGTGCCATTTTTATGAGGAGGTTTGCTGTACCAAATCTCTAAATCCCCACCTCAATTATTGTACAGCTCAGTTTTCATCACACACACACACAAAAAGCCTTGTGAAAGTGGAAACTGTAATTAGATCAGAAGCGTTGGGGCACCCCTGCTTTAACTCTGTAAATGCTGGCACATCCAGGGCTTTGGGGAGGGGGGTTGTTTTTGTTTTTCTTAAGATACAGAGATGTGGCTTACATCTCTGCTGTAGACTACTTTCAGTAACGAAATACAGATAGTCCGCTCTTGTGCTAACAGCATTGCCAAAGAATGTACACCTCAAAATGGGTAACTCATGGTGTGAATGATTTTTCTTTGTTGTTGTCTCTGTCCTCAGCCCAAGAAGGTGAAGCTGTCGCACGTGGAATTTTTTAAAAAAGATTTTAGCAGAAAATTATCATGTTAGTAATGGCTCAACAAGTTCAAAATAACAAAAAATTTGTATTATAAATGGTGCTGAATTTGTGAAAGAGGAGAACTAATTGTTTTAAACCAAATTCATACAGTTAAATGAAGTCTTTCTTATACATAACCATCACATAACCATCCTCTTTCCACTTCCTTCCTTGGACACCCCAATTCCAAGGCCTTGGATTGATGCTGACTCTCTTGCACAACACGAAATAGAAAGTCCTGAATATTCTGTTCATCTCCTATTAAAGTTTCCTCTGCTTTGGCCATTACTCTCAACAAACATTCCTTGGGAATTTCTGAATGCCATCTGCTACCACAAGATATCAGCCAGTTGAGCCCAATTCCTAAAAGATACCTCTCTGTAACACCATTTTTTTTTTCCGGTGCTTAGTTTTATTTATATGTAACCAATAGTTGTATCTTACTTTTTATATAATTTTAAACAGTTGTAGAATTAAATTGCATATTATATTGCAAATAAGTTCTGCTTTTTCCTCCTAAAAATGGCTCAGATTTGGGGCACTAAATCAATTTAGAGTCTGCTGGTATTCATGTGCAGGCTCTAGGCCATTGGAAACTTGATGGTGAGGAGGAGAAGGAAGGGGGAGGGATGATGGAAATTCTGACGATGAAGATGATGATGGCGGTGGTGATGGGGTAGCGGTGGTAGTGATTCTAATAAGGAGGAAGAAGAGAGGATGGTGGTTCTGATGCTCGCTGATGTTTGTGATGTGCTTCTAGGTGTGCACAGCCCTTAAATCATCTGTCATCCCACACATCATCTCATATATCATCTCATTTGGTCTGTATGTAAAGCTGCATGTTGTGGAATACATACCTACATATACACGTGTGTATGTATATGTATACACATATAACTGAAACCAATTTATGAGACTCTTGGGTAGAGTTCATAGTGAGTCTACTTTATACCAAGTTATTCTTTATAGCAAACGATGTTATTAGGAAATTCTTATCTACTTATTATTGATTGCATTCACTAAAGTGAGCATTGAAAGCATTATGGTTTAATGTCAGTATTATTTACATCTTAAAATATCAAGTTTCCTCTTGCTTACCATTGGTCTCGATAAGAAGAATCATTGACTGAGGTATTTGAGCAAGACTGACTACTGTAGACGATTTTTAAAATTAATCATGCCAAGTTTGGAAATATTCAGAAATTAATCCAGGTTAGCTCTGATCTGCAGAGTGGGTAGTATTGTGCCAAGTCCTTGTTCAGAAATATAATTGAGCTGTGGCAAAAGGTTGTTGAGAAAATGAGATTGCTGCCATTAGGACCTCCTGGAGAACTCAGAGCAGCGTAGTTAGATCAGACGGAAACTCAAATTAAAATTGCAGCTGGAAATTGCTTGTAAATAAAGATGAATGGAGGCAGAAGTCTACAGACACTGCCAAGAAATTCATCATACAATTAGAAACTGAAACAGTAAATTAGGAACTGTCAGACACCTAACCACCCACATGCAAACCCTTTTTATACATCTGAACACCCATATATTGGAAGGTAGTTGTACCTTGTTCTCATCTCTATTTTCTGATCTCTTATTGACCTGCTTTTCCATTCAGGACATTAGTCAAGCAGTGACTTGGTGGTTATTTATTTCTTAGAAATTCTCAAGTATAAAGTATCTACCAAAAAATGATCTATGATCTATAGAACCTGAAAAATATCTAGTCCCTTGCCCTTCTTTTATTCTCCCCCATCCCCTCCTCCCCAGGCCATTTCTCTGATTCCTTCCTCTGGCCTATACCCATATTCTGCTTTTATTTCAGCTCAGGTTGGATTTCCTCACTGTTTAATGCCAGATTTAGGTTGTCCTTTAACTAATTGGAAAGATCGGAAACTTGATTCGTTAAGATTTAAGGAAGTTTCCTTCTCTTGCCTGCATTGATTGGTGGTACTTTCTCTGTCTGGCTGATGGACTTTCTAGGTCCAGGCGTACATGAAATAAATGCTTGTGTCCCGTGTTGGAAGTCCACTATGCTGTTTCTAGATTTCTCAGCCACAGAACCTGAGGGAAGAGCGAGGAAGGGGACAGGGTGAGTGGAGAAGGGCAGAGTGAAGTCTAGCAGCAGGAAGCCAAGGCCAAAACAATGACTGGTCAGCCAGCGAAGGTCCTGAGCTGCCTTGCCTTGCAGTGGACTCTCTGGCTTTGAGGCCTTCTCTTGAATTATTCCAATTTTGTGACAGTCAAAGGAGCAAAGGTTGAGAATGGGAAGGCAAGTGCTTGTTAGTGCAACACCTTCATTTTACACAGAGGAAACTCCTACCCAGACAAGTGGAGGGCTTTTCCCAAGGTCACACATCATCCACACATTGGAGCTGGAATTGGAATCCATGGCCCCTGATTCCAGGGCTTTTCCCACTGTGCCACACTGCTATTTAAAGCAGAGTTTTCTTCTTTGAATGAGGAATGTCATGAAGGAAAATATTATTTCCCTAGAAAAGGGGTAAATTGTGAAATTAAAATTAATTAGATTGTGAAATTAATCATACATCCTCCCTAAATACTCAGTTGCTTTGTTTACATACACTTTTGAAGAGGCAAGGACATCCCTAACCTATTATTCTTGAATTAACTTTCAGTTTTATGATCATTGCTTATATTTTAGGACACAGCATATGCTATTAGTTTAGATTGTAGAAATTAAATGAATTAACTAGAGCAGTACATTTCAGTACTTTATGTTATTTAGTCTGCGGACAAGGGAAAAAGAAATCTGTGTTCTTTAAGAGCAACAGCAATGAAAGCATTTTAAAATGTAAAGTTAAGAACCATAAATAAACCACATAGATATACAGTAAGAAATAGCATGCATATGTGCACATATGTATATATTATATGTATACACATATACCTACTGTACCATAATTTTGACCAAGCAGGCTCAAACCAACTCACAGACCACCAGGATGTAAGCCTCCTTCGGTCTGAAGTGTTGCTGCCTTGGGCTTTGTTCTGTGTAATCAGTATGCCTCCATTCAGGATCTGCTGATCAAGGTGTGGGTCCCTTTCTGCAAAGCAGCATCAGTTTGTTGAATGGATTTAATCAAGTCTCACATAAACAGAAGGAAGGTGATCTCCCTGTGGGATGGTGAATCTGAGTCACGTGCTATATGTGATGCTTAGGGTATGCCTCGGTAAACTGTTAGCAGAAAATATTAAATGGAAAATGTTAGTGTTATTCTCAAGGGCCCAGGGTCATGTCAGGATCTTGCTGTTGGTGTGAAGCTGCTGGTGTTTTTGATCTTGCAATTATAGTCTGTAATGAAGCACTGGGAAGGATTTCACTTGGGATCCTGGTGCTTTTTAAGCCCTTACAGAGCTGCTGAAGGGGCGAGGGGCAAAAGAAGTAGAAGAGATTGGTAAGGCTTTTGACCTCACAGGGATCACCTAGGAAGAATTACTGACTATCTATAGGAGAAAAAAACACAGATCAGTTGTAAGGCAGTACATAAAGAAGTATGGGTAGTGGGGTGGATTTGGTGACATAGTATGAATTACTGTTCTTAAAGTCAGGAAAGGTGGGTTTGAATCTACTCACAGACATTTATCTGCTTTATGATCTTAGACAAGTCACTTCGCCAGACAGACGGACAGACAGATCCTTGGTCTCCTTCTCTGAAATGGTGGCTCTGGAGCTCTCAGCAGAGTAAGGAAGAAGTAGATGCAGGCTCCCTCTACGGGGCTAGAGGGAGTTCTCCAGAACAGTGAAATCACAGGTCACATTACAAAGTGAGGATGACACCTGTGCTCTCTGAAGAGCCAATTGATGGATGGAGCGTCTACAAGCATTTATCATTAAGTGTGTGCTGGGTGTTGGGCATAGGAACACAGGAGTGAGCTGGCTCCTGCTCTCTAGCTGCTCCCATTGTGGGGAGGTTGTGTGCAACCACACTCATCATTGGATCACCAGGAAAGAGACATTTTGTCCATTTTATCTTCTGTTCTCTTACTGCAAATCTGCAAATTCCCACATGGGTTTGGTGTAATTCCTTGAGTTAATGTGGTATTATGCAAAGCACACTGGCTCTGGATTCAGAGGACTTGGATTTGCTTCTTCCCTTTGACCCTTATGAGCTGTGTGGCCCTGGACAAGTCAGTTGTTATTGGACCTCAGTTCCCTTATCTGTAAAATGAAGGAATTAGACTAGCTGGCCTTTGAGGTCCCTTCCATTCCTAGGTCTGTCATCCTATGATCCTGTTCTCAGGTATAGGGCTTCTTAAAAGTGTACATGATTGGCTTCATTAATCAGACACTTGGAGCACAAGTGTCTGTATGGAAGGTGAGTCAGATTAGTAAGAACAGTCATTTTACCATAATTAAATGCATTTCTTTCTAACCTGAGATAAATGAACCAAAACCTTGATTGTCTACAGATAGAGACATAACCAACAGTGTTAGAACTCATGTACCAAGATTGATTATCAGTGAAATGCAGTACATATTCCTCTAATAGGTTATAAAGCTTAGGTAGGATTCTATGATTATTATCCAATGTTTGGATAAGATTGCTTTTTAAAAAAAAATCTGGAGGGTCCTTGCGAGGACAAAATGAAGGCTGAATCTTTTTGTAACCACAAGATGGCAGACTTGTCACATGTATATACCATGTAGTACTACACACAGGTTTTGGTTTAACATTGATTGAAAAAATGAGGGATTTTTTTTTAAAGCTTATCATTAATTTGGAAATCTGCCCTCAAAATCAATTAAATAAGAATGAATGTTACGGAAACTTCAGAAGTGATATACAAAGAATAATTGATACAGAATGCTGAATGCAAAAACACCTCTTTTCTAAAATCTATTTATCTCGTGCTGTTAAGAGTTGTTGCCTGTTCCTCAAGGCTTATTCTACAAAGGATAAAGCCTTTTATACTTCTAATCAGATTACTTTTTGATTGAATATACAAAATATAATTATTAAAAATGATCCTGGTAAAATCTTGGATTATATTTTAGCCTGGACCTATAATTATGTTGATATAAGAGACTCCTACCCAGTCAATATTTCTCTATCAGTGAACCAGTGCTTGCCCTGTCACTTGGTTTTAGAGAATTGTTTGGCCCGTTGAAAATTTTAAGTGGCCTCCAGGGCCCCACTGCTGGTGTGTGTCAGAAGTGGGTCTCAGATTCAGGTCTTCAGACCTCAAAGCCAACTCTCTTTTTACTGTGCCATGCTGCCAGGGCAGAATTACCTAAATTACTGTGCTTTTTATCCTGCTAGTGATACAGGATACATGTTATGTATGTATACATAACTAGCTAGCTCGTTGTCCTATATAGTGAGAAAGGATATGTGTTACTTACTAGTTTCTTTCTTTTTGGGGTTCTTACATAAATAAGAGTGACGTTGAGCAAGTCCCTGAACCTCTTGGTGTCTCAGATCATTGTGACATGATCAGCTCTCACTTTCAAAGGGATATTGCAGAGGCAAATGATACTTGAGTTACCATAGTAGTAGATCCAAGAACTCCCCAGTAAAGATAATTTAAACCTAAATTTTAGCCAAGCTTGTAGCATAGCCACTCATGCCATTCTTAGGGGCAAACCAGAAAGAGTGGAGCTAGATAGTAGCAGAGGTAGGCGGATTGGCAATTGGTTAAGTGCTTGGACGCAAAGAGTACCTTTTAATGGTTCTAACACCAATTTAGTAGAAGGTTCTAGAGCTGAAGTTTCTAGGGTTCTGTGCTTGGCCCTGTGATCTTCGACATTTTGATTACTGACTTAGATAAAGGCATAGATAATATGTTTATCTTATTTTCAAATGAAACAAAATTAGGAGGGCATATTGAGCAGCAAAATAAGGATCAAGAGGTCTTGACGGGCTAAATATTCTACCAAATCTAATTCAGTGAATTTGAATAGGGTTGAGTTTAAGAAAACAACTTCACAAGTAAATTTTAAAATTGAGGGGATTGTGCCTAGGCAGCAGTTCATCTGTGAAAGATTTAGGAGTTTGGGGAAACTGAAAGTTTAATGAGAGTCAGAAATTTGATATGGGAGCCCAATAAGTCAATGCCATTTTAAGCTCCTAGTTAGGACTAGAGAACCCTTAGATGTTCAGTGCTCTAGTTAGACCCCATGGGGAGCACTAGGGTTATCGCTAGGTGCCACATTTTAGTAAGGATGTTAATAAGCTGGGACATATCCAAAAGAGGGTGACCAGCATGGTGAAGAACCTTGATATCATGCCATATGAATATTGGTTGAAGGAATTCAGGATGTTTATAGCCTGGAGAAGAGAAGATGGAGGGGCAGTGGGGTCAGCAGAGATTATGGATGATCTCAGTGTCTTCTGGCATTTCAAGTATCTGAGGGATTGTCCAGTGGAGGAGGGATCAGAACTAGGAGCCAGGGATGGAATTTGCCTTGAAGCTTGGCCTAGGAAGAACTTCCTATCAGTTAATGCAATGCAAAGGTACAGTGGTACAATGAGCCGCCTTTGGGCATTGAGCTCTCTCTGTCCCTGGTGCACCATGTAGAGGACTTCAAGCAAAGGCTGGATCACTTTTGTGGTGCCTTGTAGAAGGGATTCATTCTTCAGGTCCAAGTTGGGCTAGATGTCTTTTGCCTTCTCTTCCAACTTTGAGATCCTGTTGTGATTCTATGATTCTTTAGGGAAATGTTGTCACAGTTATGGGATATTTTTGTGATTTATTCCAAATTGTTTGGAAAAAAAAAAGATAGAGTGTTTGTTTATTACTTGAAGTGCCCTGGAGATTGGCACATCTCATAGAAGTACCTCTAGGCCAGATGGTGAAGGAGCTGACTAAGTGATTTAACCTCATCTGAGAAACGGCGCAGTTTGCTTTCTGGGGTTTTCTCCCCTCTTTGCAGTCCTTGGAGTCTCTCTTCAGAGTTGTTTTCTGATTAGCAGCCTGGTTGTGCATTTTATTATTTTCTATCTTAAATATTCTCCTAGTTTTTGAGAATATCTTACACCAAGGTATATAAAAGTCTTTGTATCAGTTTTATTATTTACTGATGTTTCAAATCTAAAATTCCATCATAGTAGAGGTAGTGTGAGTCATCCTAACAAAAGAAAGTAGAGATTGACTCAGTGATAAACGTGTTTCATTTTAGAAAGTTCTAAGTTTCTTTTATTTTAGTAGAATTTAGCACGTGATAAGGTCTTAGGATAGTGGCATTTTCGTTAGACCCATCTGGATGCTTCCCACAGTGGAGTCCGGGTCTTTTGAGTGAAAAGTGCTCTGAAGAATGCATTTACCAATAGACCTACAGATGACATTACCGCTATTTCCTTTCATAGAACTATAGTGCTATAACATGTTTTTGTTCTTGTGCAGTGAGATATTCGCTTGTAGCTCAGATTCAAATCTAAGAAAGATCAGAGTTAATAGAAAACAAAATGGAAGGCACTGAAGGTATCTGGAGAGAATAGATAGAGGCATTACTTTGTAGCTTCTCTCTTCGGCCAGGATTGCAGAACCAAAGAAGTCAGGAAGCCACGCTGGGTGCTTTGTACCCCTTTGCTTGGTTATATTGTTTTTCATCTGAGAACCTTTTTAAAGTTTTCCTTCCGCCTCTTTATTTTTAAGGAATAAAAACCTAATGTAGGGACATGGAAGGTTATGAAGCATGAAGTTCTATAAATATTTATGCTGATCCACTAAAGTCGACAATTCCTATTTTCTTGACATATTGGGGTCATTCGTCACTTTTGACCCTTAGAATTGAAAAGTACATGGTGTTGTACCTTTTTGAGAATGGATTTTAGTTATCAGGAGCTGCCTTGTTAGGGTCATAGGAGTTTCAGCAGACTTAATTTCCTATTGCAGTTACTAATAAGGGCTTTAAAGTTGAGACAGTATTATGAAAGGTATGGGTGTCCTGGGCTTGTATGGTTATTTTTTACTCACTTCAGGCCATATTGTTATGAGCTAGTTAATCTAATTTTGTAATCTTTCTTCTTGTTATTGTTGTTGTGCATATGGTTCTTCTAAGTGTGGCAGCTGAAAGTCACTGTTTTTAATCTGGTCTTTCCCACCAAACCTGTCCTCTTGTTGTGCCAGCTCAGTTAAGATGTATTGTTCTTGAGTGGTTCCTACCACTTTTTGAACAGCTAGTTGATTATATCCATTTTAAGAATTTTGGGAGGTGGAGCCAAGATGGTGGAATAAAAGCAAGAACTTGCTTGAGCTCTTCCCCTAATGCCCCTCTAAATACCTTTAAAAAATAACTAAACAAATTTTAGAGCTACAGAACCCACAAAATGACAGAGCGAAACACATCTCCAGCTGAAAAAAGGCTTGGCAGGCCAACAGGAAGGCTCTATTGCACCAGACTGAGAGTGGAGCACAGGTACACTGACCCAGGCCAGAGCAGGCCTCAGGAGATTGAATCACCTTGAACTGTGGCAATTTCCAGACTTCTCAACCCACAAAGTCGAGAACAGCATGGCAGGTCAGTGGGGGATCTCTGTGGGACCTGGTTGAAAGAGAAGGGGGTGATGCCAGCAGAAAAAGCAGCAGCTGCTTCCCAGGCCCCACAGATGGTGGGGGATCTAGCAGCTGATACAACACCCCTGAAGCCTGGGACAGTACACCTATCCCCATCCTACTCCCACTGGAAGCAGAGTCCTGCCTTGACAGGGAGTTAGAAAGGCAAGTATTGGCTGGGAAGATGAGCAAACAGAGTAAAAAGAGTCAGACTATAGAATCTTACTTTGGCGACAAAGATCAAAACAGAACCAAAAGAAGACAACAAAGTCAAAACTGCATCAAAAGCCTCCAAGAAAAATGTGTACTGGTCGCAGGCCATGGAGGAGCTCAAGAAGGATTTTGAAAATCAAGTAAGAGAAGTAGAGAAAAAATTGGAAAGAGAAGTGAGAGTAATGTAAGAAAATCATGAAAAATAAGTCAACAGCCTACTAAAGGAGACCCAAAAAAATACTGAAGAAAATAACACCTTAAAAAATAGACTAATCCAAATGGCAAAAGAGGGCCAAAAAGCCAATGAGAAGAATGCCTTAAAAAGTATAATTGGCCAGATGGAAAAGGAGGTACAAAAGTTCACTGAAAAAAAATAATTCCTTCAAAATTGGAATGGAGCAAATAAAAGCTAATTAACTTTATGAGAAGTCAAGAAATTATAAAACAGAACCAAAAAGAGTGAAAAAATAGAAGACAATTTGAAATATCTCATTGGAAAAACTACTGACCTGGGAAATAGATCCAGGAGAGTGAATTTAAAAATTATTGGACTACCTGAAAACCATGATCAAAAAAAGAGCCTAGACATCATCTTTCAATAAATTATTAAGGAAAACCGCCCTGATATTCTAGAACCAGAAGGCAAAATAGAAATTTTAAGAGTCCACTGATTGCCTCTTCAAAGAGATCCCAAAAGGAAAACTCTTAGGAATGTTGTAGCCAAATTCCTGAGTTCCCAGGTCAAGGAAAAAATATTGCAAGCAGCCAGAAAGAAGCAATTTGAGTATTGTGGAAACACAATTAGGATAACACAAGATCCAGCAGCTTCTACATTAAGGGATCAAAGGGCTTGGAATAACATTTTCCGGAGATCAGAGGAGCTAGGATTAAAACCAAGAATCACCTAGCCAGAAAAACTGAGTATAATACTTCAGGGGAAAATATGGACATTCAGTGAAATAGAGGACTTTCAAGCATTGTTCGTGAAAAGACCAGAGCTGAATAGGAAATTTGACTTTCAAATACAAGACTCAAGAGAAGCGTGAGAAAGTAAAGAGGAAAGAGAAATCATAAGGGACTTATTAAAGTTAAATTGTTTACATTCCTACACGGAAAGATAATATTTGTAATTCATGAGACTTTCTCAGTATTAGGGTAGTTGGAGGAAATAGACAAATAGGTAGGTAGATAGATAGATAGACAGATAGATAGATAGATAGATGGCACAGGGGGAGTTGTATATAAAGGAATGATATAAAAAAAATAAAATGAAGAGGTGAGAGAGGAGTATATTGGGAGAAGGAAAAAGGGAGAGATAGAATGGGGTAAATGATCTCTCATAAAAGAAGCAAGAAAAAGGTTTCACAATGGAGGGGAAAGGGGGGGATGTGAGAGGGAACGAGTGAACTTACTCTCATCCGATTTGGCTTAAGGAGGGAATACCATACACACTCATTTGGGTATTTTACCCTAAAGGAAAATAAGAGGGGAAAAATGAGGGGGGG
>CM053590.1:25084842-25112147 GCA_028646515.1 Pseudochirops corinnae | reverse complement strand
TTTGCTTCCATTTGTTCCATTCTAATTTTGAAGGAGTTATTCTCTTCAGAATGCTTTTGAGATTCTTTTTCCATCTGGAAAAGTCGACTTTTTAAGGCATTCTTCTCCTCATTGGCTTTTTGGGCCTCTTTTGTCATTTGAATTAATCTATTTTTTAAGGTGTTAATTTCTTCAGTCAGGTTGTTGACTCTCTTTTCATGATTTTCTTGCATCATTCTTATTTCTCTTCCCAATTTTTCTTTCACTTCTCTCATTTGGTTTTCAAAATCTTTCTTCAGCTGATCTCTAGCTTTTTGAAAATCTTCATGTTTCTTGGAAGCTTTTGAGGTGGGAGTTCTGACTGCACTGTCTTCCTCCCTTTCCCTGCTTTGTTCCTCTTTTTCCCCAAAGAAGGAATCCAGGGTCTGGGTGCTGTTCTTACTTTGCTTCCTATGCTTATTCATGGTCGCCATTTAATGGGGTTTTTTTTGTTTGTTTGTTTGTTTTTTTAGTTCTGTGGAACTCTGCTTCCAGAGGGGAAAGCTCTGTCCCAAATTGCTGGAGTTTTCCCAGCTGCTGGAGCTTTTAGGAGGCTGCTGGGTCCCTCCTCAGCCCCCACTCACTGAAAAAAAAAACCTCAGGACCACCACCCAAGATCACAATCCAGATCCAGGCCGCTCAACGTGAGAGCACTTGGCCTCTGAATGATCGCTTGGCCCCCCTGCTGTCTGCAGGCCAGGAGCTCTGAAGTGGCAATGTGGAGGCGGGTGCAGAACCTCTGCTTTCTGCTTCCCAGCCCTGGAGGCGGCTTGGCTGGACCCGCTTTTCTTCCCTGGTTTTTGGCCAATTTCCACTAACCTGAGTCCTTTTTCCTTATGGCTGGATAATTCTGGATCCTGCCACAGCTGTCACAGATCCGCTGTACTGAAGCTCCTGTCGCGGCGGGGCTCGGCTCATTCAGCCGCCCCCGGGACAAAAGCCGCCCGTTTCTGGGGTGGTTTCTGGGCTGGTTTCTGCTCTCAGAGTTGAAATGGTCGCTTTGAACCAAGCTGCCTTCAGCAGGGAATATATCTGTGTGCATTTTAGAGCCCTAGAATTTGTTTAGAGTCATATTTTTTGGGTATTTCATGTGGCTGTGTCGGAGCTACGATTTCTTGCTGCTCCTACGCTGCCATCTTGTCTCTGCCCCCCCAGAGAGGCAGTTTTTAAAGGTACAAAACTGTCAGTCATAAGCTCATTAGGCTAATTAGGGATTCAAAGATAGAGTTAGGGAGGGACCTGGGAGCAGCCAGGGAGGAGCCAATACTTAAAGGAACTCGAACCCTTCACATCAACTGCACACGTGCCCCACCCATAATTCACTGGGAGAAATCTGAAGGGAGGGGGAGCAAAAGGTATGGTTTTTGCCCTGAAACGTCATAGAGTCAACCAGCGGTCAGATTTGAGGTCAAATTCCTTTGAGAAATACCTCATCCAGTTTCCAAATGGATGAGTCTTGTTTTGGCCGGCTACTAGAACAAAAGGAGATAGTGCCTTTAAGAGAATTCGTTATCATAGCTATAGAGTAAATGGTTTCAGAGGAAATACCTCTAGGCTGGGGGCAGGGAAGGCACAGAGTTAATGCTTTGTGGCTGGGGGCAGGGGAGAGACAGAGTTAATGCTTTATAGCTATGGGGGGAGGGAAGGGACAGAGTTAATGCTTTATGGCTTTTACAACTTTTACAACTTAACAAGACTGAAGTTACAACAATGCTATAAAATTATAAAATCACCCCAAAATATTCAGAAGTACAAACACCTCATCAGAAGGAAGGAAGGAAGGAAGGAAGGAAGGAAGGAAGGAAGGAAGGAAGGAAGGAAGGAAGGAAGGAAGGAAAAGGAAGGAAGGAAGGAAACAAGCATTTATTAAGTTTCTACTATGTGTCGGGTACTCTGCTAAGTCCATGTTCACACCCTCATCTTCACAACACCCCTGGGAAGTAGGTGCTATTCCTATTTCGTTTCACAGATGAGGTACTTGACACAGAGGTTAAATGATTTGCCCAGGATCACACAGCTAATAAGTGTCTGAAGGTAGATTGGAACTTAAGTCTTCCTGATGCCAGGCCAGGCCTCTGTCCACTGTGGTGCTACCTAGCTGCCTCAGAAAAGCCAAACCATGGCTAGAAGAAAATTTGGACCCTAAACAAAAAGTATCCTCAAACTCCTGATTCTCACCCCTAACTAGACCATATGAAAGAAGGTGAGCCTCATAAAAACATTTATTTTCTAGTCTTCCAAAAACTTCCTCGCAAAAATATTTATAATGAAAAGGAAAGAGGAATGGCCCCCATGTTCCCCCTGGGTTACAGAACCAAGGACTGGTTTTTCTTGCAGTTGTTCAGTGTCAAGACTTAGCCAGAATGAATTTGGCCCGAGGCAGCCATCAAGGTGACTGTTCACCTGTGCCCTTCCTTCATTAATCCACATGTCCCTATCGTATCATTTAAAACAAAACTCTACAGATGCTTTAAAAAGTGATATCTAGAAAATGCTCCTGTGGGCCAACACAACCTGGAGGGTAAGGGGTAAATGAGAAAAGTCCAGACACCATAGTGACTTTTTCTGTAAATTACCATGTGTACAGGAATCATGAACATTACAGGAATCCTGATTGTTAGGGAGCTCCTCCTCCTCTAATATCATGCTGATTCTAATCTGTTCATGTGCTGGATTTCCCACCCCACTCCCCTCCCAGAAGGTAAGTTCCTGAGCTCAGGGATGCTCTAATTTTCGTCTCTGTATCCCAGGACTCAGCAGACATGGTGCCTGGCACATAAATACTTCACAAAGGACCTCTTCTTTCTCTCACTTTCTCTTTCCTGCATCCCACCATCTCTTCCTCCAGCTCCTCTCTATCACTTGACTTAAATAGAAAAAATGATCACAACTAAGATTTCCCTGGGTTCTGTTTAAGGGACCACGAGTGATTGTTGTATGGCCTCTGGCAGGTCATTTATTCTCTTTGCCTCTGTTTCCTCCTTGAAATCTGGCCCTGTCTGAGGAGCTCCTTCCTTTCAAAAGTTCTCTAAATTGAGGTGAGGCTTACTCTTACCATTGGGGGTTGGGAGTGGGGGGAGAATGGGGGCCACGTCTCTCACCTTTCTTCTACTTCTTGGGATGCTCTTCCCACCTTTCCTAGCTAAGGAACTAGGGATCTCCTCTTTTCCTTTCCCCCACCCCCTGGGTTCCTTAAAAAAAAACACACCAAAATTCATTTCTCTGGATAGCAATGAAATAGATGTACGAGAATTTTGTCCTTTGTCAGACTCTGGATTAAGGATTTCTCTCCAGATTCTCTCTTTTCCCATGCATTAGGATCTTAGGACTATGCCAATCAGATAGCTATACATAGTAAGACTTAGTCTCCCTCCTAAAGGCTAGAATAATCCATGGGGTTTGGCCATTAGTACAAAAGATGTATTCAGTTGCAAGACTATAGCAGAGTACACCAGCTTCTACCCATCCAACTCTTTCTGTACTCCTCAAACTCCTAAATTCATACCCCAAAATTCAATATACATTCTCATATTCCCCAGAGATTCACACTCAAATATGTAACCTTGCTGGATGTGTTGAGTCACCAATGGTCTGCAGACAACACCATTATTAGTTGCCCTCTCTCCCTAACTCAGTTACTTTAAATTTGACACTAACACTCTGTCCACTCCCTTGCTTTGGTATTTCTATCCTCTGAACTGAGCACATACAAAGTACTCAGTAAATGCTTTTTAATTCATTCATTCATTCATTCATTCATTCATTCGTCCACAGCCTTGATGCTGATCTCTTTCCTCCCTTATGGGGAGTCACATCCTGTGTGGGGAACTGCTTCCTCATTGGAGCCCCAGTCAATGTATTGGTTATCTTTGCTAAGCTGCTTCCCTTCTTTTTTTCAGCTATAAGGAGTGATTTTTTTAAGTATAAAAAAGGAAAGGGATATATTTAGAAATTAAGTGATAAGAAAACAAAAGATAAATCAGAATAATAATTTTTTAAAGAAAAGTATAAAGTACTATATTATTGTGAGGAGTTACTACTATTACTATTACTATACTACTATTACTACTTCAGTAATATTAATAATCACCCAAATCTTTTATCAGAAGCTTCATGAAATTCTAAGGGGCATAATGAATATAATGCTGGACTTGGAGTCAGGAAGACCTGTATTCAAAGCCTGTCTCTGACATTTAATAGCCGTACAACCACTTTCTCTTTCCTGCATCCCACCATCTCTTCCTCCAGCTCCTCTCTATCACTTGACCAAGTCATTTATTCTCTAAGTGCCAAAGGATGGCTATTAAATTATTATATATCAAACAAACCAGAATCATGGTGGAAAGAGCATTGGAGTCAGAGCTTGAATTCTGACTGGCAGGAGTCTGTCAGTGTGATTAGGAGCAGGTCGCTTCCCTACAGTCTAGGCTCCAATTTCCTCATCTGTAAAATGAGAGGGTTGAACTAGACTAGGTCCTTTTTGGCACTAAATCTATGATCCTATTATTAAAGGCTGATTGAAGGATTTCTCTAAGCTGAAGAATATCATGGAACTCTGAGGCTGTGTCTCGCTACCATCCATTCAGATCCTCTTGCCTTCTCATTTTTTAAAAAAAGAATATAACAAATTAAACTGACTAAATCTTTAGAGAGAATAAATAACTTCCATTTTGGTCCAAATTGACAACCTGGTTAGGACTTAGAACTAAATTTGTATAAAAAGAAATGGAAGGGCATTCAGTCATTCAATGCTCAATTACTCTGAAGAAAATTTCCTTTCAAGGGATCTGAAAATTATTCCAAAGCAAGAGCTCCATACTTTTGCCTTCCCAGCCAAGCAGGTCAACAAAACTGTCACATTGAAGTATGACACAAAGGTAGCCTTGCCGTAATGGCTCCCC
Organism: Pseudochirops corinnae; assembly: GCA_028646515.1. NCBI lineage: Eukaryota > Metazoa > Chordata > Mammalia > Diprotodontia > Pseudocheiridae > Pseudochirops > Pseudochirops corinnae. The sequence continues at coordinate 25,107,228 of CM053590.1, read as the reverse complement.
TTGGTCGGAGTGGCTGGCAAAAGATAATTATAGGTCACCTCTGTGACACTTGCCTGACATAAATGACTATGGCAAATGATTGTTCTTAGCCTTAGACCATCAATATATTCAAGGGCAATGACGGAAGTTTTGGGTTGATTTGTTTTCTTCAAACACAGATGATATGAAAGAAAACATGGATATAGTTAGTGATTGTATTGTTACAGAAACATGAAACACACACGAGATATGTCTGTATTATGTTTATTGATCTAGTTATAGATACAGATGGGTGTTTATGTATAGAAATATAGGGATATATCAAGATAGATCTAGTATGATAGGGAGATATAGATATATATTTCATGGGTTTCAGTTTTTTGCAATGATAAAATCACTAAATTTTCCATGTTTTCCATTATTTCCAGTGTATATAGTGATCTTACTACTACAGAAAAATGGAATATATACACAGACATGTATGTATATGTACAGCTATACTTTGATCTATAGCTACAAATGTATATATGCGCACATATACCAGATAAATATAGATACATCTATAGATATATAGATATAGATATATTTGTGTGTTTTGATTCACTGATCACAGCCATGTTTTCTATCACTTCCTATTTTGTGAAGAAAACAAACAAAAATTTTCATTCATTGCCCTTGGATATAACGATGGTCTGAGACTAAAAACAATTATTTGCTGGAGTTGTCTATGTCAGGCAAGTGTCATAGAGGTGACCTACAATTATCCATTGTCAGCCACTGTGATGGCATGGAACAGTTAACGGCAAGGATGCCTCTATCTAGGTCTAGGTCTAGGTCTATATACAAACCAAACCAGATACAATGGACAGCAGTCATAGTGATGGGGCATTTAGGTGGTGAAGTGAGTAGGATGTTGGGCCTGGAGTCAAGGAAGACTGATCTTCTTGCATTTCAATCTGGCCTCAGACACTTCCTAGCTATATGACCCTGGGCAAGCCACTTCACGTTGCCCCAGTTTCTTCATCTGTCAAATGAGCTGGAGAAGGAAATGGCAAACTATTCTAGTGTCTCTGCCAAGAAAACCCCAGCTGGGGTCACAGAGAGTCAGACAGTGAAGAAGACAGCTAAGTGGTGCTGTAGATAGAAGCGCTGGGTCTGGAATCAGGAAGACCTGCATTCAAATCTAGCCTCAGATGCTTCTTAGCTGTGTGACCCTGGGCAAGTCATTTCACCTCTGTTTGCTTCCATTCCCACAACTATAGAATAAGCATAATTAAATAATAGTACCTACCTTGCAGAGTTGTTGAAAACTCTCAGCGCATTGCCTGGCTCGTAGTAGCCACTACGTAATGCTTATCCCCTCCTCCTCTGCCCTTCCCTTCCTCGCCTGATGGAACCAGAAATCCCCAGGAGACAAGATCCAAGAAAGGAGCCAGTCATAAAACCCCTGTCTTCCAGTGCCAAATACCCAGCGCTTAGGCAACAAGCAGAGTGAAGTCATGGTCCTTACTCAAAGGGATCACCTGATCTCCTTGATCCCTGAAGCATCATTTAGGGGGACAAAGCTCATGACTGGACCAAAGCTCTCAACGCATATGTTGTAGTAAAAAGAAGGACTGGTGAAGTGAGTGGGGAGGGGGTTGAGAAAATCCAGGACCAAGAGGGGAAAAGCCTAAAGGAATGAATGAATGAATAGAGCATCTACCAAAACTCACTCTGAGTGAAGCACTGTGCTAAGAGCTGGGAACACAAAGAGGCAGGGAAGATAGTCCTTGCTCTCAGAGAGCTCACGTCTTGATGCAGGAGACACCATACATGGAAGATTCTAGCTACAATTCAGTCGGGCCTTAGAGTGGAGCAGCAAAGTAGATGTCAATACCTCCAGCATCACTTCAGCTAATAAAACCGTTATCAGTTCCTGATGTTGAGCCGTCGCATGGTGTTCTGGGGCCCTTGGTTGCCTGAACTTCCTTTCCTGGGTCTTCAAGAGCTGAGACTGTAAACCTATAGGCACAGTGGCCAAGTTCACTTCCTCAGAGGTCGTCTTCTAGTACAGTGGTCACAAGTACTGGGTTGGAAGTATTGCTTCTCTGGTGCATTTTGGGTGAAGATCCATGGGTGGAGGAACAGAAGAAATTTTATAATTAGAGAATACAGTAGAACTACCAGGCAGAAAAAGACGATGGTTGAGTTTAGGAAACTGATCACAGGCCTGGCATAGAGATGTGATATGATAATTATCATTATCATTATTGTAGCTAAGTTATGCAGTGCTTATTCTATGCCAGGCACTAGGCAAAGCACTTAAAATTATGATCTCATCTGGTTCTCACAACAATCCTGGGAGGTAAGTACTATTACCCCCATTTTACAGATGATAAGACTGAGGCAAATAGAAGTGAAGGGACTTGGCCAGGGTCACACAGTGAGTGTCTGAGACCAGATTTGAACTCAGGTCTCCCTAACTCCAGGTCTAGCATTTTATCCACTACATAAGGGACTTCAGTTATCCAGCCCAGCCCATGTATTGTCACTTCGTGCCACTGATTGCCATGACTTAAAAGATTAAGGCTAAAACTTCCCACCAACCTGCCCACTGTTCTCTGGCACTTTGTAGGTATGGGAAAGACGGCAACCCCTCTTCTCTGGGTATGGGTCGGGGCAGCTCATATTAGGCCCCCTATCTCTTTCCTTCTTCTGTTTCTTTCAAAACTCCTGCCATTGCATTCTCATCCATTCAGAGTCTGAATCCACTGGATGTTAACCATTCTAAAATAAAGGACAAACTCTATCAAGGCATCAGAGTATAGCATGCCTGTGGGCCATTTAAGTTTTTGGCCAATAACTTGGATAAAGACGTATGTGGCACACTCCTCAAATTTGTCACCTGCAGTAACAAATGAGATGAAAAGTACCAAGGTAATGGAAGGGGTTTCTTTACATAAGGAAAGTCACTCTGGCAGCTAGAATCCCTAGAGCTGCCGTTTGCTGCCACACAGATTTCTCTTGATTATATAGTTTTCCTTCCTACTAATACAGTCAGCTGAGAGGTAAGGGCCAGTTTAAGAAGGCTGACTTGGAATCCTGGGTTGTCTCTGCTTTCACAGGCCACTGCAGGCAGCCTGAGAGCAGAAGAGAAGCTGCTGACCTTGTCAGGATCATTGGCAGCCAATGCTGCATTCCTTCCCCGTAGACCGATTGTCCCTGCTTTCCTGATTGTGATAACCGAACAACCACATGAATGCAAGAGAACATTGCCACAAGTCAGGCTTGGTGGGGATGAAGAGGTCAGGGAATAACACATTTAACACCTCTGAATTAAAGACTATTTGATGTTTTCTGAAAAGGGGAAGGGATCTGTTTTTCTATGTGGGTCACTTAAAATGAATGTTATCTTCTAAAATGAGATGTGTCCTATTTATTTATTTGTTTGTTTGTTTAAGAATCCTTGCCTTCCAGGAAAAAAAGAGCCTCTGTTCTAAGAGTAACACAGAGCCATCATTATCTAAATGGAAACCAGCTGGTGATGTCTTTGCTGACTAGAGAACCTGTCCACCATCATGCTAAACAAAGCTAGCCATCAATCCTTGTGTACTGAACCACCACAAACTCTCATTTTTCATTTACTGGTTTACTGATTTGCAGAGGGAGTGGGGAATACCCAAGAATTTACTGCTTAGTATTTGGATTTTCCCATCTGAAGAATGAGAGCAAAACTGTATGAGACATTTCAGAAGATTCTGCACAGTAACACGATCCTTTTAATGATGCTTCAGCAGACCTATCGTTTCATCAATGTGGGCATTCACACTGACACAGATCAAAACCCCTTCGTACTTCTTAATCCTGTGTTCTTCTCGCCTAGATCCTTCCTTCAGTTCTCCACAGGGAATCCACCTGATGAGCTGGAGGCCTGCCTTTAGGTCGTCTAGTATCCCATTGAAACCAAGGAGTCCATTTGTCTAGCTGCATTTCAAGCCCTTTTCCCTTTCTGATCATCCATTTCCTGGACTATCGACTATATTACGTTTCTTACTCAAAAGTCATTGTTGGTAATATACTGCATCCTCCTCATACCCCAAAACCCCACCCTGCATTGCAACATTGTCTTTATAAATTGAGGCATATCATGGTTCACAGCCTTATAACATCACTAGAAGAATGTTGGCATTAAAAAAGTTGGGTTTTGGGGGTGGCTAGGTGGCACAGTGAATAGAACACCAGCTCTGAAGTCAGGAGGACCTGAGTTCAAATCCAGCCTCAGCCACTTAACACTTACTAGCCGTGTGGCCTTGGGTAAGTCACTTAACCCAATTACTCTGCCCTCCCCCTCTAAAAAGCAAAAAAAAAAAAAAGTTGAGTTTTTGCATTAGGGAGTGGTTTGGTATCATTGAAGACACTGCAGTTTTCCACATACCATCTAACCTGATCTCTGTTGTTTGCTGTTCAATCATTCAGTCATATCCAACTCTTCATGGCCCCATGGACCAAACTGTCCATGTGGCTTTCTTGGGAAAGATACTGGAGTGGTTTGCCATTTCCTTCCCCATGCCTGCTCTCTACACTCTCTTTGGTTCTTGGCCCAGCACATTGTCCATCTGCAGTGCCCGACCAGTATATATATATATATATATATATATATCTCATACAACTGTATATAATGATCTGGACAATAGCCATGCTTTATCCATCAATGATGCATCAGATATTTGTGCCCGCCCTCACTGTTATCAGTGACTTGGATAGAGGAGTAGATGGAATGTTTGAAGATGACTTAAAGCTGAGAGGGATGGCTAACCCCAGATGGCAGAGGCAGAGCCCCAAAATGTATTGAAAAACAAGAGCATTGGACTGAATGCAAGAAAGAAGTGAATGGGAATAAATGTAAAGTCTTATGCGGGTTCAAGAAATCAAACTCATGAGTACAGGATACAAGAGGCATGGTTAGATAGTGGTTGTTCTAAAAGCAAAAATTCAGGGTGGGTGGTGATTAAGTAAATTCTTAGCTCAGAATGATTCTCCAGAGTTTTTACCCATCAGGAGCTCTGCTGAAGACCCACAACTGAACTGGTCTGCCCCTGGACCATGAGGCTCCAGGCCTGGCTGTCTATTTTCTGCAAGAAACCCAAAAATGTCTATGATTCTTTGAGTCAATTACAAAATGCCTTTTTCTGGCATCATCTGCTTTTGTCCAATGAACAAAGCACCTTAATCATCTCAGATTGATTAAGAATTTGTTCATCTCTAGATTACTTGATTCAGTCATATTGTCTTGCTTTCTGTGATTTACATTGATTGGGTGCAGGGCTTTCAACCCCCACCTTGCCAATATATATTCCAGACACATTGTTGGATGAAATGCTGTGTTTTATTCCATGGAATCAAATGTACTTTTAAAAAATGAACAACAAACAGAGAGATCTTGTATTGTCTACACCTTCAGTCAACTGTGACACTGCAGAAAACCATTTGTAAAACCCCATTTATTCCATTCTCATATTTTCATCAAAGATATTACTTACTTTTTTCTCCTTTCCTATATAAAACATAATAATAGCTAGGTTTATAAAATATATGTTATTTCACTTGATCTTTACTACAACTCTACTTTTGTTTCTATTTTATAGATAAGGAAATTGAGGCTGAGAGAGAGTGACTTGTCCAGGATCACACCAGTGGCAAGTGTCTCTGGACATATTTGAACTAAGATTTTCTTGACTCCAAATCTAGTGCTCTACCTTTTGTACCACCAACCTGCCTCCACAGGTGAGATTTCACAGATGTAGCGCTCTAAGGGACTTTAGAAGTAATCTAAATCTACCCCCTTCATTTTGTGGAAGATGAAACAAGAGATCCAGAGATGTTAAATTATTTACCCAAGGTCACAAAGGCTACACATGGCACACTCAGGAAATGTTTGCCCCCAAATCCTTTGTACCACACTCTTCTATTAGAATTATTGTAAAGATCAAATGAGATAACCCTTGTAAAGAGTTTTTAAAATTTAAAGTGATAAATAAATGCTTACTAGCTTTATGACCCTGGGCAAATCATTTAACCCTGTTAGCCTCGGTTTCCTCATCTGTAAAATGAGTTGGAGAAGGAAATGACAAACCACTCTAGTATTTTTGCCAAGAAAACCCCAAGGGAAAAACCCCAGGATGTCTCCCAATCATTCTTGGGCTCCCCTAGTCTCACTTGCTAGTTTTCTTGATCTTCATCTTGAATCTTCCAAATAAGCGTAGGGTTGTGGGCTCCTTTCACTTATTACCTTCTCTCAAACAAACATCAGTTCTACATTTAAAAAGACACCACCTTCCTTCTTTAGAACCTACAGCCTGTGTTGAGTGAACAACTTCTGCCTAGTGCTAGAAGCCCAACATTAATCTTTTTTTTTCTTACAAATCAATTTATTTTTAGTTTGCAATGTTCACTTCCATAAGTTTTCAATTTTCACCTCCTCCCTTCCCTCCCCCAACCCCAAGATGGTGGGCAATCTGATATATGCTCTCCATGTACATTCTTATTAAACATATTTTCATATTAGTCATCTTGTATAGAAGAATTAGAACATATGGGAGGAACCATGAGAAAGAAAAAACAAAACAAGAGAGCAAATAGTATTCTTCCATCTGTATTCAGACTCCAAAATTCTTTCTCTGGATGTAAATGGCATTTGCCATCATGAGTCTTTTAGAGTTGTTTTAGGTCCTTGCATTTCTGAAAAGAGCCAAATCTATCAGAGTTGGTCATCATACAATGTGACTATTGATCTGTATAATGTTCTCCTGGTTCTGCTCACTTCACTCAGCATCAGTTCATATAAGCCTTTCCAAGTTTTTCTGAAGTCTACCTACTCATCATTTCTTATAGCACAATAATATTCCTTTACATTCATGTACCACAACTTGTTTGGCCATTCCCCAATTGATGGACATCCCCTCAATTTCCAGTTCTTGACCACCATGAAAAGAGCTGCTATAAATATTTTTGTATATGTAGGTCCTTTCCCTGTTTTTATGATCTCTTTGGGATACAGCCCTAGAAGTGGTATTTATGGGTCAAAGGGTATACACATTTTTATAGCCCTTTGGGCATAGTTCCAAATCACTCTCCAGAATAGCTGGATCAGTTCACAACTCCATCAATAATGCATTAGTGTCCCAATTTTCCCACATCTTCTCCAACATTTATCATCTTCCTGTTTTGTCATGTTAGCCAGTCTGATAGGTGTGACCAACATTAATCTTTTGATGTACTCTAAGAACCCAGAAAATTATTTGGAAGATTTCAGGGATGACCATTGTATTGCTCTCTTTCAAAGCTGCCCTGCTTGTTTGTGCTTCCTTTCAATCTCCCCTTCGCTCTCCTTCCCTCCTCTCCTCTGTATTTCTCTGGTACTTAAGAGTTAGGGTTGTTCAATGTCTGCTGTCTGAAGACTAGAAGAAGACACTAAAAAGGAGGGAACTTGTTATGGTCACAGCCACATTGTCTAGTTCTGTCATTTTGGAAACTTGTTCCTTGGAGAGCAAGAGTGGCTCAGGAATAACTAACTTTAGAAACTAAGAATCTGTGTTCAAATCTTGCCTCCTTTACTAAACACTGTGTGACTTTGGGTTGTCATTGAACCTCTCGTCCTCAGTTTCCTCATCTATAAAATGAGGGGATTGTATTAGATGACCTCTAGTATTCTAGGTGACCACTAGATGGTTCCCTCAGCTCCTCATCTGTCATATATGATCCCGTGGTATTTCTGTTCATCTAACTTTTGTCTATAAAAGGATGACAGAATGAAAGGAGTCTAAGGGAGCTTAAGAACCATGTAGCACAATTGTGAAATGAACAAGAACTCCCCCTTACAACAGGGACCCCTTCCTATTGCCTTCCCTCAGTTGATTATTTCTAGTCTAAAATATATATACGTATATACACACATATGCATACATACATACACACAAATATATACATATATGCATATATACATGTGTCTGTGTGTATCAGTATCTGTATCTGGTTTGTACACCACAGTTCCTTGTGTGTTGTCCCCCACATTGGACCTTGAGCTCCTTAAGGACAGGAACTGTGTTTTTGTCTTTTTTTTTTTTTTGTATCCCCAGCATTTGGCTCCGTGTCTGGCACACAGAAAGTACTTAATAAATGCTTGTTGACTTTTCTTGAATTGACTTCGGTAGTTTGGTGAAACCCTTGGGCCCCTTCTCAGAATAAGATTTTTCTTTTAATGCACAAAATAAAATCCACAGGATTGCAAAGGACAGCAATTCAATTGAAATCGAGTTTTCAAAATAACTGTTTTTTTAAAAATCAAGTTCATTTACTCCACCCTGAAATCTACCCGTGGTCTCCTTGGCAGGGGGGGTGTCTGTGGAACAAGTTCAGAACTGCTGCTGTTTTACAACCTCTGTAACATGTAAGTGTCCATCCAGCCTTTCTTGGAGAAACTACTACTTCCCAAACAGCTGCTTCCATTTGGGGAGAGATGTCAGGAAGCTCTCCCTTATATCAAGCCTAAAACTGCCTCTTTGCACCCACTCCTAGTTTCTCCATCTCAGGCCAAACCAAGGGAATCTAATACTGAAAGTTATACTTCAGATGCCTGTAGACAGCCATTACATCCACCTAAGCAGAGCCATAATGAAAACTTTTTTCACCTGGAAAACAGCTGAGAGAATGCCGAGAGAAAGGAGGGATAGGAGGGAGTGTGTTGCAGTGGAGGTGGAGAGTATGGTAGAGAGGCTATTCCAATCAGGAGGGGAAGGGGGCAATGGAAATGATGCAGAGGAGGGATCTCCCCGAGGGGCAGTTGTGCTAGGGAGGATACAAAGACCAGGTTACCCTTCCCTAGCTACAACTCTATTCATCAGATCCTCATCTCCAGGCTAATTTCTCTCCATTTCTATGCTGTGCCCTAAATCTTCAGCAAAGTTTTGGTGCCGTTGTATACACATAGCTAAGGCTGGAGTGAACTACAGAGCTTGGTGGTAACCCAGCCTGTGTTTATAAGGCCATTAGAACCCAACTGCTTTTCCTTTCTCAGGAATATATACTTTCTAACTTGTAACAGAAAATGACATTTCACAATACCTATTCCTGGCAAGGAATTATATAAAATTTGCAGAGCAGCAGAATCTCATTCTTAGGTTGGTTTATTCCCTTGTTCTTCCAGTGCCCGTTACCACAGAATTGCCAAAAGCTCTCTCCAAAAAAGGAATTCTTCTCTGGGAGACGCAGCTGCACCATATGGAGGGCAAGTGAGCAATTGGTTCTGCTTTGGCCAAGCAAGCAGAAGATGTGGCTAATAATGATGGGTAAGAATACTGTTGGTATATTACAACGGGCTGGGCCCTCTCTCAAAAAGTATGGTTATTGAGAATTCAGGGTTATTCAGAAGCCAAATAGATAATAGAGACTTTTAGTAAATAGTTTTAGATGAAAGGAAAGGAAGAAGGAAGGAAGGAAGGAAGGAAGGAAGGAAGGAAGGAAGGAAGGAAGGAAGGAAGGAGAGATTCAGGGAGAGTTTGAGGGGAGGAAGGAAAGAAGATATAAAAGTCTGAAGAAATGTGAAAAGTTTCTTGATTAATCATTCCAGAATATCCTACCTAAAATGTCAGTTCTCTGTAGTATATAAATTAATAATTTTACTCTCTTTATATAATTTTGTTTCTCTTTATTTTGAAATTTTAATTTATTTTTTAATGATCAAAAATCTATTTTCTTTCCCTTTTACTCCCGCTACCCCCAGTTCCTCATTGAAACAAAGAAAAACAAACCCTTGTAACAAATATGCAGTCAAGTTGAACAAATTGCCACACAGGTCATGCCCCCCAAAATATGTATTTCGATCTGTATTCTGAGCCTATCACTTCTCTGTCAAGAAATAGGTAGCATGTTTCAGCATGAGAACTCTGGAATCATATAGTTGAGGATATCGTATGATCATAGGGTCATAGATTTTGAGCTGGAAAGGACCTCACCTAGTCCCACCCTCACATTTTATAGATGAGAAAACTGAGATATAGAAAGACTTGCCTTAGGCCATATGGGGAAGTGACAAAAAAGGGGATTTGAACCCAGGTCTTCAGATCCCCTTTCTATTCTACCAAAATGTCTTACAGGATAACAGATTTGTATGAAGTACCTTGTTCTCCTTGATAGCACTCTTTTTTCCCTTCCATTTCTGACTTGCTGGTCAATTTTCTTCTTTAAAAGTATGTTGTCTAAAATACAAAAGCAGTTAAGCTGAAGAGACTTGAATAGTCCAAGTTTTGGGAAAATTTAGATTTATTTGGTCATTGGATTGGATTGTAAATTGGAAAGTACTTCAAATGACCTAATTTTGTTTACTATCTGCCCACCTATCTCTGCATTTTTGTGTTCTGTTGCCATCATTCCAAAGAGTGCATTACTTATTGTTTTCGTACTTTCTGTTCTCAGAGATTAGTTACCCTGTTTGTCCTTTCAAATTCATTTGTACACATTCCAATTTCCCTCCCTGGATCCTTCTTTAATTATCTCAATAAGCTTCCAGCCCATTTTTTAGTTGTTCTGTTCTTTGTAGTTCTGTTCTCATTTGGTGGAATAATAATGGGGATGCTGGAAGGGGGGTGGGGCATTAGTTGTAGTGCCAGTAGTATTTCTTCCTTCTGGATGTTTTCCTAACTTTTCTCTCTCTCTCTCTCTTTTTTTTTTTTAGCCCTATAATACTTATTCATTGTTTGAGGGCTTCTTTTTTTGTTTACTCATTTCTTTCAGTCTCCACTATATTTTTCTGTGAGGGTGATCTGATGAAGATTTTTTTTCCTTTCCTTTTTGAAGATATTTTTGTTGTGTTTCTTGTCATTTTGAGGAGATAAAAGGGAGCTGGTTATAGACATGATGACTTACTCCTCCAACTTGCTGAAAGTCCCAATTATATAATAATAATAATAATAATGATAGCTAACATTTATGCAATGCAAACTGCTTTACTTAAATTTCTCATTTGGTCATCACAAAATGCTATGATATAGGTGCTAATATTATGTGCATTTGACATAGATGAGGAAAGTGAGGCTGAGATGTTAAATAACTTTCCTAGAAATATATAGCAATTATATTTCTGCAGAAGGGTTTGAATTCAGATCTACCTGACTCCCAAATAGCACTATATCTGTTATGCCACCTACGTGCCTCTGAATTTATTATTTAGAAAACATAAATGTTGTTGTTGATGGGTTTCTGGATTTCTGAAATTCTGCAACAAATTACTTTATCAATATGATAAACTTCCTTCCATTTAATATATGTAAAAGGTAAAAAAAATTTTAATTCTGATTACCAATTGCTATCCTTTCATTTTCTTCATGGAAATCAGGTAGTATATCAGATGGAAATAAATTATAAATGAATAATGACCACTAAAGTATTAGAGGGGTAATGGTTGTTGAATCCATTATTGCATTCTTAGGCATAATTCCATGGTATGACTCATTCTACTTATTATACATTTTTAAATATCAAGTGTTAATGTCTCTGTTTTCTCCAGTTAGGCTATTCTATGTCTAAACAAGACTCTTCACTAAGAAAACCTTGTTATTGAAAGCAAAACCACTAATTATTACTACTAAAGAAGAAATTAATTTTATTTTTAAAAATAACTGATCAGAATTTATTTTGGAAAATATGTGTCCTGGGAATTTCTTTTTCTTCTTAACTTATTTCTCTAGCTCCCAGGTGTAATGCCAAGCAAAGGCAACTTCCAAGGTTTGGAATACTAACATAGCAACTCTGCATTTATTCAGTGACAAATTAAGGCAAAACATTCACAGAACAGAGAAAATCAAAATACAGTGTAACTCAATCATTTAGCAAGTTCTCCATTCAATCACAAAGTATAGAGTCAAAGTGTCCCACCCCTGGCTAGTATATTCATTTAGCCAGTCATAAAGTCTCTCTTCTCAAATGGAGATTAGTTTCCAATCATAAACAAAGTACGTTCATTTGGTCAGTCACAGAGCACAAAAAGTCAAAAGCTTCCCAGCCCTGGATCACAACTGAATTACAAAGCACCTTCTCAAAAAGGGCAGTGGAGAGCACAAAAGCCATCTACCCCTAAGTTACAACAAGGTTAAGATGTCTTCACAGCATTTAATACCCAAAGAGAGGTCTGTTCTTCATCTTGACTCAAGGCAAGTTCTCAGTAATCTCTGTTCCTGGGAGACAAAGCTTAACAAAGCCACAATACACATTGCCAGTGTCCTCATCAATTCACCCTCTGCTTGCAGAACAGCTCCAGGACCCTTGAACCAACAGCAAGGTTCCAGGACCTCTGCAACAACAGCACTGTCCTTTGCCAGCAGACGAATCTGGCAAAATCACATCAAAACAGACAGACAAAATACCAGCATCACAGTTGTCTCCTCAGTTCTCAGCAGCTCCAGGTGGTAGCTCTCAACAGTCCTGGGCAGCTCCAACTGGTCCTCAGCAGTCTGGGCAGGTTCGGCTGGCAATTCTCTCTCTCTTCCAGCAACTCTGGCCCCTGGCAATTCTCCTCTCTCTCTACCTCCACAATGCTGCTCCCCAAAAGTTCTCCTGCCTCTCTCTGCTTGGGCCTTCTCTCTGCTTGCCTAAATCTATAGCACCAGCTTCTCCCAGTTCAGCCTTCTCTCTTGACGTCAATAAGTCCATCCCACAAGTGGGATTCACAAGCTCTGGGTTTCAACACTCAACCAGAAAACCAAGCCAATACAGGGGGATCTTTAAATTCCATTACCATTACAGCAGGGCTCCAGCTCTTACAGCCATTTGAACTGCCTATTATCTATATGAACATTTCAGCTTAGAGGGTTTTATGTGAAGACTCCAAATATTTACATGTCTGCCTGACTTCAGAGTATTCAGTGATGTTCCAGCAGAGTCATGTTTGTGTCACTTTGAACAACCTGCAACAAGTTTCACATATGAGGAGTGCAGTATTAGGCACTAAGAAAATTAAACAAAGATTGTTTTATAAAAGCTGATATGCTGCTGCTCCTGATGATGATGATAAAGGCTAGCGTTTTTATAGCACTTTGATGTTTCCAGAGCACTTTACAAAGATCATCTCATTTCATCTTCACAACAACTCTGGGAGGTAATTGTTATTATTCTCATTCTACCATGGAGGAAATCAAGGTAGGCAGAGATTTAGTGACTTGATCAGGATCACAGTCAGTGAGTGTCTGGGGCTGGATTTGAATTCAGGTCTTCCTGACTCCAGGACCAACACTCTAACCACTGAGTCATTTTAAGATGTTTAAAACACTTCACCTACATGATCTCAGTTGATGCTCACAACAAACCTGCAGTGTAAGTATTACAGCTATTATTGTCCCCCTTTTATGGATGAGGAAACTGAGTCAGGCAGAGGTAAAATGGTTTGTTCAAGATCACATACACGGTAAAAATCAGAAGGGAGAATTTGAACCCAGTTGTCCCCTATCTCCAAGGAGAATAATCCTTTCACCTTGCTTACTCTAAATAGAATATAGGATTTGGATCTGTAAGGAATCTCAGAGACCATTTACTCTGACTCCCTCATTCTGGAGCCCATAAAGATGAAGTGATTTGCCCAAGGCCGCACAGGCAGGAAGAGTCAGAGGTGGGATTTAAATCCCCCAGCTCCAGAAACATGGTCATCCCTTATAGAGTTCACAGTTTAGTAGGGGGATATGGCCAATATACAAATGATAATAATGCAAATTGATACCATGATAAGTGCCTCAGAGAGATGAAAATAGTTCCACGTGAGGAGTGAAAATGAAAGTATCTTAATCCACCATGCGCACTGGCTAAGACTTTATAGAGGAAATGGCATTTGAATCAGCTTATATAAGATGCCTAGAATTCAACAGGTGGAGCTAGGGAATGGGTACACGTGGGCATGCTGGCGGAGGGATCCGTATGAACAAAGGCAAGGAGGCATCAATGCTCAGTGTGGTTCTGTTCAGTTTGTCTGCATTTTTCTCAGGGGATTTCATAGGCTGGACTTGATTCAGAGCAAACTGGCTCTTTGGGTTCAGAAGCAGAACTAAATGAGAACCATCCAGACTATAACAATTAGCAAAAGTAGCTTTGCTTAGTTATAGCATGGAAAGGCGATTTAGTAAGAGATACTACATAGTTTCTGTTGAATTCAATTTCCCTCCCTCTGGGTTGACCTTGGGGGTCATTACCCAATCTGAGGGAAATCAACTGCTACTTCCTTATGGGTTGGCATTTGTATTATGCTACTAGGAAGTTCTATCAATGACCAAAAGCTTAATCCTTTCAACAAATTAAATCTTGAGAATAGTTTTCATCTCTTTTAAGTAAAAAACAAAACAAAACAAAACCAAAAACCTAGTCTACGTGGTAGATTATTATTTCTTCTGCAAAAGTCAAGTGATGCTTGATTCTGAAGGACCTTGAATGTCAGCCAAAGGAGTTTACATTTGGTTTAGTGAGCACTAAAGGGAAACCTTCATTTAACTATTAGAAGAAATAACATGACTAAAATGCTTAAGAAAGACTCAGTATCTTCTTCTTCTTCCTCCTCATTAATGTAGAAATCATCACTTTCATTCCTTTTCTTGCTTCTTAAACCTTCATTTTAACATTTTCCCACATCACTGGGGAAAACCAATAATACTTTGGAAATGGCCAACTCAGTCCTGTCAGCCTTATGTGGTTTTATTTGAATGGTCAAGAACATAGCCCTAGACCAAGTTCTCAGCATTTCTTTCATTTCAGTCTGCTGTGCGACGCATATGCAGAAAAGCCTGGATGAAATAGTTCATTCTGGCAGCATATCGATCCTCCTGTACGCCAGGCTAAATAGAGATGGGTCCAATGTACAGAAGTGAGCTCCTTACTTATCTCAGGCTGGAGCCAGCCTTCATTGATTGTGATGATGAGTTCTTTCTGCATGTAATTTTGTTTCCCACCAAATCCTTATCCTTTATGTACAGAGAACTGCCACTAAAAGCAAGAATCTATTGATTCAAATCACACAGCTATGAAAGTGCCTGAGGATCAGGTGTTAGAAAGAAGGCCATTCCCTTTTCTTTGTTGCCTCTGCAGGTATTAGATACATGACCTATATATGATTTGGTTTATCACACTGCATATAAAATATTTGTCTTTCCTTCCTGAACAAAGCAGACATATCTTGGAGATATGACTTACATACCTGTTTCAGGCTATCGGAACAAATGCATAAAATATTTTCCTTATTCTATTAAATATTTCTGGTGTGGCACATCCTTGAGCACTATTACTAACCATTTCTAAAATAGGTTTGAATCCCTACTCATCTCAGAGAGAATCAGAAAATGGCATGCTATTAAAAACAGATTTAGAAAAGTCATTGCTTTTAACTTGTATGCTGTCAAATCATGTTTCTGTTGCAAGAGGAAAGGGAAGGGAAGGGGAGGGGAGGGAAGGAAGGGGAAGGGAAGAGGAAGGGGAGGGAGCATTTATATGGCATCTTCTATGCTAAATGTTTTACAAATATCTCATTTGATATAAGAGTGAACATTCTTATAGGCTAAGGCAGTTGGTCTCATGTGTTCTATCTTGCCCTTTTCCTTGTTACGTGTCCATTCCTTTCTAGAAATATTTGTTCAGATTGAAGTAAAAATCAGCTAATCTCTACCTGGAGAGTATAAGAGTATGGACAGCAAATAAACAAGACTTTTTAAAAAACTGAAAATCCCTATGAATAAGCTATACTGGCTCTTCAAGCCATGGTGAAGTGGAAGAGGAGCAGAAGTGGGCAGTGGATACATCCACCAGGTTCTGCCATGTTGGGAAGTTCTCTCTTGGCCTGTCACTCCTTAAGCCAAATGGTTGAGGCGGGCAGACAAGCTTCGTGATTAGATATATAAAAAGTTGTCTTGAGAGGTAGTGAGTGAGCCTCCTTCCATGGGAGCTTTTCCAGGGAAAGCTGGAAATCCATTTGTCAGGGATCTTGTAGAACAAACTCTAGTTCATGGATGGATTAGATCAGATGATTACTATTAAGAGGTTCTGTGAGTCTGTAAGAACTTCTGGGCTCCTCGAGAGGCACTCAGAGGGCTTGTCTTGGAGCTGGGACTCTTGGCTCTGAGTCCTTCCTGTGATACTTGCTCTATACATGACCTTGGCCAGGTCATTTAATGTCTCTCAGACTCAGTTTCCTCATTTGTAAAGGAGGATCATGAAACTTGCTTGACCTCCCTTGCAGGGTGGTTATGATGAAAGTGCTTTGTCAAGGCTGGCATTCTGCACAAATATTTGTTAACGCTCCCAAAGGACTTGGGATCTCATTGATGGAGGATGGAAGCATGCATTTGTGAAACAAAACTACCATGTGCCAGGCCCTGTGCTAAGTGCTTTACAAATGTGGCCTCATTTGATCCTCACAACGACTCTGGGAGGGAGTTGCTGTTATTATTCTCATTTCACAGTTGAGCAAAGTGAAGGAGACAGAAATTCAGGACTTGCTATGGACCATGCAGCTGGTAGTTGTGTAAGGATGGATTTGAATTCAAGTCTTCCTAACACCAAGCCTGGCACTATGTTATTGACGTGGCTTCTATGATGCAGATGAGAGTCCCTCCATGCCCTCCCATCCTATGCAACACTCTTCCATGGACCCCATAAGTGTTACATAGAGGGGCTGCCCAATGTATTTGGAAGCTCTTCCCTTTGTCTTAGTATTCCAAAGACACCAGTGGAAGATATGGGCTGTCTAACAGTTATCCGTCATTCTTCCTACACGACTAATGGAGCCAGAGGCCGAGATGATCTCAAGCATGTGCCCAGGGGCCCCACACCTGGTAATCAGCAGCAACCGTAGGCCCATTAGAGCCATGCTGAGCAGTACCCTCTGAGGCCAACAAGGAGCAAGAACAAGAAGAGGTCATGTGTCTGGTGAGACTATATACCTGGCAAAGGCTAAATACTTGTGAGGCTAGTGTCAGAGGGTATGTGTTGCTTCCTCCATGCGTGTTTCTAGGCCACATATTTCTTATGCATGTGTCCTTCCAAATTTGTTCCCTATGTGTGTCCATTCTTCCCACTGATCCCGCATGTATTTGTGGGAAAGTATGACCAGGGTTATGGGGGAAATCGTTTATCCTTACTATGCTTTCTCTATCTCATTAAATGTTTTTAATTTGAAATAATATGGTTACTTAGTAAATGTTAACACATCAATAGAGGCTCATCAGCTATAGTTGGGAGTAAATGAAAACCCATGGAGTGTCCTCAGTCCAGGCCAGCCTTGTCTGAGGCACCGAGATATGCCTTGGAACATGCTCCCACACGAGGGCTGTCTCCTTCCAATACAAGGCTTCTCCTGCTCTTTCAGCATTTGGTACTGCCTCCCGTTTGGAATGACTTAGTGTGTTCATCTCATCTCCTCCTACCCAGGGAATGTAAGTTGGGGACAGGGACTTTGTATCTCTGGCACATAGTGGGCACTTCACACATGTCTGTTGAACTGAATGGAGTGGAATGGAATTGAACCACAAAGAGCAAGGAGACTCCCAAAAAGCTCTGAGGGGAAACCAGCTACAAGAAGAGGCCAAGAGAACCCAATGGAGATTCAACAGCAGCAGGGAATAGGCCCACTAGTAGGGGGCAGTGCATAATCACAATGGGATAATGGGGCTCTGCATACTGAGCTCATAGATAACAGTGGAGAAGACATGTTTGGGAAACTTCTGAGGTTCTAACTTTCTATAATATACTTGCTTCAGAATACATTCCATTTGATATTTTTTTCCTGATACATTAGGGCAGGTTTTCTTGGGAGGGGGGTAGTCTGTGGATAGATGGGGCAAGTTACACTTTTATTTTCATTCAGCTCTACCTGAACTTTAACATTTCCTTTAATTATTTAAAAAGATTCTTCTGAGGAGGAGGTATTTAGGCTTCACCAGACTGGCCAAGGGCTCCATCACACACACATACACACACACACACACACACACACACACACACATTAAGAGCGACCACATTAGTGCAATGTACTTATCATAATAGGATCTAGAGCTGAGAGGTCCCCTAATCTCTTTTTACAAGATAAGGAAACTGAGGCCCAGAGAGTCAGATAGTTAGCAGAGCTGGGATGACCCTCAGTCCTCCAATTCCAAGTCAAGGTCATTTCCCACAAGTTCAACTGCCTCCTCTTACAAGTGGAGAATTGGTGCCAACCTCCTGGATAGACAGTGGAAGGGGAACTGCCTTTCTGGGGCCTTTTTGAGGTTGATTCAAATAATATCCTCAAAATAGCCCAACATAACTTCTTATGAAATGTAGACATTTTTATAAAATGCCATTCAAAGTGAATATATTAAGGCAGAGTCTTTGTAACCAATCATACCGATGCTACCCACTGAGATATCCTCAAAGAGATTGCATTTTAAAAGCTTTCCAAGACACTGGCTTGGAGCACAGGTGCACCCCAACTGCAATCTCCATTAATCATCCCAAATCTCAGCACTCAATTTGGGTTTTGCTTGGTTACCTCTTACATTTTTTCCTTCCAGGCACATCCTTATTTTGACTAAATGACTGTATTGATTTGAATCTCTGCTTTCAGGACTACAATGGATCTGTGATTTCATCAATGATATTCCCTCAACCGGGAGAAATTGTGACCCATCTATGCCCTTTCAATATTCATGATTCTTGTCTGTGCCTTTCTGCAAATCCTCAATAGGTGATGCCCCCAATGTTCTGGAGTCTGACTCTGGTCCTTTGGGTATTTCTTGGAGATCAATGAAGGCTTTTTTGGGAGTGGGTAGAGGGTAGGGGGTGGGGAGTGCGGTAACAAGAAGCTATTATGCTGTAATTGAACACCAAGCAGGTACCCTGTTTAGCTTTCACCAGAGCAGGCTAGGCAATCAGTCCCCTCTGCCCATGTGGTCCCAATCGTAGGAAAGCTGTGGTCACCTGAGCATGGAAATAACACTGCAAATGTACATAATCTTGGCCCCACTTCATTAAGTGATCTCTGCAATAGTGATAGCTCACATATATATGTCACTTTAAGGTTCGTGAAGCACTTTACATGCATTGTGTCATTTCATCCTTCCTTACAGTGGTCATGTTAGATGGGTACTGGTATTATACCCACCTCATAGAGGAGGAAAGAGCTCATAAGTGCCCAAAGCAGGATTCAAACCCAGATCTGCTTGACCACAAGTTTAGCCCATGATTCACCAGTCAAATGGCTTCTTCACTATCTGCAGTGGCAAAAAAATGGCAAATGAACCATATGCCCAGTGAATGGGGAATGGCTGAAAACCTGTGGTATGTGAATGTGGGGGTATATACCTTAAAGAAGAGTGAATATGGATAATTAAAAGATCCATGGGAAAACAGGAAGTGATAAAGAGCAAACAAAGCAGAATTAAAAAAAAAAGCTGCTAGTCAATCAACAACCACTTCTCATTGCAATGTGCCAGGCACTGTGTTAAGCACTGGGAATACAGAAAAGAGCAAAAGCAGAGTCCCTACCCTCAAGAAATTCACATTCTGATCGGGAAGACTATATGCAAACACTTCCGTCATATATATGTATATTGTGTGTGTGTGTGTGTGTGTGTATGTATACATTTGAGATGTCTGTGGGGCATCTGTTTTGTACTGTCTAATTATCAATTGGAAATGTGAGACTGGAGACCACTAGGGCTGGATAAATAGATCTGAGAACTCATCCACATAGAGATGATTCTGAATCCACAGAAACCAATGAGATCACCAAGCAGAAGAGCATAGAGAGAAAAAAGAAGAGGGTTTGGGACAGAGCCTTGGGGAATACCCACATCAGCCACATGACCCGAACAAAGATTCAGCCAAGGAAACTGAGAAGGACCAGTCAGACCAGTAGGAGGAACTGCCTTGTTACTGTGAGGCCCCAGTTTAAAAATTTTAAATAACTTATAAAAAGATAGACTTGTCTTTTGTCTTCACAAATGGAAAACTGCTGAAATGTAAAGGTTCTGTCATTCATTTCAAAAAACCTTTTTGACATATTTTTATGTCACTTGCATTTCCTAACATAAATCCTTCTTCAGTCCCCTTTCAAAAGCCATCCATTATGACATATAATTTACAAAAAGAGAAAATAAAGGTCAACAAAACTAATCAGCTCATCAGCCAAGTCTGCCATTAAATAAAATGTTTCACATTCATAATGCAACCTTTGTGAAGAAAGGAAGGAGGTGCATTTTCATATCTTTTTTAAGGACCATTATAAATTCATAGCATCCAATTTTTATTGTCTAGTTGTTTTCATTTACAATATTCTAGTCATTTTGTATATCGTTTTCTTGGTTTTGTTGCTTCACTTGGAATTAGTTCGTATTAGTCTTCATCATATTCATTGCTTTTTATTGCCACAACTTTTTGATTTACCAATTAATGGGCATTTACTTTGTTTCCAGTTCTCTCTATCACTTTAAAAAATTTTTTAATTGATATCTTCCATTTTTACATTACTTTCATCTCCAAATATATCATTCCCCAAGCTCTTTTGCCTGTGTGATGTGGCCATACCTTTTGTTTTTATCAATTAAACTTTCAGGAAATGATGATAGAGTCAATGTTTTTACTTTTGTCCATTTCCAATTTTTTTAAAGAATTAAATGAGTAGTTTAAACAGGATGGGTTAAAGCTGATGTAATGGCAGGCAATTTCTTCTCATCTGTTTTCCTTTCTTACAGTATTCAGTATCAATTCTGACCTTTAATCAGTTATTGATCCGACTACACTCAGATCACAGATTTCAAGATGAATCCCATACTCAAAAAGAGTTTTGCGGGGTTTTTTGTATTAAAATATAGTCAATTTATTTTTGTGATCTTCCATTTTTAATGGCAGATCAAGTTGTCCAATTTTCTTCATCCTTTCTTATATCCACCCTTACATCAAAATCACTAAGTATCAAGGTAAATGTAGACTTAACCTGGAGGATCTTATCAAGCTCTTTTTTGGTTTTTCTCTACTTCGTCATCTATAATGAATGTTCCCCATGAAGTATTAAAGCCTTTCAGTGCACAATAAAAATAATTCTCCCAATTCTGTTTATTAAATTCTTGGAGGGGAACCTCCAAGGTCATCATTCCATTTACCTTCAACTTCTTCACATCTTTTGGTTATTTTGTAACAAGAAATTAAATATGAACGTAATTCAATTCCTACACTATTATATGACCTCATTGGTCATTAGATAAAGATTGTACATCATGTCGACCCCCTCCCCTCAGATCCTGATGGACACAGCTCAGCACCTTAAACCTCAAAGTCCTGGGAATAAGAGTACATCTCAGATCACCAGCCTTGCTTCCAGCCTTGCCCCTTGACCTGTACAGCCATCACGGAGGAAGAAAATCCTTTCAAGAAGGGTCCACCTTCCTTCCTACCACAAACACCAACCACTGACTGCCTAAGTCTTCAAGGTAAACGGCAGTACTTTCCAGACCACAGTCCTGTATCTAGTCAACTCCTTGAAGCTATCATCCTGGGATACAATGGCTCCTACAGATGATGGAGCCCCAACCTCTTCAGCAGTCACAGCTACTGAAGACCCAAGAAAGAATGTCCTCAAGACCAAACTCCTGGGCATTGTCAAATGGTTCGACATTAGACCATAGTTTGGCTGTTGCCGTTTCCATTTTCAGTGTTATGGTCATTCCCTGTATTGTTTTCCTAGTTTTGCTTCATTTGCAACCCCAGTTAGGATTTTATCAACAGAAACAACATTACAAAGAAGAGGCATAATGTGTGCTGTAATCTGAGGACCATAGACCTTTCCATTCAACTTACAACTAGGGTCTTCAAAATGTGTTGTCTCTTCCATTAGAATATGAGCTACTCAAGAGCAGAGGCTAGGCCAGGAGGCAGGAAGACTCAGCCTCAGATACTTACTAGCTCTGTGATTGCGTACCTGCCTCAGTTTCTTCAACTGTAAAATGGGGTTACTAATAGTACCTACCTCCCAGGGTTGTTGCAATGATCAAATGGGATAATTTTTGTAGATAGTTTAGTACAGTGCCTGGTACATAGTAGGCACTTGACAGATATTGTTTCCTTCCTTCTAGAGACTTTCTCTGCTTTGCTTTGTATTCTTAGCACTTAGCACAGTGTTTTATACATAGTAATTGCTTAATAAATGCTTTTTTCATTCATTTGTCATTTGGAAAATTAGTAGTTAAATTAATTTTTGAAGGGACACTATTAAATCTAAGTCCTGGAACCCTTCTCTCCTCCTGACACTCCTCAGCATCACAGCCCCACAGGACAGGGATCATTGTAACAGCAAGCACCCTAGCATACCTAGGGCGGCTACTAGCACAGGTTCTTAGATCTGCTTTTCTAAAGGAAAGCAACTCAAAATGG
>CM053590.1:24989393-25067245 GCA_028646515.1 Pseudochirops corinnae | reverse complement strand
ATCCATCCATCTATCCATCCATCTATCTATCCTCTATCTATCCATCCATCCATCTATCCATCCATCTATCTATCCTCTATCTATCCATCCATCCATCCATGCATCCATCCATCTATCTATCCTTATTCTATCTATCCATCCATCCATCTATCCATCCATCCATCTATCTTCTATCTATCCATCCATCCATCTATCTATCCTCTATCTATCTATCCATCCATCCATCTATCCATCCATCTATCCTCTATCTATCCATCCATCCATCCATCCATCTATCTATCCTTATTCTATCTATCCATCCATCCATCCATCTATCTATCCTCTATCTATCTATCCATCCATCCACCCATCTATCCATCCATCCATCCATCCACCCATCCATCCATCTATCTATCCTCTATCTATCTATCCATCCATCCATCCATCCATCCATCCATCTATCTATCCTCTATCTATCTATCCATCCATCCATCCATCCATCCATCTATCTATCCTTATTCTGTCTATCCATCCATCCATCTATCCATCCATCTATCTATCCTCTATCTATCTATCCATCCACCCATCTATCTATCCTCTATCTATCTATCTATCTATCCATCCATCCATCCATCCATCCATCTATCTATCCTCTCTATCTATCCATCCATCCATCCATCTATCCATCCATCCATCCATACACCCATCCATCCATCTATCTATCCTCTATCTATCTATCCATCCATCTATCTATCCTCTATCTATCTATCCATCCATCCATCCATCTATCTATCCATCTATCTATCCATCCATCTATCTATCCATCCATCTATCTATCCTCTATCAATCCATCTATCTATCTCTGTATCCATCCATCCATCTATCCTCTGTCTATCCATCTATCTATCCATCTATCTATCTGTCTGTCTGTCCATCCATCCGTCCATCTGTCTGTCTGTCTGTCTGTCTATCTATCTAGTTTGACTAGCCCTCTCTGACCTTTTCCACCTCCTCCTCAGAAGCCTGACCTCTCTTTCTAGCCTTCCTTTCAGCTCCCTCTTCAATATCGCCTCCCCCCATTAGAATGTAAACTCCCTGAGGTTAGGGACTGTCTTTTTTGCTGGTATTTGTGTCTCCAGTACTTACTTATCACAGTGCCTGGTACGTGTTAAGTGCTTAATAAATGTTCTCTCTGTGTGTCTCCATCTCTCTGTCTCTGTCTCTCTGACTCCATATATCTCTCATTCTCTCTCTTTTTCTCTCAGAAATAGGGAAGGAGACTTTCAGTCCAGCAAGGGGAGACTCAGAATCACTGAAACTGGGGCAGTAGAGATGTGAATTTTTAAAATCTTATTAAATGTTTGTTTCCTTCTGTGTCATGTCATCTGAAGCTTTCTTAAACTCATGTCTAAAATTGAATTCATTATCTTTACCCTGAAATCCTCCTAAGTTTCCTGTTACTGTCAAAGGCAACACCATCCTCCCAGTCCCTCAGTCTACCAACCCAGGAGACATCCTGGACTCCTCATTCTCCATCACCCCCCCATAGCTGAAGGGGGTGCTGAGGTGCCTTTGTAATATTTTGGGGTGACTTTGTCTTGAATCTCATTTGTATTCGGGCACATGGGTATGTGATATCAGTTTGTGACATCGGCCTGTGGAAAGGTCACCTTTCCCCCTCAGCTGTAAAGCATTAACTCTGGCTCTTCCCCCCACCCCCAGCCTGTAAGTATCTTCCCTGAAGCTCGTTAACTATAACACGACACACCTATGAATTCTTAAAAGGATTCCTTAGTTAGAGAAAGGATTACCCCTTTTGTTCTAGTGGCCAGCTGTAAGATAACTCCTAACAAAAGAACTCCACCTTATCAAAGGGGGACCTTTCAGGGCAGACAGGCTGGGTGCTCCTCCCTAACTCCACCTTTGTATGATTTTGTTACTATATAATCTGTACCCCCAATCCCCACACTTCCCAGGATTCCCCTTAATTTTCTCCTGCCCACTAACAAGCGTAATAAACCCTTTTAAACTGCCAAGACTGCTTATGCCTGGTAATTCTTTCAGACTAATAGAACCCTCAAAGGATTTCAATAGAAATCCATCCTTTCAAACCCTCAACATAGCCAATGTGGTGCCAATGCCTGTCAATTTCACTTCGGCAGCATCCCTCGAATACACCCCCACCTCTCCTTAGGCATGGCCCCCACCCTACTGCAGGCTCTCATTACCTCACACTCCGACTATTGTAATGCTTTCTGGGGGGCAGTGAGAGCGGGATCTGCCTGCCTCAAGTCTCTCCCTACTCTGATCCATCCTCCATTCAATCATCAAAGTGAATTTCCTAACATGCAGGTCCAACCACCTGTCCATGGATGTCCATGACATCCAGTGGTTCCCTATTGCCTCCTTAGCCTAATCCCTCCTCCCAACATATCCAGTCTTCTCAAACCTTATACCCCTTTCCTGGTACTCTTTGATCCAGTGCCACTGGCCTTCTTTCTGTTCCACAAACAAGATACTCCATCTCTTGGCTCCAGGCTTTTTCTCTGGCTCTCCCCCATCCCTCAAAAGTTCTCTCTCTTTGTCTCTCACTGCCTTCCTTGGCTTCCTTTAAGTCTTAACTAAAATCTTATGTTCTACAGGAAGCTTTCCCCAATCCCTCTCAATTCTATTGCCTTCTCTATTTCATTTATCTCCAACTTATCCTGTTTATATCTTGTCTGTACACATTTCTTTGCATGTTGTCTCTTCCATTAGATTATAAGCTCCTTGAGGGCAGGGACTATCTTTTGCCTCTCTTTGTATCTGCAACTCTTAGCACAGTGCCTACATATAGCAGGTGCTTATTAAATGTTTGACTTCCTTCTTCTTTTTTGTCTTCTTCCTCTCCTTCCTCTGTCCCTCCATCCCTCCCTCCTTCCTGGCTGGTTCTTTTCTCCTTACTACACACTGTTTCTTATAAACAAACAAAAGAATTACTCCACAACTACCATATCTGTGTTGGTTCCCTCCCTTGCCCTCATGCCAAAACACACTCCCAAGGCATTTGGGGGACTAGGCCTTAATGAAATCCACTTTCCAGTTTATCCTACTGTCTGTATCATGACATTATTTGTTGGTCCAGAGCCACAGAGAAGCTATTTAGAGAGATACATTCAGTCCTTTAAAAATAAATCAAAGGTGATTTCAGATTTTCAACCTCTGCTTTGAGGAAAGAGGAAAGTTGTTGGGTGAGAATGGTCTTACCTGGAAAATGGCTAAGATCCATCAAGGCCCCTTCAAAGGGGCGCTTCTAACAACTACAATCCATTTACAATCCTATCCATGGCACAAGGTGAGTTATCAGAGCAGAAAGAGCTAGACTTTAGAGGAGTAAGACGACTGAGTTCCTTTTGTCAGGGCTCATCCCCTCTCATCCATGTAGGTGCAATGGCATGTACAATGTGTTGATCCAAATCCATTCAGAAGACATCTGATGGCAAGGGTTTGGAAGCTGGTCACTGCTAGTCTTCCCTAGGGAAGGCTGTATGGTACAGGGTAGAGAGAGAAGGGGAAGGATGGGGGGAGAGAGAAAGAGGGAGAGAGAGAGAATGGGATTCTGAGTCAGAGATTTGGGTTCAAATCCTGACAATCCTGCTTTTAATAGATACTTGGGAAAAATCAGATAACCTATCTCAACCTCAGTTTCCTAATTTGTATAATGAGGAGGTTAGATTAGTTTTTCTAGGGCAAGTTGGATTCTTGACCTGCTTTGTATCATGGGCCCCATTGGCAGCCTGGTGAAGTCTGTGAACACCTTCTCAGAATCATGCTTTTAAACACATGAAAAATAGGATTACAAAGGAAGACAATTATATTGAAATATGGTCATCAATGGAAAGGAAAATAATAAATGTTGGAGAAGATGTGGGAAAATTGGAACACTAATGCATTGTTGGTGGAGTTGTGAACTGATCCAACCATTCTGGAGAGCAATTTGGAGCTATGCCCAAAGGGCTATTAAGCTGTGTGTGTTCTTTGATCCAGCAATAGGTCTGTTTCCCAAAGAGATCATAAGAAAGGAACAAGGACCCACGTGTACAAAAATATTTATAGCCACTCTTTTTGTGGTGGCCAAGAACTAGAAATTGAGGGGATGTCCATCAATTGGGGAATGGCTAAACAAGTTGCGGTATATGAATGTAATGGAATACTATTGTGCTAGAAGAAATGATGAACAGATAGATTTCAGAGAAACTTGGAAAGACTTATATAAACCAATGCTGAGTGAGGAGAGCAGAACCAGGAGAACACTGTACACAGTAACAGCCACAGTGTGTGGATTGATTTTGATAGACTTAGCCCTTCTCAGAAATGCAAGGCCCAAAAACAATTCCAAAGGATACGTGATGGAAAATGCCATCCACATCCCGAGAAAGAACTATGGAGTCAGAATTCAGGACAAAGCAGACTACTTTCTTTTTTGCTTTGTTTTATTTTGTTTTTCTTTTTCTTTCTCATGTTTTTTTCCTGTTTGTTATAATTCTTCTATGCAACATGACTAATGTGAAAATGTGTTTAATAAGAATGTATGTGTAGAGCCCATACCAGAGAGCAAGCTGTCTTTGGGAGGGAGGGGAAAGGGAAGGGGAGAAAATTTAAAACTTATGGAAGTAAATGTTAAAAATGAAAAATAAATAATTTAATTTTTTTTAAAATGATGAGTTGTCACATTTTAGAAAAACCTGGAGAGACTTAGATGAATTGATGCCTAGTGACCCAGGAGAACATTGTATACAGTAACAACAGTGTGTGATAATCAACTATGATACCTTAGCTCTTCTCAGCAATACTATGATGGAAGACAATTCCAAAGGACTATGATGGAAAATGCTATCGACATCCAGAGAAAGAACTATGGGGTCTGAATGCAAATCGAAGATACCATCTTCCCCTTTTTTCCTTTCTTGTGGTTTTTCCTTTTTGTTGTGATTCTTCTTTCACAAGATGACAAATGTGGAAATATGTTTAATATGATTGTATAGGTATAACCGATATCAGATTGCTTGCATCTTGGGGAGGTGGGAGGGAGAAAAATTTGGAACTCAAAATCTTATAAAAGTAAATGTTGAAAACTATCTTTGCATGTAATTAGAAAATATTAAAATATGATTAAGTGGGGGGCAGGAGAGAAATATGGTTATCAAGGTATTGAAAAAAGCCCCCACCCAACTCACAGGTTAAGATCCCTTGGTGTAATGGAAAGAATGCAGAATCCAGAGGCAGGAGAGGGTGGGGTTTGAAAACCTTTTATTCAATTCACCACATGTATCCAGGTTATCTTGACACCCTATTATACCCAGAAAAATCATTCTGTAAAATAGAAAAGCATTAATAAATTGAAGGCTTTAGAAAAACCCAAACTACTTCCCTTTTCAGTAGTCTTAAGAAATGCTCTCTCATTTTCATTTTTATGCATTCCTGCTTTTCATTAATTGTCCTTTTGGGACAGAGTTTTCTTTCAGGGGCATTTACTATATTAAATTACAACTCGTTTGCAATAAGCCCATTCTATTATCTTTCCCATCCTCCCTCCTCCCTCCTTCCTCCTTCACTTCAATTTTAATCTTACCGTTAACTGTTTCATTTTCCCTATTTTCAGTCTTTAGTTGATAACAACACAGGGGTAATCAATTCGAGAAGGCATTATTAAGCCCCTACTATGCTCCTGACCCTGTGTGTGACACCAAGATGATATAAGACATGGTTGCTTCCCTCTAGAACTCTACAAATTCATTGTTAATCCACATATATGAAAATCTGGAGAATACTATGCAATATAAGCCCATAGATGTACAGATGGAAGGGACCTTAGGGGTCATCAACTCCTTCATTTTACAGATGAGGAAATCGAAGCTAAGGGAAGTAAAAAGATTTGCCTTTGGGGAAGGGAGTAAAACTATTTACTAAGCTCCTACTATGTGCTACGTGCTTTACAAATAATTCATTTGATCCTCACAACCACCTTATTTCCCTTTTACATTTGAGGAAAGTGAGGCAAAGAGAGATTGGGTGATTTGCCCAGGGACACTTAGCTAGGAAGAATCAGAGGTAGTCTTTGAGCCAGGTCTTCTGACAGCCCTCACAGCTACAAATACTGAGGATAGGAATTATATGTATATATATATATGTATGTATATATCTATGTGTATATCTATGTGTATTTGTATGTATGTATGTATATATAAATAAAATTATATATATAATATAATTATATTATATATTATTTATAGAAATATATTTATAATTATAAATATATGTTTACAATTATATTTATATAAATATATATTTTTATTTATATATTTATAATTTTATATATATATATATATATATATATATATATATATATATATAAAATCAGAGCAGAGAGACATATCAGTGTGGATAAGAAAAACTTCAGAAATTAGGAACTGCTCATATTTGACCCTGAAGAATTGGTGGAATTTTAATAGGTGGAGCTCCAATGGGAGATGGCTCATTCTAGGCTCTGAGATCAAAGGATCATGGAATTGGAGCTGGAAGGGACTGCCCATATCTTCTAGTCCAACTTCATCATTTTACAGGTTCAATTTAATAGAAATTGCCCTGTATTTTTTAAGTGCCTACTATATTCTAGGCACTGGGCATAGAGAGATAAAAATCAATTAGTCCTTGCCCTCAAGAGGCTTCCATTATGGGGAGCTGGGGACAATGGAGAACAAACTGTGTGCAAATAAATGGATATAAAATAAATAAGTAATCTGGGTCCGGCACATGTACCCATCCTATCAACCTGCTTAGCTGATGCAACCACTCCACATGAAGAAAACAGGAAATTGCTTCAGGGACAATTGTGATAACATGTAAAGGAAATGCCTTGGGGCATTTGGACATTCTATGACTGGTTCTAGTTGGTCAGTCACATGGTTTGGAGGAGCTTTTTTTCCGTTGACTACAAAGATGGAACTGTCCATATTCAAATTTAGCATTTCTGGCAAGTTGAGTTCTGGTTTCAGCTTTCACTGGCATAGCTCCAGAAGGTCACCTGGGGCAACTCCTTCTTGTTTCTTGGAAAATTGATGCTGAGATAACTATCATCTGGCCTGGGTTATGACTCCTGGGTTCCTATGACTAGCTTTTCTTACCTTTCAAAGCTCCCAGAATCTGAGGTTCCACTCCCTTCCAAGGAAACCATAAACAAGGGAGTCTCTGAGATCCCCTAGAGGCAAATGACCTAAAAAACAAACAAACCAGTGGCCTCTAACAGGCCTTTTTGAATGCCTCTGCAGTCAAAGTGTTTTGGCATATAGTTAATAGACCAGAACCTATTACAGAGTGTCTACAACTGCTCCATAGTCCTTACAAAGCACTTCCTTACATATCACAAATCTCCCAGGACACAGGCTCCCCATTTTCTTCACATGGGGGCATTATCCCAGGCCCTTTATACATATACTAGATTTCTGTTTCTCTAAAAATAAATACACAGTATTTTTTTTTGAGGGTGCTGGACAGGAAGAGTCTTGACTCACTGTGATGATTTCTCCAAAAGCATAAGAACACTTCCTATCTATTTATGCCATATATGCTCTCTCATTCTACCTTGGTATAGCATCAAATACCTATAAGATGCTCTGTTACAATAGTAATTTATTAAACTGCAGAAAGCTCTTGGATTTACAGTGGAAAGTGTTCTAGTTTTGGAGATGAGGACTTGGGTTCAAATCTTGGACCTGTCACTTATTAGCTGTATGACCTTGGGTAAGCCACTTACTTCTCCAAACCTAAGTTTCCTCATCTATATAGGGGAGGGAGTTAGACTAGATTAGCAAAGCAGATTGATACATTAAAAAAAAATCTGACATTATAGGTAACGTTAAGGAGTTTATATTCTAATGGAGGAGACAAGAAGCATATTTATGAGACTGTACATAATAAATATAAAATGAATAATATTAAAAATGAATAAATACAAGTAAACACAAGGCAACTAGAGAGAGAATTCAGATGCCCCTAGCATTTAGGGGGATCTATCTGGACATTTCACCATTTGTGAAACCAGAAGACACAAAATTTGTTTGGATGGCTTTTCCTCCAAGAGACAAATAAAGGTTTTGTTAAGGTGTATTCATTGGATGCCCAAAGACAACAAGAACCTTCATTTCATGGGTCTTCTGTTCAACTCACCTTACAGTATTTGTAATAGGAATAAATGAATGGGATGCCATGTAGGTAACTCCACCCAATAGAAGAGGATGAAGACAGAGAAATTGTATGGAGAACTTGACAAAATCCTCCAACTTAAGCAAGTACCTGCTGTGATATTTGCTGATTTCAGTACAAAAGTAGGAAGAAGGCCTAAATAATGTTGGAAAACAGAGTTCGGCAGGATAATTCCATTGCTGGGAATATACCCTGAAACAGCAGGAACAAAAAGAAAGAGACATTTGTTCAAGGATTTTCATAGCAGTCTTTTATGTAATTGTCAAAACCAAACCAAACCAAAAAACCCAATCCTGGAAACAACCTAAATGTTCCATAATAATGGAATGGATCAATAAACTGCAGTGCTCTGATGTAATGGAATTCTATAATGCAATTAATATTGATAACCATGAGAAATACAAAGAAATCTGTAAAGATCTTTATAAAATGAGGGATGTGAAAAAAACCAAAATCCTAAGCATAGAGTACATACTAACCATAGTGATAAGAGGAAAAAGCAAGTGAGAACAAAGGGACAGTGAATTCTAATGTGGTCTTAGAAGGAGGAAATGAAATAGTATCATGCATGGAAATTAACTCATTTAAATGTAAATTGTGGCTAAGCAAGCTTAGTTTGTATTGACACTCACACTTGAGTTTTTAATAAATGGTAAAAATGTGTAGTTTGGGATAAAGAAATGAAAGATGCTAAAAGGTTTGTTCCTTGATCAGAAACCTCATATGAGGACACGATAAATACTGTCATCAAGAAGGGTGACTGACTCCATATAGACCACAATATTTATGGTGGCCGTTTTCATGGTAGCAAAGAACTAGAAACAAAACAGATGCTAATTTATTGGGAATGGTTGAACAAATTTTGGTACATGACTATAATGGCAACATGATTGTGCAGTAAGAAATGATAAATATGATGAACACATAGAATCACAGGAAAATTTACATGAACTGATGCAAAGGGAAGGAAGCAGAAACATGAAAACAATATACCATTGTGACCGAAATAATGTCAACAAAAACAACATGGTAGAAAATGAATGCTGCAAATTGTCACAACAAAACTTCACCTAAAAGAAATGATATTTAAAGTCATTTCTCCTTGATTCTTTGCAGAGGTAAGGGACTATCAGTAGAAAACATTACATATCATGTCAGACTGTTTTGGTAGGTTCATTTGTTTTGCAAAATGTTTTCCTCATTTTTTTGGTTATAAGATATGGCTCTCTGGGAGGGGTATATTAGGAAATGTAAATGATATGAAAAAGAAAATATATCAATAATATTTTATTTTTAAAAAGAAGAGAGCCTAAAGGAATTTGATTTGACAGTCAATGTACATGGCACATATGTATGTTTGTATATATATATATATATATATACACATATAGTATATACATATATATAAAATATATACATATCTTATTTATATATCTATGCAATGCTAGCATATATACATATAGATAGATATAATACATTCTAATGTATTATATATATAAATATATAAAATACATAGTACATTACATATCTATAGCTATAGCAATCTATATATCCAGGAAAGAAGTAGCCATGGCATAGAGGATAGGAAACTGACTTTAGAGTCAATAGTTCTGGGTTCAATTTCTGTCTCTGATACATACTGGCTGTGTGACCCTTAACCTGTAAGTGATGATCTGCCCTAGTAGAGGGATTTTCCTCACTGAGCATTATCTACACCAATGAAATCAGATATCCAGTCCAAAAAAAAAGAAAAAAATAAATGAGATAGGAGTTAATTAGTTACTGATGAGGCAATATTTCAGAACTGGTTGTGTGCAGACTACTGATTTGTCAGTGTAAACGTACTACAACAATATCAAATTAGAAAGATAAAGATAATTAATTCATGTGATTCTATAATAGTTTGAGTCAATCCATTTAAACTAGCAATTGACTTCGAAAAATGAGAAATGGACAAAAATAAAAACATTTATTAGACCATTAATATTTCTTAGAAAAAATTTAATTGACCCAAAACAGTTATCACAGTATAGACGCTGAAAGAGCCTAGAATCCACTTCGCCAGTGAAAATTTGTTCTCCTTGCTAGGCAAAGATCTACAAAAGTCAAACATCACACTGCCTTAAAGGTTATTTCTAAAACATTATCAAGGAGGATGATAGAAGATTACAAGCAGTGTTGCTTCACAATGTTTTTTGAAAATAGTTGAATGAGCCTGCAGAGAACATAATGTGAGATATGGCTAAACTATGTAGACCATCACAAATGCATTAGTAAGTAAAACTAGTAAAAGGACAACAAAATTCTGTGAAATGGAAAAGATCTGCGCATGTTTCTTTAGAACCCTATTCATGTCGGCTACAGTAGGAGTATGACCACATTGGGACTCTACCATCTCATAACAATGCAATATGGTAGCAAGTATCAATGACACTTAAAAGATGAAACCACGAACAGCAATTGGACCTGACAAAACATAGGCAGAAGAAATCTATTTGACAGGTGATAGAATTTTTAATATTCTTGAAAATTTGTTTTTAAATTCTTTTTAAGAGAGAAAACTCTAAAAGAGTGGAAAAGCTCACTGGCAGTATTTTTGTGTTCCATCCCCCCCGACCACTCCCACCAAGACAATTAAGAAGAAAACAAATTGGTCTATATATCCTATTTCTAATATCCATGAAATCTTTGAGACCAATCTCTCCATTCATATGATATCCTTGGTGAAAATATAATGAGGGAAAAGGGAGGATTTTAGAGATGATTTTATTTAGCAGACCATATCTGTCAAAGGAATACAATTGACTAGGAAGTACAGAAAATATTAAGATTTTGCTGAGTTTATTGTTTGTTCATTAAAAAAAAACAACCAAGTTTGGATGGATAGAGCAATACATAGCCTTCAAGGCCCTCATCAAACTATGTATCTTCCATGCATATGCAGCACGGACCCATCTTTCTCCAAGGAGCATGCTTAGAGTCACCAACTGAAGATCTGGGGGAACATGAGGAAACTTGAGGCTATGTCGTTCATCACTGAGGGGCTTGTGTTATGGAGTGTTCTTACTGGCTGTGGAACTGGAGAAGTTGATGACTCAGTGCATGGTTAAAAGGGAGTGGCCTGCCCTCTTCTTTCTCTCTCCCTTTCAGAGTACAAACCATACATGACTTTGTCCTGCTTCCAGGGTGTTGGGCAGGGGAGGAGGAGGTGACCCTATTCTTCACTCCAGCCTCCATGCTGCTACTGGCATATGGCAGCTAAAGTGTAAATCCTGTCCATGCAAGCCTAAATCTTAGTTTGAATGGCCTCATTTGTATTTATTCTTTCTAGATCTTAGGTCAATGAGAACCTATCCTGATCTGGATGTGTCCAGGATTGAAGGTGACTTTTAAAGCTTTAGAGGTCTGGAGGTCCTGAGTCCTTTCTGGTGGGAGCCAGTGGCATTGGGGGAAACTTTTGCATTTTAGTCCAAGCTCCACCATTTTGCCAGCAGCATGTCATGGTGGTGTTGTGGACGATGCAGTGCTGAGGTAAAATGCAAAACGCCTTAAGAGCAATCTTGCAAAATGCTGTATATTCCAAAAAGTTTTAAGTATCAGCTTCCCTGCAGAATGTAACAGTAGTTAAATATTAAGTTACTGAATTCCATTCTGTTGATACAGACTTTTTTTTTTAATGGGTAGCATACTTGTGTTGCGTATTTAGGAATATATTTCCTGCCCAGTACCTGCTTCAAATGTAGACTGAATACCTTTTTTTTTTTTAACCCATCTACATATTTTTGGGAAAACTCTAGATTTGAGCCATAACCTATTGAGCCAGTAAGTAAAAAATCATTCCTAGGGAAACAAGGTTGGAGGCATAATGAGCTGAAATATGTGAAAATAAGGAGTTTAATCCCTCTCATTAGAGGAATATTTCCCCAGCACTTGAACTGGGTTAAATCACATGCCTAGATACAGAACAGGGAGTTAATGCAGCCTATGAACCCCTTAAGGTTGAACATATGTTAAAATCATATGAAATTCTACAACATATATAATCATGGAGCTAACAATGTGACAAGCATTTATTAAGCTCCTGCTACATTCAAAGCACTGTGCTAGGTGCTGGAGATAGGAAGACAAAGTAAAAGTTAGAGGTTGCTTAGTGGTGATGAAGTTCTCCAAAGGTTATCATACACAGTCTTCTCAGTGAAACAAATGTATCAGTGTAATCGTCTATACTGGGGAACTGAAGTGGATGAAAAGCACCTGATACTCAGATCTGCAACATGTAATTGGATGGATAATTCCATTGTGTTGGTCTCTATCAATCAATCAGTTAGTTAATGAACATTTTTTTAAGCTACTACTATGTGCTGGTCACCATGTTAGGCACTGGACCTTATTAGCACAAAGGTCTAAAGCCATATCCAATGAAAAAACTAAGATAAGAAAAATAAACTGAATGTGATTATAATATATATTAGGTGCTACAAATGGGTAATGAGCTGGACCTAGAATTGAATGGGCAGCTGTGTGGTACAGCGATAGAACCCAGGGCTTGGAATCAGGACACTGAGTTCAAATGTGACTTCAGACATTTACTAGTTGTGTAAGTCACTTAACCCCTACTTGCCTCAGTTCCTCATCTGTAAAATGGAGACAATCTGGAGAAGGGAATGGCAAACCACTACAGCATCTTTGCCAAGAAAACCCCATGGACAAATCCACGGGGTCATGAAGAGTCAGACACTACTGAAATGACTGAACAACAGAATCGAATAGGAAGAGGAGACTGTAGTAGAATTCATTTGGCAAAGTACATATTTCCTTGAAGGTCCATATTTCTAGCACTAACATTCTCCTAGTGTTGCTGTAGAGCTGTGAATCACAGTGTTCCACGATTCTAAGTCAAGCAATTCACAAGTTCTTACTTACCACTAAATATATACTAAGCAACATACTAGATGCTAGGGATTTAAAAACAAACATGAAACGATCCTGTCCCTCAAGGAGCTTGCATTCCATTTCAGTCAGTTACTATACATTTATTAAGTGCCTACAGTGTTCTAGCAACTCTGCTAAGCACTGGGGCTGCAAATATATAAAATAAAGACAGTCCCTGCCCTCAAAGAACTTGAGTCTAATGGGGAAAGACAATGCACTAAAGCAAGCTGAAAGGGGCAGGGGTTGGGGAAAATGGAGGTGTCCATTCAAAGGAATGTAAATTAATAGGAAATAAAGAAATAACTGGTCTGGGATCCTCTAAAGCAGTGGTTCTCAACCTCTATTTAACACAGTTCTTCACGTTGTATTGACCCCCAACCATAAAATTATTTTCGTTGCTACTTCATAATTGTAATTTTGCTACTGTTATGAATCGTAATGTAAACATCTGATATGCAGGATGTATTTTCATTGTTAGAAATTGAACATAACCCACAGATTGAGAACTGCTGCTCTAAAGGGAGGCTTTAGTAGAGGTTCTTTGTCCTGCCCCCCTCCAGCTTTCCAGTTGGGGGGCAAAAAGTACTGAGGTTCTGATAAGGACTGAGCAGCAGAGCTGATGCAGTCTCACAAGATGATGAGTTTTCTGATGAATACTTTTCCTAGGGATTCATCTAGTCCAAGGGAGTCAGGACCAAGGAATGTAAGCTGCTCTGAAATGAATTAGAGGTTACAACCTATACATACAACCATTGTAGGGTACAATCTATACATATGTCTATATGAAATAGGTATAGAGTACTGGTTGGGAGAAATCCTTTCAGCTAGGGGAGTCAGAAAAGGCCTCATGTAGAAGTGGTTCTTGAGCTGAATTTTCAAGGAGATGAGCGATTCAAAGAAGCAGAGGTGAGGAGGACTGAATTCCAGGCCTGGGGTGCAGCCTATGCAATGGTGTAATGACAAGGGATGGACTATCGCAACCTGAAAGGCAATGGTGCAAACCATTAGGCTGTAGTATATTACCAAAGATGACACAAATGTAGTGGATCCCTGCAAAAAGAAGCAGGATCATGGGATTGCATGGTTTAGAGCATCATCTTGGACATGTATGACTAGAAGAGAAAATGGGTGAGCCAGGTAGTAAGAGCCAAAGATACCAGATGGACAGCCTGAATTTGCTGCTGCTAACCACAGAATAGGAAAAGAATTTGAGGAGGGCCTGTGATACATTATGGGTGTCCTCTGTGAAGGAGATACAGAAAGGCATAGATGGGTAAGAATCATGGAAAAAGAGCAAGTGAATAAGCTGCGTGATGTCCACTGGTTGGGGGGAGAATACTGATACAGACAAGCTAAAAAATATCTAAGTACAAGGGGAGAATTCATTCCTATCCCACTCTTGGCAGCATCCAGAGAAATCTTAAGGAGATCTGCTGGCTTCCAGCTTTTGAAAGACACTTATCTAAAGCACAGATTTGTTCTATTCCCATCCAGAGGCAGCTTTAGGAAGATAAGAAAGGACTTTCTATCGAATGAGTTATTGTCAAAAATAAATAAATAAAATTGAATCAGCATCCTTATTGGGTAGTGTGCTCTCTTCTTTTTAAAGTGTTCAAGCAGAGACAAGGGATAACCGTTTCTGAAGAATGTTATAAAAAGAGTTCTTGCATGGGGTAGAAGGTTGGATGCCAAGGTCCCCTCCAACTCCAGAACTCTACATCAGATCATATTCTGGGATCCAATGTTCTTGCCCAAGATATACCATCTCCTGACTCGAGGAATTTTTATTGACTGCCCCCACATGTCTGGAACTTGTCCCTCATCATCTCCTTCTCCTGGCTTTCTTCTCGTCTGCTAATGTCTCAACTTCTGCCAGGAGTCTTTCCTAATCCCTCATTGTGTTGATTATTCCCAGTTTATCCTGTCTATAATCTTGTTTGTATGGAGCTGTTTGCATGTTGTCCTCCCCATTAGACTGGGAGCTCCTTGAGGACAGGGATCATCTTTTGCCTCTCTTTGTATCTCCAGCACTTTATACAACACTTAATACATGCTTATTGACCTAAGAGAAGAACTATGGTCACATCCATAACACCAACCTAGGAAGAGTACAAAATGTAGCTCAAGTGGGCACCATCCTTATTCTCAGGGCTCATGGGACCTCAGGAGAGCCGTGTGATACCATGAAAAGAACCGCAGCTCTGGAATCAGAGAATATCCTGCTGCTGAGGCAATGAATACTGAGAGGCATCATGGTCCAGGGGATAGCATACCAGAACTAGACCCAGGAACACCACTGTTTATTACTTACATGACCCTGGTTGCTTTATATCTCTTGACCTCGGCTTCCTCTCCTGGAAAATGAAGGAGAAAGACTAGAATGACCTCTGAGGTCCCTTCCTACTGTAAATTCCGTAATTGCATTTGTCATCCCAATCATCATCATTCTCATCACTGTTGCTACTTCAGCAGCCCCTGTGGCCTCCTTTGATTCTTGGAGTTTCTATCCGTGTTCTCTACAAATCAGAGGTTTTAAGAAATTAGGACTTATTCCATCCTTGAATAAGTGAAAGCCCCCCCCCAAAAAGAAACTTTCAGTGTGAGAACATCCTCCACCAACCCAGATCACAATCAATCTATAACTCAGCAAATATATACCAGGGAGCTACTTGGAAGAACAGCAAATATATTGTTGTTATTACTGTTGTTAAGTCATGTCTGACTCTGAGGTTTTCTTGGCAAAGATACTGGAGTGGTTTGCCATGTTCTTCTCCAGCTCATTTTATAGATGAGGAAACTGAAGCAAACAGGGTTAAGTGACTTGCCCATGGTCACACAGCTAATGAGTGTCTGAGGATAGGTTTGAACTCAAGTCTTCCTGACTCCAGACATGGTGCTCTTTCCATTGTACTACCTAATCAATATTACTTCAATTTGAAAAAAAAAGTCTAAAACTAAATAATATGGAACATATTGGTATAATTGAAAAAGTGTTGAACTAGAGGACCTGGGTTCAAATCCTGCCTATGATGCTTACTGTCTATCTGACTTTGGCTCATTCACTTCAGCTCCCTGAAGGGACTGAACTCAATAGCCCTTGAGGTTGCTTCTGGTGCTAATTCATGATCCAATGACATCTAGGAGGCAGTGTGGTTCATTGAGAAGAGGAGCAGCTCTGGAGCCTGAGGACCTAGGTTCAAATCTTGCTTCTGATGCTTCCTATCTGTGTGACTTTGGGCCATGTCCCTTTGCTTCTCCAAGTTTTCTTATCTGTAAAAATGAAGAGGAAGCATTAGGTGGTCTCTGGATTTTGCTTCTAATTCTTAGTCTACAGTCCTTTGATATCCCTCAGACAGCAGAGAGAAAACTCTCCTGCATTAGAGATCTTGATATTCCCCGAGACCACTAGATGGCGAACTTGCTACATTCTTCCTGCAGGCTGAGTTTCCACATCCAGGCAAGCAGCGAGGCTGGTACAGTCTGCCCTATGTGTACTCCTCCTGAAATACTTACACTTTGATGCTCTCGACACTGCTTCACTGATTTTTTTTCCCATACATATTTTATACACACATATTTATATATATCATAAATAATATATTACATATAATGTGTGGATATAATATATATATGGATACATACACATATATGGAGAGAAAGTTATATCTATAAATGAACACATCAGTCAACAAGCATTTATAAATCACCTACTATGGGCAGCTAAGTGGTGCAGTGGATAGAATGCCAGGCCTCAAATCAGGAAGATCTGAGTTCAAATCCTGCCTCAGACACTTACTGAATGACCCTGGGCAAGTCACTTTACCCTGTTTGCCTCAGTTTCCTCATCTGCAAAATGAGCTGAAGAAGGAAATGGCAGATCACTCTAGTGTCTTTGCCAAGAAAACCTCAAATGGGGTCATGAAGATTCCGACTGACTGAGCAACAAGAAGTGCCCACTAGGCATTGTGCTAAGGCACTGGAAATACAATGGATATGAATGGGTCAGTGTAGGTGCTTGTGTGTATGTGTATGTGTGAATGAAGGCCACACTGTCTATGACCTGCATTGAAGCAGACGACATTTCACTGGGGACCCGAACACAGTTTTTATCCTTTTCATTTCTCTTGCATAATCTTCAAACAAACAGCATGAAACAACACACAGGACAGTGCAATGGGCTGTGGGCTGAGAATGAAAGCCTAGGAGACAGCCCCTCCCAGCCTGCCCTCGCACAGCTTCTCCAATCACACTAATGCGGTCCCTCTGGGTCTTCTCCCTGTGGTGGGCGGTTTCCTTTGAGGCAGATTGATACTGCTTTCAGGTGGAGATGCTTGGGGTGGGAGCTAGTGGTAAGAAGAGGCCTGGATGAAAGCTTGTCCTCCTTGCATTGTGGTCTCGTGGACAAGAATGTGGGACTGGATCCCAACAGAGACCTGGGGTCTACTGCCTGCTCCACCCCAGATGTCCTGAGTGTCTGTGAGGTAAGGAGCTCAAAGAGATGTGGGGAAGGAGATGGAAGAGTCCAGCCTTCTCCACTCACATACAGGCATTGACTAGGTAGAGTGGAAAAAGCAATGAGGTTGGAGGCTGAAGGAAATGAGTCTGAGTTCTGCTGTGTGAACCTGGGCAGTCACTTCATCCCTCCTTATCTGTAAAAGAGGGATTCTAATATCTACTTCCCAGGGTTGTTAGGAGTTCGGAGTAGAGAATGTGAAAACCATTCAATCATTGAATAAGCACGCATTAGGTGCCTACTGTGTACAAGTTTCTGCGCTAGGCTCTATGAATACCAAGAAAGTCTTTGTCTTCAATGAACTTAAATTCTTTTGGCAGGAGGGGCAAACCACACAGGGCATTTAATTAGTAAATGGAAAATGTGTATAAAGTAATTTCATGAGGGAGGGTACTAGTAAACAGAGGGAGGGAGTCAGGGCAGCTATTATTAAAGCTGCTGTCTCTATTGGTTCTAATAACTATTTCTAAACTTAGTTTCCTCATCAATCGAGCCAGTAAAAGCAAGCACTTATTCAGGGACTATCAGGCAAGTCATTTAATCTCTATGTGCCTCAGTATTCCCATCTGTACAGTGAGGAGGTTGGATTCAATGGGCGCCATAGTCCCTCCCAGCTCAAAAATCTGTGACTTAATGATGCTACTATGTGCCAGATGCCGGGGGTACAAAGATGAAAATGAAGCTCTCCTTGCCTTCAGGGAGGCCCTATCCTCACATGGATAGTGACGGAGAATAATGCCTGCTCTACATGGCTCACGAGGTATTGTTAAGATCTGAGGAGGACAGATGGTACCTGTACCAAAGTGGGTGATGGTTACAATACAGAGGACCATTACTTTCCTATCTCTGCACATAGTAACTCTTTTTTTTTTTCTTTTTGGAGGAGGGAAGGTAGGGCATTTGGGATTAAGTGACTTGCCCAAGGTCACACAACTAGTTTTGTGTTAAGTGTCTGAGGCCGGATTTGAGCTCAGGTCCTCCTGACTCCAGGGCTGGTGCTCTATTCACTGAGCCACCCAGCTGCCTCGATAGTAACTCTTAATTAAGCCTCAAGTTGCATTAACTTGCTTGGAGGCCATATCACATTCTTCATAGAATCACCAAATCTTAGAGTTGGAGTCTCCAGAGACCATTCAGTTACACACACACACACAAACACACACACACACACGTATATACATATATATGTATATGCATATATATTATATATATAGAGAGAGAGAGAGACAGAGACAGAGAGAGATCTATATCTATACACAGAAAAAGAGAGATGAAGAGAACACTCTCCACAACACACCTGATAACCAGTCCTCCAACTCCTCCTCAAAGCCCTCCAGTGCAGAGCATCCAGTGACCGCCCACACAGTCTATTTTCAGGAAATCACAGAATTTGAGAGTCAGAAAGGACTCAGCAGCCTTTGAGCTGAAGCCAGACCTCAAAGGAATCCCAACCAGAATTTTGAGAAAGTGCTAATTGCTAGGAAGCTTTCCCTCACATTAAGCCTAAATTTGCCTACTCTACAACTTCCACCCATTGCTCCTATTTCTATCCTCTGGGGCTCACTGAGGAAAAAAAAAATCAAGAAGTTATATAAATGTGAGGTCTTCCTCAATTCATTAATGCTGTCTTCTATTTCTTAGATTGTAGAAGAATCAACATTTTCAAGAGTCAACATTCCCCCTGTCCCCCCCAAATACTACTGCAACAGTTATTTGTATATTTCATTAAATGAAGATTTTTTTCCCTAGATGTGTGTGTGTGTGTGTGTGTGTGTGTGTGTGTGAGTGTATCTCTAAGACCCCAGAGAGTCCCTTAATCCACCTCAAATGAAACACGTATTTAGAAACTCTTTTTTACCCTGCAGAAATGATGAAAGGCTGGGAGGGAAAAAGTTCAAAGAGTGGGTGAAAGAAGAGATAGAAGAGGCCAGCTCCCTCTGCTCATAGGGCCAAGGGGTCACCATCGATAGTCATGAAAAGCAGTCCTGAGGGATGCAAGAAATTCTTTTTTTTTATTCTGAATTTAACAAACATAAAGGGGTGGGTGGGAGAGTCTTCTCAGGTT
The DNA here is from genome assembly GCA_028646515.1 of Pseudochirops corinnae. NCBI lineage: Eukaryota > Metazoa > Chordata > Mammalia > Diprotodontia > Pseudocheiridae > Pseudochirops > Pseudochirops corinnae. The sequence goes on along the minus strand of CM053590.1, from coordinate 25,047,515 downwards.
TTGTTGAGACCATTCCCTACTTCCTTGAGTATGGTGCAATAAGGCAGTTAGGTGCTACACTGGATAGAGTGTTGGGCCTAGAGTCAGGAAGAGATGAGTTCAAGTTCAGCTTCAGATACTCATTAGCCGTGTGACTCTGGGCAAATCACCTAACCCTGTTTGCCTCAGTTTCCTCATCTGTAAAATGAGCTGGAGAAGGAAATGGCAAAACACTCTAATATCTATGCCAAAAAAACCTCTCAAAAACCCAAACACAAATGGTGTAATAACAACAGTAAGAGCACTTATCTCCCAGGGTAGAATAAATGAGGAATAAATGAGATAATCTACACAAAGTGCTTTGTCAACCTTAGAATGCTTATCTAAATGCTTGCTGTTATAATTATTGACTGTTAGGGCCTGGCACTCTATGGACGTGACCTCAGACCCAAATGAGGAATTGCTTCCTTCATATGCCCAGTCTAGAGAAACATTGTTTTTTAAGGGGTTAAGTGATTTGCCTAGGGTCACACAGCTAGCAAGTGCCAGGTGTCTGAGACTGGATTTGAACTCAGGTTCTCCTGATTCCAGTCTCAGTGCCGGACCCGGCATCACCTAGTTGCCCATCTCAGTAGCATTTTGATACTAAGTCTTCTTCCCGTATGCATAGTCCATCATACCTGTCCCACACATTTCTGCATGCATGAGAAGAGATTCTACACATCACAAATGGCAACACGAAGTTGTTGTTTTGTAACAACAAAAACCCCACATCATATTTGCTTTTGAAGAGGAAGCTCCAACAACATTACTTCTGAATCAAAGTGATCCTGTTTCCCAGCCAGGGAAAGGACATTTGAAGCTCAGGAATTGGGCTGCATCTATTGGTCACACAGAGAAATGGAGAACTCTCAGGATGACTGTAGCCACTCTGTCATCTAAACTGCTCAGATAGACTTCAGTGGTTCCATTATCTGCCCAGTGATGCTCCCTTCTGGGATGTAGATCACGGGCCAATCCAAGCAGGACCTTCCTGGGTGACTCTTTGCCATGCCATCCCAAAGGTACAACACAGAAAGTTCTTCCAATGTGCTCGAGTCCTCTCTCACTTCCTTCTGCCATCACGAGGGTATCAATGGAGCTCTTGGGTCACCCATCAGTTAGGCATTGTTCTCACCATGTGACCAGTCCATATTCTTTATCGTTTTTCTCATTTTTTTGATGACATGATTTACTTCGGTTCTTCTTTGTAACTCTTTACTTATTATATGTCCTATCCTGCTTGGCCATTGATTTAGGAGTAATAGTCATTTTTAATTCTTCATAGACCATAGTGTTCCTTGACTAGTAGCCATACAACACCAGTATAATGCTTAGAATAACTAGGTGGCTTAGTGGATAAAGAACTGAAGTTGGAGTGAGGAGGACCTGAATTAGAATCCTGCCTTAGGTATGTATGACCTTGAACAAGTCAGGGTTATACTTCACCTCTCAGTTACCTCATCTGTATAAGAGGAATGATGACATCATCTATTTCATTGGGTTATTGTGAAGACAAAATACAATACTGTATTGTAAAGCACTTTTTTTAACCTGAAAGTGCTACATAAATGTTAGCAATCATCATCCTCCTCCTCCTCCTCATCTTCATCTTCATCATCATCATCATCACCATTATCATTAGTGTTACTGAGAATACTGGAATTTTAAAAATCAAATTGTTTCAGAGAGGATTTAAAATTTGAGATCACTGAAAGAACTTTACAATTTCTCAAAGGCAATTCAATTCTGGGACCAATTCCTTGTCTATTTGCAGTGTTTGTCAAAAATGGAAATATAACTCAATAGATGATAGATATACATATGGACAGAGAGACAGAGACAGAGATTTTATTAGTTGTCCATTTATCTGAATATCTTAAATACTTTAATCCAGATAATAAGGTATTATTCATCCATTTGGTTTTTCCTGGGTGGATGGTTAGGCCATCTACACTTCTATAACCAGATAATTTGGGTCAAAAGTATTTTTCTTCCTTGAATGATATGAATTTATTTTACTTCTTCTTTGTATGGCATAGGGTCAAAGGAAGATTTAGCAGAGACTTTGGAATTTCCTGATATTATTCCACTCTGTAGAGCAGAACTCAGGATTTGAGGAGTTTTGACTTGGAATGTATTTTCAGAGTTGGGGGAGGGGAGGATGGGTGATAAAGACAACAGCTGGAGCACTACTTCAAGAGTTCGACATCTACAGATTCCTCTTCCTCTCACCCTTGGCCATATTCCAGAGATCTGTATTTAATTTGTCCAAGGGAGATGTCAAATCCAGGGGAATATGTCCTCTAAAATGATTTTTTATCCTGATTATTTAGTTGGCCTAAATGCATAGGATACAAAAAAGGATCTGAGATTTTGTCAGCATTTTCCATTCTTAATATAAGAAACTCCCTCTACCAAAATACAGATGACAACCCACCTGTGACTCAGTTGTGGGAATGGTGCTTTGAGTTTTAGTGACTTGCCCAGGGTCATGTGGCTAGTGTCAGAGGGTAGATTGGATCCCAGGCCTTCCTTGAGCCAGCACCCTCTGTCCACTGCACCAGACTTACTCTACTCAGTATAACCTTCACAGCACATAGGACTTAGCAATGACCTCTCTACCTGGATCTGTGGACTGCTCCCTTTAAGCTATGACTGCCTCTATATAGCAAGCCCCCAGAATCATTTAGCAATGCATCCTGGAGACTCATAGACATTTCCAGAGCCTCATCTTCCTAAATGGGACACTCGGGGAAAAAAATTAAATCTCATGAATATCAGCTTGACAGTTTATTAGAACCTTATTCTAAAAATCAGAAATAATGTCATCAAGTTTCAGATGGTATAAAAAAGCCCTCAGGTCAGCAATGGAGGTAACATTAAATACGTGTGGGTCCATAATGTTCCTAGGAGCCTCCTAGCTTTTGTTTTTAAAGGTATTTCTGCCAATAAAAGAAAAAAAAACCTTGCTTTTGATAGTGTCTAGATGGAAACTGAGAAAAATCTCCTTAGAGTAAAGTAGATTGGAGTTGGTTCCTATGACAACCAGAAGATGTCCATGCTATTCACTGCTTCCCAGAAGCCTAATCCATCAACAAGCTTAAAAATAAGTGACTTGTATACAGTCCCACTTTGTTTCCCATAATACACTCTTATAGGAAAGAATGACTGGAGTGTTTGCATCCTTCTTTTCTGGAGTCCAGACTATGAGTCAACAGCATTTCAGTAGATTGTACTGAGTACAGTAAGTGTGCCTAGCATTTTATGAGGGACTAAGGAGATTTAGAATAAGGAAATCCTGCGGTCCCTGCCTTCAGAGGTTGGCAATCCCAGGGGTAGTGGTAGTGATCCAAGTAGTGAGGGATAGAGATATGACCTCTGATGTCAATGGTAGAGAGAACTCTTGAGTGAGAAAATTTCTTCCACTAATTCAATTTGAAGTCTTAGAGCTGATTGAGGTACTAAGAGGTTAAGCCAGAGGGGCCGCCTTGAATCCTTGTTGTAGACCTCGTAGTCTCCTGACTCCAAGACTGATTCTCTATCTACTATTCCACACTGCCTCTACATGCCTGCATGAGAGAAGTTGAAACTCCAGGCCCTTCAGCGAAGAATAGCTTGTTTTTTAAATTAAGGTGTTGAATTAGGTGATTTCTAAGGAAACTCCAATTCTAAAATTCCTTACCTATTGCTTAACCTACTGCTAAGCATTACTACATGAAGGACTGAAAAGCTCCTGAAACAATCTCACATACTAGGCTGCAGACTAAGTTGTCTATAGCACAGGTGTCAGACTCAAGGTCCAAGATCTCCCCAACCTGATTAAAATGCAATTTGAGAAAATTTAGCAAAATAAACAAAAATCTAATACAACATAGATAATATTAACTTTTGGTTTTCTAAGTCAGTATGAGGCCTGCAGGGGTCCTGTTTCTATTTGACTTTGACACCTTTGATTTACAGTACCCACCATTAATTAATCCCTTGCTTCTTAGCTATTGAATCCTACTGTTAATACATTTGGGACCTCATTATTTAAAAGTGTTTTTCAGAATGTTCCCCAGGACCCTAACAATCTGAAAAACAGTCCAAAGGTACTTTGCTGTCTGTATCAGCCATGAGTGTGGATTAAATTGATCAGAATCATAGAATTCCAGAACTGGAGATTTGGAAAGGAGACTGCCTAGTCTACCAACCCATATTCAAAAAAAGAGTTCTCTGCTGTAATATACTCACCAAGGAGTGGTATGGAAAGCCATGGGAGATTAGTCAAAATCTATTACTTGACTGAGAAGCTGGCTTTTTACATCTTATAAGTCTTTGATCTGTCTCAGCAGTATATAATTATACAAACACACACACACACACATGCATCTCTCTCTCTCTATTCCTCCTTCCCTCCCTCCCTCCTTCTTTCCCTCTCTCCTTCTTTCCCTCCCTCTCCTTCTCTCTCCCTCTCTCCTGTCCTACCTGAAATCAGACATCTCCTTTAAGTATTTGAAGTGTTGTTATGTGACAAAGGGGACTGATTCAGTCCATTCAGTCCCAACAGTCAGAACCAGGAGAGCAAAGGGTGGATGTTACAAACAGCTAAATTTTGGGCTGATATGAGGAAGAGCTCCCTAACAATTAGAACCATTTAGATTAGAACCATTAGAACCAATTAGGTGGAAAAGGCTGCTTAGGAAGGTCAGAGGAGCATAATATCACAGATTTAGACTTGGAAAGGACCATGGCCATCTAATCTAACCCTATTTGACAAATGAGGAAACTGAGGTCCAGAGAGGTTAATTGCCTTGCCCAAGGTCACAGAGGTGGTATGTGGCAAGTCAGTGTTTTAACTCAAGTCTTTGGACTCCAATCCTGATGCCCTTCCCATTAAGGATGGAGACGTTGAGGGCCTGTGCCAGCGCAATGATGTGGATGTGCACTCTCCTTGCACATGGGTTCCACCTCCTGCTGACAAAACTCCTTGACGGTCTGGCCCCCCTCGATGAAGCGTTCAAAGAACTTGCTCTCACGCTGCAGGTAGCCTGAAGTAAGCAGCTGCAGACAGACCACCAGGTAGTTGGAGGTGCTCTAATCATTGAAGGAGCCAGCAGTTCAGCCACTGAGGTCTGCTTCTCCACCTGCTTGATTAGGTCCATGAAGGTGTTGTGGAAATCCTCATTTATGAACTCGGTGAAGCCCTGAGACACCAGGTCCTCTTTGCTCTTGGCAGAGATGGCTTTGAACCTCTGCACTCCTTGCTGTCTTCCAGAAGGGCCTCCAAGTAGGAGAACCAGAAGGCTGGATAGAAACAGTTGCTGTCGGGTCTGGTCTTTCGGATGTAGGAGTATTTTTGTGTAGGTCCTTGATCTTCTGTTGATAGATGTTGTTGTCTTCTGCATACTCCTTGTAAAGCACAGAGAGCTCCAGGCACTCAGAGACCAAACAGCAATCTCCTGCTGAATCTGGTCCTGCTGGGCCATGACGGCTTCATCGTAGGCCAAACAGTTTACTCCTTCGGAGTCTCTTCCCAATGGCTCTGGCTTCTGCTGCTGAGGTTCCTCCGCCACCATCTTTAAACAGCCTTTTTTTTTTTTTTGGCAATCAAAAACATCTTTATCAAAAGGCCAAGGAATCCACCAGCATCAGATTAGTGTTAACCATCATCACACACGCCAATGCTTGCTGATTATTTAATGGGTTGAATGCTGGGTTGGACAACAGTCCCTGATATCTCTTCCAGCTCTGAAAATCTATGATTCTGTGATCACTCTAGCCTTTGGAAGCAAAGAAGAAAATGCAAATAAATTATTACATCCCATATCATTCCTAACTACAGAACATAATCACTCTTCTTACTAAGAATTTTTTGTTTGTTAAATTACTAGATTTGGGATAAACCGTGATCTGAAAATAATCAGTCTTGTATTGTTTAACACCATGAAAGGTAGGCATTAGGAAAAAATAATTTGCAAAGATTCTAGTCCAGGAGTTACAATGGAGTTCTGCTGAAAGTGAAGGGCTCTGCCACTGCAAAAAGTTGGAGAACCATTGGTTTATTTTATTTTATTTTTTTATTTTTTATTTGTTTCGTTTACTTTTAGTTTACAAGATTCAATTCCACAATCCCTTGAGTTTCAGATTTTCTTCCCTCCCTTCCCCCCTGCCCCATGGTGGCATGCAATCATGTATAGGATCTGCAAATACTTTCACATTGTACAATAGTTTGGTTTATAGAAGGGTTGTAACCAATGAGTGATCACTGGGAAAAGGGAAGCAAAACCAAACATGAAAAAGAACGATAGCGTATTTTGCTTCAGTCTCCATTTAAACTCTGGTCTTTCTAGATCTTTCTCTGAATATAGATATCTCCTTCCATCCTGAGCCATGTAAAGTTGTCTTTTAGCTGTGCATTGCTGAGGATAGTCCAGTTTATCAAGGTTGAGACCCATTGGTTTAAAGGATCCTGGCTATGAAGTTTGGTCTGGTGGAAGAGTGCAAGCTCTAGCGGGTATTACCAGAAAGCTAGAAAGGCTTTGACTAGGGGTCCAGTAAGACAACGAATGTTTCTTGCCTAAGACTAAGTTTGGCCAGATTGGTGACAGGTAGATGATAGCTAGATAGAGAGATAGGGAGATATGAGGGTAGATAAATGAATGAAGAAAAATAGAGGTAGAAAAATGAATAGGGTAGATAGATAAATACATGGTAGATATATGAGTAAATAGAAGACAGACATTTAGACAGAGAAATGAATAGATAAACAGACAGATGGATGGATGAATAGATGAATTAAGAAACAGATAGATGAACAGATGGATGAATTAAGAGACATAAAGACAGACAGATAAGTAAATGGGTGAGTGGATGGATGGATGAATGGATGAATTAAGAGACAGAAAGACAGACAGGTAGGTAAATAGATCATGGATGGATAAATTGATAGACAGAAGAAAAGTTGCAAAGGAACCCATAGGTAGCGCAAAGACATTTGGTAGGATCTTACCACCCAACACTTGCACATGAGAATGGTCCAATAGGCATCAAGGACAGATGTGGTCAGAAAAGGATGGGGGGGGAGGCAGGTGGCTAGGTGGTGCAGTGAATAGAACACCAGCCCTGGAGTCAGGAGGACCTGAGTTCAAATCCAGCCTCAGACACTTAACACTTACTAGTGTTAATCACTTACTGACCTTGGGCAAGTCACTTAACCACAATTGCCCTGCCTTCCCTCCTCCAAAAAGCAAAAAATAGAAGAAAAAGCAAAGAAAAGGCTGTGGAACAGTCGTGTACTAAGTACAAGTGGTAATAGATAGACCTTAAAGCATTTTACAGACAGCCTCAAAGTATCAAAAGAGCCAGACTTTAGCTAGCCCATAAGGGAGATCCTCTGTGGCAGATTTTTTGAAAGTCAACCAGGCAAGAATCATACACAATGAGAAGGAACAGAGATTGTGATCTGTACCAAGAGAGGGAGCACTAATCCTGATAAGGTCACACTAATTGTGTTTAAGCTTAAGTTTTCCTAAAGGCAAGGCACACCTGTATTATCACCTGCTTGCTCCTTACTAGAGTAGGGGTACCAGTGAGTGTCAGTAAGGATTCAGTTTCCTGCTGTGCTGATCATGAAATAAAGATGGTGCAGCCAGTAGGAGGGAAGCAGGGCAACTGGAGCATGCCAAACACCTCTCTGACACATATTATTCCTTGGAGGAAACAGAGGAGAGAGAGAAAAAGGAAGCTGGGAATGAAATGGGACAACTTGTAACAAGAGATGCCTATGAAGAAGCAATGGTCACCTAATTCTAGGGCAAAGATGCCAAGTTTCTTGGAATACAAGCCAGCATTTTTGCTATTCTAAAATGTCAGTGATGTTTAGTTCCTGTGTGATCTTCAGCAAATCATTAACCTCTCAGGGCCTCAGTTTACATGTCTGTAAAATGAGGGCATTGAACTTGATGGCCTTTGAGGTCCTTCCCATCTCTAGTCTATGAACTCTTACTATCATTCACCTCTATGTAACCCATCCCTTCATTTTCCCAGCAGTGTCTGCCCCAAAGCCAAAGTAAAGCTCTTGGTGAATCTAAGGATCCCACTTGTCTGGGGCCTTGAGGACCAGGGAGAAAAGTATCAGATGCCAAAGCATTTTGAAGAGGATTAATGGACTTGCCACTTCCAGTAGCTAAGTGGTTCCTGAAGCTGAGAGACAGACACAGCTACTGCTCTGTAGGTTCCTGCCCAAGTCGTAATTTAAGATCCACTTTTAAATAACTGTTCCATGAGATGGAAATTGGGATACAAGTGTCAGGAGGCATGCTATGGTAAATCTGCCTCATAAATCATCTCTGAACTGGCATAAATCAACATCAAAGTTAAAAGGCAAGAACCAAAACCCACCTTGGAATGTCTGTCACATCTCAATGTAGGTTGGTTATCTGGAACTCTTCTCTCATAGGGAGGACTGGGGACAGGTGGCCATATGCTGCTGGAATGACTGATGAGGCTGTGGGTAAAGCTGCTGTCACCAGAGGAATTTTACCAACCCCTGTGTGCATTCTTACCTGACCTCCCCATGGTTATGGCAATTATAGTTAGCTGAGATCTGTTGGGAACATTATGGGAATCTTAATAAAAGGTTCTAGCTCCTTTTGCCTACCTCATTCTGTAACCACATGGACCTTACCTGTGTCAGGCACTCATAACTGGATTCCTGTCCAGTAGGACTGATTCTTTGGGTTGTGTATACTTGTACAGCTTTATTTTCAAGAACTGTGCCAAATGTGGGGCTCAAGAGTGATGCTGAGACAGAAATACATGTTCCCTTGTATCCTTTCTATGTGACTGTCCCATCAATGTGTATGCTATCACAGAACTGTGTAGTTATATTAGATAAGTTTGACTGTGCTTCTCTTCCTGGAGATCAGAACTGGACCAGTGCACCTCTTCTGGGTGTCCTATACATGACTCTACAGCACCACTCACAAAACTTTCTGTGTGCCATACAAGATTTGTTGGGTTAGTCAACAACTTCACAGAATAGTGACTCACCCTTTATATCTGCTACTTGTATACACAGATAAGTAAATACCAAATACATCAAACATATACAGTAGTATGGAGGTTGATGGAGATGTTGTGTATAAAGTATGTTGTACATGTCAAAGGTGCTGTATAAATGGTAGATACAAATATTTTTTATTCCTGACCTATGTTTCCAAGTGTATTTTAAGTGACTTAAAATGGGAAACTGCTTTTTACTTTACATTTGATCTCCCCACAGTGTTCATTAAAGTGCCATGCACACAGTAGGGCCCCGAGTTGAGTGCTAATACTTCTTCTGCCATTATTGATCTTTCCACAGACCATGGGAGTAACCCCAGTGTCGAGATTTCCCAGATTCTGTACTTCCAGCTTTCAGAATTTATTTCTTTTCCTCCACTTCTACTTAGGGTATTTACAATGTCTAATAGAGGAGGGCAGAAATGTCACACTTCATCAGTAGGTGCCAGCACCTAATATAATGCACTGTCATTTGAAAATTCCCTAATTTCATGCCATTATAGGAAATAATTCTTATAACACAGGTATGTAAACCAGAAAGATTCCAATGAGCAAATTATGTGAAGGATATCTCCACTGGGTATAGTGGACATATTTTTAGAAAATAACCGAGTTTTCTTGCTTTGGGCATTTAATACTAGAAAGTGACAGAGCAAAGCTTTGATCTTCCCCAGGGGCAAGTCTCCAGTGGCCAGGATGCTTTGCATTTCTAAACAATAGTCAACAAACACCGTCATGCAAGACTTCCTTGTAAACTTGTTCTGAGCCTGGAGGAGGATTCTTCAGAAAGTGCATTTCTTCTTAGATAACATGGACTTGAAATTCACACAACTCCAGTCGTACTGTCAGAGGGCTTAAATAAATGTGCTGGTAGGAAAACAGATGGTGTACTTTGTGGCAGGTGACAGGTGATCAAACGAGGGAACAGATCAGATTCAGCTGGATTCCAAACCCTGGGCACGCACAGCCTAGGCACAGCTTGCCAGTTAGCTGCTACTCCTCCCCGCAGTTGTAAGATTTTATAGATCTCTGTCAACATGGGAGAAGGTCCATCTAATGGTACAAGGAAATAAATGCTCTGGATATGTAACTGTCCATGAAATACTGTTTAGTTTCTTTTGGGGGCTAGGAATCGAGCTATTAATCAATCAATAATAGCTCTGCAAGATGCTAGAGGTACAAAGACAAAAACAGAACAATCCCTACTCTCAAAGAGCTTACATTTTCTTTAAGAGAGAAAAAAGGAAGGAAGGAAAGAAGAAAGGAAAGGAGGAACAAAGGGAAGAAGAGAAGGAGAAAGGAGGGAGGGAAGGTTTGAGAAAGAAAGGAATGAAATGAGTATTAATTAAACATTTGCTATATGTTAAGCAGTGTGCTAAGTACTAGAAATACAATTACAAGCAAAAAGACAGCCTCTACTGACTGACTCCCTACTGAGACCACTAGAGGGCGCAATAGAATACCGGATTTGGAGTCAGAAAGAAATGAAATCAAATCTTGTCTCATGCAGTCACTACCTGTGTAAACGTGGACAAAGCACTTAACCTCTTTCTGCCAGAGTTTCTTAACCTTTAAAATGGGGATACAATAGCACTTGCCTTACAGGGTGATTATGATGGCCAAGCGAGACACTATTTTTAAAGGGCTTTACAAACCTTAAAATGCTACGAAAGTGCTACCCGTTATTATGCTAACTCTTCATTTCCATGGCCATATGGACGTACCTCACTTTGTACACAGATATGCTTCTGAAGGGTGTAGGGTCATAGAATCTGGAGCTGGAGGGGGCCTTGGAAATCATAATTCAACCTCTTCTTTCTACAAATGAGGAGACTAAGCCTTTTAGACATTAAATCCCTTGCTTGGCATTTGAACACAGCTCATAGCTAGAAGTGCCCTCAAAGGTAACCAAATTTGCCATCTCCAAATCCAGTGTTATTGCTGCATCATAGATAACTCCCAACAGTTGAGCATAAATAACAGTTTTGTGAATTGCCATATTTTTTGTTTATAGAACTCAGTATTTAGAACAAAAAGGGATCATTGAGTTCATCTGATCCAGTCCTCTCCCTTTACAGATAAGGAAACTGAGGCTGCTAGAGGTTAAGTTTCTTACCCAAGGATGTAAAGTAGCAGAGTCAAGACTTAAAACCAGGGCCTTTCATTCCAAATTCAGTGACCTTTCCATTGAGCCAACACTGCAATCAATGCCCACCAATCAATCAACCAATCAAGAAAGTATTTTTTTAAAGAACTTACTATAAGCCTCTATTGTTATATTACTATATTGCTAGGTAATAAGGAGACCAATTCAGAAGTGAAACATTCCCTTACCTTCAAGGAATTTACATTCTATCAGGGGAGACAAGTGCCTATACATATGTGTGTATGTGTATTATACCAAATAAATATAATAATGAAGAAGGCATCTATCTAGGGGCATTAGCAAAGACTATATGTAGAAAGTAGCATCTGAGCTGAGTCCTGAAGGAAACCAGGGATTCTGGGAAAAGGAGGGGAGAAGTCAGTATGGTATTCCAGGTATGGTAGACAGTCAATGCAAGGGCATGGAGAAGAGCTATGGAGTTTCACCTGGGAACAACAGCATGAGAGGTAATTTCCCCAAACTGTGGAGTATGAGAAGGAGCCACTGGTCCCATTTTAAATGGGAATAGGAAGCTCCCCAGGAACCTTATGCTATATCCTTTCACAGAGCAATTAAAATTCTATATAATCCAGAACTCCAGATTTTTGTACATCAATAATAAATGACGTTTACATAGTTCTTGGATCTTTGCAAAACACTTTCCATGAATTATCCCATTTGAACCCCACAACAGCTCTATGGGATTGGTACCATGGGTGTTATTAAGATCCTGACTTAAAAGAACTCAGATGTAGAGAGGCTAAGTGATGAGTCTGTGCCCACCCAGCTAGTGTCAGAGGCAGGATTTCAATTAAAGTCTTCCTGACTCCAGAGCCAGCACTGTATCCATTATGCCAACTTCCTCTCGTTAGGTTTATGCTACATGAAAACCCACATGTATTTGAGACTTAGACATGTTCCTGAGACTGGAAGAGGTGCCCGTCTTATTGAGCTGCTCCAATTTTCTCAATCTGAAAAATTATATACTTGCTCCCATTTTGATAAAAAGATTGTTGCTTAATCAGAAGAAATCTATTAAGAGCTTATAGTGTACAGGACACTCTGCCAGGTATAATGTTCATCAAGAGGATGCCACTACTCCTACAACTTGTATCTTTCAAAAAAAAAATCACTTTGTTTTTGAGCTGCCACCTTTGCTTTGGGTTCATTGGGCATTCTATATGAGCTAAGGTAGACACTGACTAAATAAGGTTATACCTTATTTTCCTCTTGCTTTTTTCCTAGTCGTTACCCATGATACTCCATCTCCTACCCTGGTGTTTTTGCATTGACCATCTCCCCATGCCTGGAATGCTCTCCCTCCTTCCCTACTTCCTTCCCTCAGAATTGCTGGTTTCTTTCAAGACCCATCTCAAATACTACCTCTTACATTGAAGCTTTTCCCAACTCCACACCCCGCCCCATTGTGTTCCCTGTATGTATTATCTATATATCTATATATGTATGTGTCATCTGCCTCGTTAGAGTCTAGGTTCCTGGAAGGCAGGAACTGTTTCACTTCTGTCTTTATATTCCAGGTACTTAGTACAAAGTTTTGCACGTAGTAGGCATTTAATAAATATTGACTGATGCCGTGGGGACTTTGGGATGAGGAAGAACTTTGGTCAAATTTCACCTCAGAAGTATATGACCCTGGGCAATCTGCCTTTAGCTCATCAGTATCAGTTTCCCAGTCTACAAAATGGGTAGGTTTTGTGGAAACTACTTCTGAGGGTTATTGTGAGGGTCAGACTAAAAGATGTACTTGATAAGGTGATAGAGTTCTGGACTTGAAGGCAAGAGGACTTGGATTAAAATTCTGCCTTAGATACTTATCGGATAATTTTTCTAACTGTTCCGTAAAGTGAGGACAAAACTAGGTCCTATTTCAATATTTTAGCCCTCTGTCCTGGGACTGAGCTGTCCTAGTGAAATAATTGGTGATGTAAAAACAAGACATACCAATAAAAATCTATTTTTAATTAAAATAATGTAACCTCCTAACCTAGGGTGCCCGGCAATGACTATTGCTTTTTAAACTTGTATCCCCAGAACCTAAGTATAATGCCTGATGTATAATAGACTTGTTCCTTTACTTATTTGGGAGTAGTTGTGGTGATCAAATGAGATAATAAAAGTTAAGCATTTTGCAAACCTTTAAGCACTGTATGAAGGTCAGTAACCATCATTTTTATCATTAAAACCACATATATATCCTTGAAAAGATAGAGGAAGCCAGGTCAACATTTTAGACCACAAACCTATAGGAGACCTTAGGGGGAAATGAGCTGGTTAATAATGTGGAAAAACTTGGTAAATCCTTATTTGCTGTGGTAGGGTAACCATGGAGCTGAGGCTCCTAATTTAATTAGATGCCAGCAGGTGGTACCCAAATAGAAATCTCAAGGAGTCAGCAGCTCCATCATATGTTGGTACATTTTCAGATGTGATGGAGAGAGCTGGTTTACCTCAGCAAATCAGCCAATACTTCAGTGGTATGAAGGACCACCTGCTTCCTCAGCAGATTGTGGCTGGGTTCTAATCAATATAAACCCAGAAAAGTCTCACACTTCAAAGCAAGTTAGTAGGAGGTCGATTTCCACTAGTCCCCTCCCCAGGTGTTAGCAGGACAGGCTAGGCTCATCATCTTGTACATGAGAGATGCCAAGAGAAGGGACCCATCTCAGGCCTAACAGCCAACATCAAAATCAGAAACAGCATCAATAGAAACATAGATCCAAATCAGGATGCTGGGGGAAAGAGTTTTCACAACTGGGACTCACAATAAGTCAGGCAGAAGGATTTAATACTAGCTGCCTTCAGCAGAGCAATTAGCAAAGGGCCTAATTAAAAAGAGGCAAAGGTGAGAGGTGAGGTTCAGGGAGAGGGGAGGATTGGGAGCTGGGATGCTCAGATAAGGGGTGAATCTCCATGAAGGTTCTATGTATGTCTTCCTGGGTTGCCTAAATGCAACTCATGGAAAAGAATGAAGAGATGTTTCAGAAATCTCCATCCCCCTCCAAGGGAGGCCCAGGCCCACAAGAATGACCTCTTTTCTTAGAGAAGAGGCACTAGACTCAAAGTTTATCTACTATCCTTCCTAAATATTTCTAGTCTAGGGGAAATGATTTGTTTAAGGTTCACGACATTTTTTCTGGTTACTATCTCATAAAGGAAAAGGGGGTGAAGTACTGACCCCCCTTCCTGTACAAAATTACCATCGTAAATTGTTAACAGCAAATAAATCAATTTATCCAACTAGATAGCAAACAGGTAATGTGGATCAAACACTGGACCTGGAGTCAGGAAGACCTGAGTTCAAATCTAGCCTCACATACTTACTAGCTGTACGATCCTAGGTAAGTCACTTAATACCTCAGTTTCCTCCTCTGTAAAATGGGAATAATAATAATAATAATAGCATTTCCCTCCCAAAGTTGTTGTGATGATCAAATAAGATGATATGTAAAGTGCTTAGCACATAGTAAATGCTATATAAAGCTTAACTTTTGTTATTATTATTATTATAAAATTAAAACAGAATATACAGAGTGGAGGAGCTTTCATACTGAGAGCAAGCTCTCTCAATTCAGACAACAACCCTGGGAGGCAGGTGCTCTTATTATCAACATTTGATAGTTGGAGAAACTGAGGCAGAGGGACCTGAAGTGATTTGCCCAGACTTATAAAGCTATGAGTATCTGAGGTCAGATCTGGACATGGGGCTTCCTGCCTCCAGGCCCAGTGTTACATGCACTGTGGCCCCTAGCTGTCTCACAGGGTTGCTGTGTGGATCAAATGAGTGACATATGTGACAATGTAGGTGAATTGAGTTAATGTATATAAAGCAATTTGCAAATATTAAAGCACCTTATAGATTCTTTTTTGGGGGTGCAGCTAGGTGGTACAGTGAATAGAGCACCAGCCCTGGAGTCAGGAGGACCTGAGTTCAGATCTAGCCTCAGACACTTAATACTTACTAGCTATGTGGCCTTGAGCAAGTCACTTAACCCCAATTGCCCTGCCCTCCCACCTCCAAAAAAGATTTTTTTTTTTGGAGAGGCAACTGGTTGCTCTATTCACTGTGCCACCTAGGCACCCCACACCTTATAAATTCTTGTTCTTCTTCCTCCTCCTCCTTCTTCCTCTTCCTTTTCCTCTCCCTCTTCTCCTCCTTCCTCTTCCTTTCCCTCTCTTTCTCCTCCTCTTTCTTCTTCCTCTTCCTCTTCTCTTCCTCCTCCTCTTTCTTCTTCTCCTCCTTCTCCTCTTCCTCCTCCTTCCTCTTTCCTTAGATGATCTGAAGCTCCCTCCAACCTGGAAATTCTATGATTCTATGATTTTTCCCTTCATGCATGATTACAAGTAAGACCCAAAGATTAGTCAATCTGTCAGCATTTCTTAATCACCTGCTCTGTGCCAGACATTGTACTAAACTTAGATAATCTCCCTCTTTCCCCTTGGCCTTTAGTGTGTTAATACAGAAGCAAAAATGCCCTTGGCCACCCTTTTATATTTAGCAGTTTCCAGGGCATACAAAGCTCCCAGTTCAGGGAAGATCGGAGGTGACCAACTCTCTTTCCACCTGACAATTAAATAATAGTAAAGAGGCTGAAGGGTGGAGGTGTGATTGACAGCTCCAGGAAAGCTCCATCCCAAGCCCTGAAAGCCCCCAGAAGCCTGGCTTGTGACAGAAAGGCGGAAGCATCCTAGGTGCCCAGGTGATACTTAATGAAAGTAGGCAGCAATTAAAGCTGGTTCCCAGGGGGCATTCATGCTGCAGGCTCTGAGCCTTAAAAGAACATCTCATCTCCTGGAAAAAACAAAACAAAACGAACAAATAACAACAACAAAAGAAGTGCCTTCTAAAGGAATTGTAGTTAGTTTCCTGCTGTATCAGCATGATGGCTCCTTGGGAGAAAATGATGGGGCAGACTGTCTTGGTTGCTTTGCACATGCCCTTGAGGCACTCATTAGCCAACTGCTTTGCCTTTGTTTGAGAAAAAGTACTGGAAAAAGTATGACCTCTTCTCCCTAGGATTTAAAAACAATTAAAAATTAATTAAGCCACAGATTCAGGATCAAATGAGATAGTGCATATAAATCACTTTGAAAAACTTTAAAAGTTGTAAAATTATTATTATTGTTGTTATTTAGATACTCTGATGCATCTGGAATCACACTGGTGTGGAGTTTCCTTCCATCGGTCATTGGTCATTGGGATCATGACCCATTTATGTTTTCTCATCCCCTGTGACTCTTGTCCTTTCATAAATCTGCCACAAGGGGTCTGCCCAGTGGTTCTGAGTACCTTCTCTCAGGGATACCAGTGAATATGTCCATTGAGGCTATCTCTCACTCTGTTTGTGTGATCAGCCTCCCTCCTGGTCATATATCTCTCTGCTGATATTGAGCACTGGGTCTGGAGTCAAGAAGACTGGAATTAATTCAAACTAGGCCTTATGTACTTACTACCGCTATGACCTTGGGCAAGTTACTAAAAAAAAAGCCCACAAAACTGTTTGCCTCAGTTTCCCCAACTGTGAAATGAGGATAATCTGGTTGTTGTGAGAATCAAATGACGTAATATTTGTAAAGCACTTAGCATAGCACCCAGCACACAAGTGCTATATAAATCTCCTCCTCCTCCTCTTCCTCTGTCTCCTCTTCCCCCTCCCCCTCCCCTTCCTCTTCCCCCTGCTCCTCCTCCCCCCTCCTCTTCCCCCTTCCTCTCCTCTCCCTCCTCCCCTCCCCTTCCTCCCCTCCCGCCTCCCCCTCTTTCCCCTCCTCCTCCTCTCCTCCTCCTTTTCTTCTTCCATGGTAATAGAATAACAATAACAATAAGAAATATAATAAAACATTTCTTAAGGGCTACTGTGTACTTACTTGGTGGTTAGACAAAAACAGAGACAGTCCCTGCTCTTGAGGAGTTCACATTATAATGGAGAAGACAATGCCTGGGAAGAGGTTTTAGTTACAAGTCAGACGGAAAGGCCCCACGTTCCTTCGGGAATAGCAGCCGAGCAGATGGTAATACATCTTCTTTAATGCCGTTTCCACTGATAAATCCCTGTCCTTTACAGATGTTGAGCCATTTGACAGAAGGAGGAACTATCTTTTGGGGTCTCTAGTAACTGCCAGGTTGAACCTCCATAGGGGTTGTTCTGTGCATAATGACTGTAGGATCTGGGAAGAAAGCAGGGCCTGGGGACACAGCTATTTTCAGGGTTCTTGGGATCACCATCTGGGGATGTCTCTTTTGGGATATTGTGTGAGGTGGTTTGACTCTCCAGAAACAAACTACCTCCTATTTCTTCCTCGGGGTACCTTGATGCTTCAACTAGGCTGATTTGTCCATCAAGTAGATGGCAGTTAGGGATGGGTAGGTGGCACAGTGAATAGAGCACTGGCCCTGGAGTCAGGAGGACCTGAGTTCAAATCCAGCCTCAGACGCTTAACATTTACTAGCCATGTGACCTTGGGCAAGTCACTTAACCCCAATTGCCCTCCAAAAAGCCAAAAGAAAAAAGTAGATGGCAGTTGGTAGAGATGTCTGATTCTTTCTCCATAGGGATTACTTCCTTAGGTAATGTCTGTAGGGGAGAAGGGGGCTGGAAGCAAAGCCAGTGATCTGGAGGTGCAAACCTTGGGCTTTATATAATTGCTATATTTCTCTAATGTTTTAAGGTTTGCAAAGCACTTAAATATATTCTCTCATCTGATCTTCACCACAACCCTGTGGAGCTGTTAGTCTTCCCATTTTATAGATGAAGGAACTGAGGCAAACAGAGGTTATGTGATTTGCCCAGGGTCACACAGTTCTGACCATAGATTTAGATGATATAGAGCAAGAAAGGACCTTAGGGGCCAAGTCCAGCCCCCTCTTTTTTATAGATACAGAGACTATACCAAAGAGAAGGGAAGTGAATTGCCTAGTGTAGCATACATAGCTAGTATATGTCTAAGGTAGGATTCAAACTCAGATCTTCCTTACTTCAAATCAGGCACTCTATCCAGTATACAGCCTACCTGCCTATTCCCTGAAAATATGTTATAACCTATTCATGCCCACAAAATTGAACTCTGGGAACCTCAAACTTTAATTCTTTGGTACAAACTAAATATCTCTTGTGATATTGAACTTAATAGTCATCAACAAACATAAAAATTTCAGTATACGAAAAAGCCAGAAAAAATTTGTGTAAGAAACTATAAACTATGACCTAGATATGTGTATATAGTTTGTTTTCAATGTACATATGTGCAGACATATGTATGTATAATTTTAAAAAGTATATAATTTAATATTTCTACATTTTACTTGCATCCCTTTTTAATTTTGTGTGTGGATTAAAAAGAGTTTGGTTGATTTTTTGTACTGTTTCAATTGTCAACCAGTTCAACCATTCTGAAAAATAATTTGGATCTATGATCCTCTGCCTCTTCCCCTCCCTCCCCCACACCCACTAGCATAAATCCAGTGACATTACTATTTGGCATCTATCCCAAGGAGATCAGGGACCAAAGTCAAGGACCAATGGTCATGTACAAGAACCTTTTTTGTAGAGGCTAAAAAATTGGAACCAAAGCAGCTGCCCACCAATGAATGGGAAAATGGTTGAACAAATGGTGGTATATGAATGGGATGGAACATTACTGAGTAATAAGAAATGATGAACATGACTGACCAGAAAAACATGGGAAAATTTGTATGAACTGTTGCAGAATGAAGTTAGCAGACCCCAGGTGCACAATTTATGTGCTAACAAGAAATACAGAGAAAACCACTGTGGAAGGCCTCAGAATTCTGATCAAAGCAGGGAACAACGGTGTTATCAAAAGACAGATGGTGAAACATACCCCTCCCATCTTGACCATGAGGTAATGGACTAGCCATGCAGAATGAATGGAAATTCTCAGACATGGGACTGATTTGTTTGGTGGGATTATGCAAATAAGTATTAGAAGGTTTTCACTGGGGAGAGGGATCAGTGAGTGGGTAACTTAGATACGAGAATAAAAGGGCATCACTTTAATTCTTCAGAGACTGCCTCCCAGCCATACAGATCACCAGGAGAATACTAATGGTTAAAAAAAAAATGCATCTCTTTCTGGGAGAGCAATGAACAATTTTCCAAAAGCAATTTAGCCCATTTCTCTTCTCCTGCATGCTTGTGGGCCCAATTAATTATCCTTCTATGGTGTCTGTCCAAGATATATGTGTGGATGGACCAGCTCTATAGACTGTCTGTCCAATTACACACCAGTTGGCACTCCAGGGCAGGCTTTTACTTCTTGCCTGGATTATTACAATTGCATGTAATTGAGTCTTCCTGCCTCAAACCTACTCCCTTCCCAGTCCGTCCTTAACAAAGTCACCAAAGTGATTCCCCCCAAGTGCAGGTCTGACCTTGTCATCCTCCTGTTTCCCTACTCCCTATTATCTTTAAGATAAAATATGTACTTTAAGATAAAATATGTACTCTTCACAATCTGGCCCCTTTCTACCTTCCCAGTACTCTGACATATCACTCCATTTCCATGAATTCTTTATACAGCTTTACTGTCCTTTGAGCTTATGGTACCTTGTCTCCCACTGATAGGCTTTTTCCTTGGCTAGAATGCACTCGCTCCTCACCTCCACCTCTTATGATATGTAGTTTCCATGAAGAGTCAAAGTGCTGCTTCTCCATAAAGTCTTCCTTCATTCTTCATCTGATAATTGTACTCTCACTCCCAAATTCTCATGCATGCATTTTTGTATATACTCTGTGTGTCTTATATATGTATACACATGGTAGTGTGTAAGCGCACCGAGGGCAAGGCCTCTCATTTTTATCTTAGTCTACCCAGTGCCTAGACACATTTGTTGTTATTGTTCAGTGGTTCAGTTATGTCTGACTCTTCATGACCTCATTTGGGATTTCTTTGACAAAGTTACTGGACTAGTTTGCCATTTCCTTCTCCAGTAGATTAAGGCAAACAAAGGTTAAGTGACTTGCCCAGGGTCACAGAACTAGTGAGTATCTGAGGTTGGATTTGAGCTCAGCTCTTCTTTACTGTAGACCCAGGGCTCTACCCACTGAACGGTCTAGATATCTTAGTTGTCACGTCTGACTCTTTGTGATTCAGTTTGGGGTTTTCTTGGCAAAGACACTAGAGGGGTTGAGCCATCTAGACATAATCAGTGCTTAATAAATGCTTGGTGACTGGTGAGAAGATATGTTGACACTATTATTCCCATTTTATAAAGACCATGAGGTTCTGGGAAGTGCTGACTTGTTTGGGGTCACCCAGATTGACTGAGGCAAGCTATGAAACCAAGTCTTCCCAACTCTAAATCCAGCACTCTACCCACTCTGCCATACTGCCTTTCAACCATGAGCATGTCAGCAATGAAATTAGAGGCATCATCAGATTGTCCTAGTATCTTAAAGTTAGAAAGCATTTCAATGTTGAACAGAAGGTCAAAGGATTTATGCAAGGTAACACAGCTTGCCAATAGTAGAACTCAGACTAGAACTCTTTACTCCTGATTCTCAGTCTGGCACTTTTTTTTAATATGTTAAGTTTTTTAGATTATAATGTGTAACGAAGATCACCAGCAATAGACTGCCAGTCACGATTTCACTGGGAAAGTTGTCAAGGAGACTGAAGATGGAACTCTGGGATATATGTAGGAGCAAGAGATAATTTGAGGGCAGCAGAGGGAGAGTTCAGTTTCTATCACAGCTTTTCAGGGAGGAAAAAAAAGAAGGGCTCAGTCCTGAGAGCAAAGAGTAATTTCCTGCTTAAATAGGAAAGAGGAGATTGATTAGTCTGCAGAGGCACAAGCAAGCTGAAAGGAAGGTCCCTGACTGATGACTGATGACTAATGAGAATCTGAGCACTGAGCACTCACTCTGCTCTCAACTGAACCCTTCAAGGATAATGAAATCTACCAGGCTCTCTGAGATCCACCAGCACATTGCCCTCCACACAAGCACAAGAAAATGATCACATGAGCTTTTGTATCAAGGCCTTGGGACTAGGTTGTGCTCAGAAGCATCTCCTTCCTCTCCTTGGAGAAGGAAAATGAAACCAAGGTAGAGGTGCCATTTGTTAGAAAGCAGGAGTTCACCTTGATCTTCCTTAAATGTCCAATACAAAGAGAATACATGTAAATGTTTCCTTCAGGAGACTAGAAAGGAGGAAGAATGTCAAGCAGAGAAATTGATTAGAAATCAATTCATGGAGCTTTGGTGTGTTTTTTTTAAACAAGGGGCAAGAGTATGTGCATATGTGTTGTAAGAGAAATATCAATCTTTTTAGCCAATGGTCACTCCCAGAAACCCTGTCTGATATCTATAGGCAAGTTAGGGAATAAATGAAAGCATTAATTTTTTTTCTGAATTTAAGGAGAGAGAGAGAGAGAGAGAGAGAGAGAGAGAGAGAGAGAGAGAGAGAGAGAGAGAGAGAGAGAGAGACTTTCGACATACAGAGCAGAAAAGAAAAAAGGATTGTATCTGGAGTCATGAATCTTTATTACTTGTGGCTTTTTTTTTAAAAAGAACATATAATAAATTTGATGTTACTTTCAAAGCTGTCCTATTTGTCTGGGTTTTCCTATGAACTTTTTTTCCCTTTCTGTGCATTTTTAAAAGCTGCTTCAATGATCTTCTTTTACTTCTTTTCTTCTTTTTTGGAGGTGGAACACTACAGCTTGCTCCCCCTCCCTCCCACACCTCCCTTCAAAGCCCCCTACAACATTCATAAGAAACAAGCATTTTCAAATAAAACAAATTCACACACTTGCCAGGCAATAATCCATCTGGCAGGAGAGGTATAGTATTCTGAATGAAAGAATTTATTAAATAGGAACAGAGAGAGGGAGAGAGAGAGAGAGAGAGAGAGAGAGAGAGAGAGAGAGAGAGAGAGAGAGAGAGAGGGAGGGAGGGAGGGAGCTATATCTATTACAAAGCTAGATAGTAATATGCTAAGCACTTAGAATACAAATGCAAAATGAGCAATCCCTACCTCAAGGAGCTTATACTCCAAAAGCAGGAAATAATTCACTTTGGGAAATAGTGACCAGGAGCAGTGTTTTGTTCTAGAATGTTGTAACTTACAAGTAGGAACCACTACAGTTGGCTACATTTATTGTGTACATAGTAATTTATGCTCAGTCTCCACTGATCCAATGTAAATATATTGTTTTCCCAATACAATGTAAACATGATATCTGCCTGTTACAATGTAAACGTGGTATCTCCATGATATAATGTAAACTTCTTGAGGGAAAGGATCTTTTTTTTTTTTTTTTTTTTTGGTCTTTGTAATCTTAGCATTCCCACAGTGTATGGACCATAGTAGGTCCTTAATAAATGCTTGGGGGTTGATTGAGCTCTCAATCTGCATCAGGAGAAGGAATGCATTTCCCTATACTGGTGAAACCGTAGGTTCAAACCAGAAAAACCTCAAAGCTAAACAATGCAAGCAAAACAAACCCTTCCTACCCATTTTTGTTCCTTGCAAAGCGTGACTGAGCTAAAGGCTGGATTCATGTGCTGGGCTCTCTGGGGAAGGAACAAATTCAGCCACCTTAATTCCACTGGTAGGAACAAACTTGCATTGCTCTCTAAGACACCTGACCATAAATATGTTCTTTTTAAAAAAAACTATCTGGGGAAGGAAATTCTACAACCATCCCTCATAACTATAACTACCTTTCCCTTCACAAGCATTTCTACTTGCTGCTCTTAAGGCAGTGGGGTATTAAGTCTCTGCCTGAGATGTTTATTTTCAGATCTATCACAATCCCACTATTTCACTGATTTAATTATATCTGAACACTCTTAGGGTCTTGTAAAATTTGCATTTTTATGCTGTAAAATGATTGGAGATGAAAATAAATTTATATATGCAGCAAGGAATAGCACTAACTAGCAGCCTGAATTGTAAGAATTATAAGAAAAACTGTTGTTTTTGCAATAAAATCACTGAAAGTATCTTTAGGGTTGGGAAAGGCATTCAAAGGAAAACAGGCTTTAATTGGCATAGGAAAGTGTAGGATTGGTGCAAAAAAAAAAAAAAGGAATTATTTCCACCAACTGGATTTGGAAACTGAGGACTTGGGTTCAAATCACAGCTCCAGCATTTTCTATCTATGTGACCCACACAAGTCATTTGGCCTCTCTGACTCAGTTTCCTGATTTGTAAAATGAAGAAGTTGGACTAGTTTACCTCTAACATTTCTTCCCACTATAAATCTGATCCTATAATCTTTGCAAAAGTAAATACATGGAGAAATATTCACAGGCAAAACTTCCTCCATGAAGGAGGATGGCACGCAGAAACCCCTTTTTGGACTGAGTGCTGGTAAGAGAAGCTAGCGGCACAGAGATACTTTTAGCCTCTCAAACAACCTATTTCAAGTTGTTTCAGCAGGTGGGGATAAAGAGACAGAATGCTCCTGACAGGCCAGCTGCTAAAAATTAAATCTTTGACACATTGGCAAGTGGTGTAGGGGAAAGAATACTGGGTCTGGAGTCAAGAAGATCTAAGTTCCTATCCTTACTCCCTCCTTGCCAATTATGTGACCTTGGGCAATTTCCTTAACCTCCCTGGGCCTCAGTTTTCTCATCTGTACAATGAGTTTATAAAAAGGAGTTTGTGTGAGATGGCCTCCGAGGTGCCTTTCCACTGTAGACTTATGATCCTAGAAACCCTTCTCTCATACTCTACCCCAAACTACTGGGTGCAGAGACACTGGAGGAAAAGAACCCAATTCCAGCAGCCTTAACAAACAAATAAAAAACAATAAAGAAGAACAAAACCCCAGGCCCAAGTGACTATAGAACTGGTTAAAAAGGAGAGGTAGATATCAGAATGTTCTGGACATGGTAATAATAGCTAACATTTATGTAGCATCTACAGCAGTGGTTCTCAACCTGTGGGTTGCAACCCCTTTGGGGGTCAAACGACCCTTTCACAGGGGTCACCTAAGACCATTGAAAAACACACATTTCCGATGGTCTTAGGAACCTCTTCTATCCCTCTCCAGGCAGGTCTGCCCACATGCAGATACACTCACATCGCAGCATTAGGAAGGTTGAGAACCACTGATCTACAGCGTGCCGAGCACTGTGTTAAAAACTTTACAAATAATATTTCTTTTGATCCTCACAACAATCCTGCAAGGTAGGCACATTATCTCCTGCATTTTATAGAAAAGAAACCTGAGGCAAATAGAAGCTGACTTGGCCAACATCACACAGCTAGCAAGTATCTGAAACTGGATTTGACATCAGGTGTTCCTGACTCCAGGATCTTGATCCCTTGTGCTACCTGGCTGAAATACACATGACCAGCCAAACTCTGAACTAGGTCACTGATACATCCAAAATGAATTTTAAAATGGAAAATAATTGGTTCCATTACAGCACAGAGTGTCCAAGAGCCCAGAAGTTAATGGAAATGTTTATATGCCACAGCTATACCTCATATTACATAAGATATCTACTCCTAAAACATTACATAAATCAAATAATTCCCCCCCCCCCCATCTATATAATTCCAGAGATTCTGGGTGTTTAAATGAAAGGTTGCCAAGTTTGGGAGCTGATGGCACAGAGGACAGTGCACTTAACTTAGAGTCAGGAAGATATGAGTTCAAATCCAACCTCTGACATTTAATTGTTTGACCCTGGGCAGATCATTGTACCTGTATGGCTGCTGTTTCCTTTTTCATAGAACAGGAATAATCATAGAACCCACCTCAAAGCCTCAAATAAAAAAATGTGTAAAAAGCTTTGTTAACCTTAAAGAGATATGTAAAGCTTAGCTATTATTATTATGTGAGTCACATTCTATAAGCAACACTTAGATGCATTGTCTGAGAGGCTATAATAGTACCCTTTGCCTTCTCCACTCAATTGCTCCCCCCCATCTTCTGGGTCAAGTCTTAAGGATAGCTTGTGACAGTCTCCCTCATATCTTCCTCTTTCTGACTAACATATGGACTGCCTTTTTCTGGAAACTTCCACATCTCATACTTAAGGTCTCTACTTATTTCAGCCAAGTCTCTAGGGTTTCTGGTGTTAGCCAGTGACTAGAGGCCTCCCTGATGTGGTATCTTCAGAATGAACAAGAGCTTACCCCACTCCCAATAAAACCCAAGGTTATCCACCACCTTCATGAGCTGCTTTAATGTGAAGGTGATCACACCGAAGCCATCTAGGTTAAAATCTCATCTCTGACTCTGACTACGTTGTAACTTTGGGCAAAACACTTCTTATCTTTAGCTTCATCTATAAGATGAGTGGGTGGGACTAGATGGCCCCTAAAGCCGCTTTCAGCTCTAAATCTCTGACCCTGTGTAGCTGCTGGTCTTCATCTGTGAAGTGAATCCCCATACCTGGATTAAAAAGACCTGTCACTTTACACATCCCATTTGCCTGATTCTTTTGTGAAACTTTCTCTAAATCTTACAATTGCTTTGCAAACTGGGTTGAAAGCTCTTATTTATGGCCATTTGGTAGAGTAGTAATTCTTTAGTTTCTACCTGTTAAGAATGGGCTTTCTTAAAGGACTTGTATCTTAAGTCTAGGAAGGATCATAGAGTGAGATAGAATTAGAAGGAACCTGTGACACCATCCTGTCTGCCTTCCTCTTTCATTATGTAGCTGAGGAAACAGAGGCCCTGGAAATTGAGGTGACTTGTCTAGTGTGATTGCATAAATGTCGGCTCAGTGATTGTGACAGTTGAAAGTAGATGACTATGGGGCGGCTAGGTGGCACAGTGAATAGAGCACTGGCCCTGGAGTCAGGAGGACCTGAGTGACCTCAGACGCTTGACACACTAGCTGTGTGACTTTAGGCAAGTCACTTAACCCCTATTGCCCTCCACAAAGCAAAAAAAAGAAAAAGAAAGTAGATGACTATGCAAAGTGGGCATATGCTAACAGGTATGGAGGCTCTTTAATTCCCCCAAAGAGTTTTGTATTTTCTTGATATGAAAAACATCCCTCTTCTATTGTGCCATAAGAAATGATAAAATTGATGGTTTCAGGGAAATCTGAGAAGGCTTGTTATGAACTAATGCAGAATCAAGTGAGAAAAACCAGGACAACTGTAAAGACAAAAAGCTTTGAAAGACTTAAGATCTTTGATCAACCCAATGACCAACCATGATTCTAGAGGATCATGGGATGAAGCATGATCCTGACAGAAAGGTGAAGAACTCAGTGGGCAGATTAAGACATACATTTGGACAAGGATGATGTGAGAATTTATTACTGTTGTTTTGACCATGTGTATTTATTATGAGGGTTTTCTTTTTTCTTTTGAATGATGGGTAGCTATGGAGGAGGAAAAAATGGATTCTTGTTCATAGAAAATGAATGAACAAATGAATGAATAAATCTCTTCCCTTGTTATACTAAATAAAGAAGGAACAATGGCCCTGGAGTCAGAGGACCTGGGCTTGGATTCTATTTCTGATACTGCGTTACTTTGGGCAAGTAATGTAATATTTCTGGGCCTCAGATTTGTCATCTGTGAAATGAGATGCTTGGACAAAATGGCCGCTGAGGTCTCTTCCAGACCTAGAGCTATGAAGATTAATACTAACCTGAGAATTCATAAGGAAAGTTCAGGGAAGCTACTAAAGAATGTTCTAGAACAGAGTCAACAAAATGCAGCCTGCAGGCCACAAATACTCTTGAGTGCAGCAGAATCAGATTAAAATGAAATTGGAGGACAATTAGCAAAATAAATTAAAATACAATAAAACATAGAAAGTACTAGATTTTTAAATTGTCCATATGCAGGTCATGGGAATTCTTGTGTATGGATTGGTGGCCACTGTTTCTATTTGAGTGTGACATTGCCGATCTAGAAAGTTCATCTCCTGAAGGAAAATCCACAAGTCACCAAGGCCAGAGCAGGATGAGTCAGTACAGGGAACACCTTGCCACGAGCCCTGAGATGAAATTCATAGATCCTGCACCATCATTTTGGATAGAGTCATTGTGGAGATAGTGCCTGAACAGAGGTATAATACAGTGCATCATCTGCTTTTATCATCTACTTTATTCTGTCACATGGGCATTAACATAGGTTGTTTTTTTGTTGTGGTTGTTTTTAGGATCCTGGGTATCTTTTTAAAAATTTAAATAATCTTCTCCAGAGAAAGAAGCTGGTACTCAGCCTGTCCATTTTAAATGCCTTGTCTACCAAAGAGATGACATGCCACCACTAAGTCACAGAAACGTAAATGAGAAAATGAAATATTTGGCAATCAGGGTGGATTGGGTGGGTGAGCAGGGATTATTCTATTTCCTTCCATCCAATTCAAAAGCATTCAAGCCTTGACACTGTACCTTTGAATTAGTGCACTTATTTATATGTATGTGTGCATAAAATCTGGACCTGGGATTTCTTTAGTGTAGGGAACTCCTGGAAAGGAAATTGCCCTTCACTGGTGCAGATCAGCAACTCCTTTGTAACTTAGTTTTGTAACATCACCTAGGTCACTGTGAGGTTAAATCACTTGTTGATGGTCACACAGTTAGGATGTGACAGAGACCAGGCTTAAAGCCAGATCTTCCTGATCTTGAAACTGACCCTCTGTCTGCTATACTGCATTGTCTCCTTTGTGAATTGCTTTGTTTTGGGACAGACTTACGATTTCTTTGGAATGGGGATCTCCTGGCAAGAAAACTTGACCAAAGCATGCCAGTCTCTGCTGGGCAATTTATCAGCTTGGGGAGTGGCCCCTGGGGCCCTGCTCATGCATGATGCAGGACGCAAAGCTTTATTTTTAAGAATTGAACCCAAGTGCCTATCTAGTTATTAGCACTCTCTCTTTACTTGAATTATTTTGCATATTCTAATTTAGTGATAGGCTGCATTCCCCCTTAATAGACTGCCATAGCTAACGAGCTAGCGTTTATATAGCGACTTAAGGTTTGCAAAGTATGTTACAAATATTACCTCACTTTATCCTCACAGAAGCTCTGGGAGGTAGGGGCTATTATTATCCCCAATGTGCAGATGAGGAAACTGAGGCTGGGGGAGGTTAAGTGACCTGCCCAGGATCACACAATTAGTAAGGTTTTGAGGCCGGATTTGAACTCAGGTCTTCCTAACTTTGGGCATACTGTGCCGTGTAAGTGTGCCTTTAGAGAAAGAACTGTTTCCTTTTTTTGTTATTGTATCTTCACTCTGTAGCATGGAACCTGGCACGTAGAAACATTTAATATATGCTAATTTTATCAAATCAAATTGTTTAAAGCAGGGGTGCCTGGTCTTTTTTTGTTTTTTTGTTTTTGGTGGAGGCAGCTGGGAGCGCTATCATGCCCAGAGTGTTGGACCTGGAGTCAAAAGGCCTGAGTTCAAATTTGACTTCATATATTTACAAGTTGTATGACCTTGGGCAAGTAATGTTAAAAAAAATTCTCTTTGCTTCAGTTTCCTCATCTGTACAATAGAGATAATAATAACACTCACCTCTCAGGAGGTTATGAGAATAAATGAGATAATATTTGTAAAGGCACTTAGCACAGTGCCAGGCACATATTGGGAATTTAAATGTTTATTTTCTTTCCCTTTAATCCTTTTGACAGTCTGGTGAAATCTTTGAGTCCCTTCTCAGAAGATTTTTATAGGATTAATATCAAATACATAGAATTCCAAAGGAAACCAGCTATATTGAAATACATTTATCAAAATAGTTACTATTTTTAATTTTTGGACCTCTGGTTAAGAGTATCTTGTTTAAAGAAAAACAGAATATGATCCAAGAGAAATTATGTTTACCAGTCACTTTGGGGTATGCATTCATTAGTGGTCCTGAAAAAACCATTTGGATTATTCCTTTTTGAAAGGTTATGATACCCAGCCTTCAGAGTGAGAAGCCTGCTCTCACACCTCCATCACCATCCATCATGAAGCCCAGGCGACTGTTTATTTGTCTCTGGATGCCTGGCTTGCAATTTGCTTTCACAACATTTTACATTATATGGGCAAGTAATTAGCCACATCTGTTCTCCTTCTATTTGTCCTGAGTCCTGAAGAGATTGATAAGCAGCACCTCAGCCCTTAAAAAGCCTTGTAACAGGTTTGTATTTTACTTAAAAGCGCACAATTGCTGTATAACTTACTATTGGCTCAGGCTGTTCATAGGCCCAAAGTATCCATGCAGGTATATTAAAGAACACAAACACAAACAAAGGGATTAGCAAAGTGAAACTCCTCTGCTCGATTTACAATTCCCTCACCTCATATTTGCTGCAGTCACATCTGTCACGCTCACCCTGTAGACGTCCTTGAGACTTGGGAAAGTTAAACAACCACAAGATCTTGCCAAGTCTGAGAGAAGCAGACAAAGACACGTAGGTACCAGAAGGACAGCAGGACACCAGGAGGCTTCTGAATCCACCTGTGGGTAGGAATTCCCAAGGAAGTAGCTCCAGGCCTACGGTGATCCACCCAATGTCCATCCAATATGACAGAAGGAAAGCAGAATGTATTAATCAGGGATGCCAGGGTCCTGTTATTGCTGACTACAAGGGGTCTCGTGACCTTTGTGAGGGCCCTGTGACCCCTGACAAAGCTGTGCCTGAAAAATAAGGAAAGATTTACAGGGATTCTTAACTTGGGGTCCATAGACTTGTTTATGGGTATCTATATATGCATGTGAACACATACACAAGTATGTGTTTGCATATATGTGTGTGTGCATGTATGTATGTGTATGGGAGTGCAGAAGCATAGATTTATGCACATGCATATGAATGTACATATAATATATGTATATATAATATGTGTATATATGTGCACATATATGTGTATGTGTATATAAAACCATGTTACTATGCTCCAATGTAATTCTTTAAATTTTCACTCATTCAATCTGTAATCTCATATATTCTTTCTTCCTTCTCTCCAGTTTCAGAAAAAGTGACCCTTCTCCTTCCAGAACTAATCCCTCATACTGGGCTAGAGATTATATTGCTTTTTGAATCCTACAGGACTCTCTTCCATTGATAGTTCTCTATCTCTGTTTCTCTGTCTCTGTCTTTCTCTTTCTCTCTTATCTCTTTTTTTTTACTCTCTTCCTCTCTCTCATCTTTCCTTCATTCATTCTGTCATCTTCCTCTCCTCTCTCTCTTCCCATCTCTCTCATCTTTCTCTCTCATCTCTCCCATTTTCTTTCTCTCTCTCATCTTTAATCTCTCCCTTCGATTCTCTCTTTCTCTCTCACCTCTTATCTCTCTCACATTTATCTGTCCTCTCTCCAGTCTTGGCTCTTCACTATCTCTTTCCCTTTGGCCTATAGACATATTTAAATGACCTCTCCAATCCTAAAAAGAAAGAAAGAAAGAAACCCCAAATGTTTTCCTTTTCCCTAATACTCCCTCACTCTATTGTTCTATTTGTTTTCTCATCTTTGTCCCCAAACTTTTGGAAGAATCATAAAATCTCCTAGTGGGCCATGATATCTGAAGGCCAACTCTTACCTGTTCAATAATTGCACCAACAAAGTGGTCATCTAGCCTTCTTGTGGAGACTTCTAGTGAAAGGTCATAGTGCCAGCCCAGGGCAAGTTCATCTCATTTCACTTTAGGTTCCTTTGTTGCACTAATTACGATCCTTAAGGAAAGTACAAGATTTCTCACTGGCTAAAATGTAGCATCCAAACTGGGGGATTTTGTTGCTAACAGACAAATAACAAACACAGGAATTTGGTTTAGATGAGTGACAAGTAAAGATCTTGCCTTGGCTACAGCTTTCTGTTGTTTTCCTTCATCCCCCAGGATCGTGATTCTCGCACTCCCTCTGCAGAAAATGGGGCTCAGCAACCTTGGCTTATTGTTATTGCTATTGGCAATACTTTGTTTCTTGAGATTTCTTTTTCCTTATCTTTAAAATAAAGGGATTAGATTATCTGTAAAACAGTAACAGCATTTATGCAGCACTTTAGGGTTTGCAAAGGTCCTTATAAATATTATCTTATTTGGGCCAGTTAGATGGCACAGTGGGTACAGCAGGGACCCTGGAGTCAGGAGGACCCGAGTTCAAATCCAGCCTCAGACAATTATTAGCTGTGCCATGCTGGGCAAGTCATTTAACCCCGATTGCTTTAAAAAACAACAACAACAACAATCAAACCAAATATTATCTCATTTTATCCTTATAGCAATCCTGTGAGATAGATGCAATTGTTATCCTACATTTTAAAAATAAGGAAACTGAGGCAGACAGAGGTTAAGTGACTTGCCCAGGGCCACACAACCAGTAAATGTCTGAGGTAGAATTTGAACTCAGATCTTTCTAACTTTATACCTGGTATTCCATCCATTTCACCACCTGACTGCCTCGAAAATCTAAAACCCTATGGTCCTATCCTTAATAGACAAATGGCAAAAGAATATTTTTTAAAAAAAGTTTTCAAAAGAAGACCTGCAAACTATTAACAAGTATATGAAAGATCATTCTAAATCACTAATAATATAGAGAAAATTAAAACCATATTGAGATATCACTTTGTTATTCAACCTTTTCAGTCATTTCTGACTCCTCGTGACCCCACTGAACACTTGTGGTGTTCTTGACAAAGATACTAGAGTGGCTTACTATGTCCTTTTCCAGCTCATTTTAGAGATGGAGAAACTGAAGCAAGCAGCATTAAGTGATGGCCCAGGGTCATGTGGCTAGTGTCTGGAGCTGGACTTGAACTCAGGCAGATGTCTTCATGACTCCAAGTATGGTACTCTTCACTCTGCCTCCTGGCTGCCCTTGGGTTTCATTTTACAGTCAACACCTTTGAAATGATGACAAAACACAGAAACTGTCACTATAAGGAAAAACAGCAATAGAATATTTAGTCATTTCAGTTGTCCCTGACTCTCCATGACCCCAGCAGAGATTTTCTTAAGGTACTACTACCACCACAACAAATAAAAGTGGCCATAGAATACTGCCTCCATAAAAACAGGAGGAGTCCCATGAATGTGCATGCCATCAGTGGGAAGGATGAGTGAGCACAGAGATCATACATGAGGGGCTCACACATCAAGAATGTGTGAGCTGGGGCCAGGTGTGAATGGGCACTGGTAGGAAACTCATGTGGACAGGATACATATGAAGAGGTAATTCATCCCTCTAATGCTACATAGAAAATGATATCTTCCAATGATGTCAACATGCCGTTCTTCCTGATTGCTAGCATTGATTGTATTGGCACTTGGGCATTGTGTCTGATGTTCCTTCTTGGGGTGTTTTTCTTCACTGCTGCTCTCCAACTTTCATTCTCCTCTGGAGTTCTGCACTCTCCACTGGATGCATCATCCCTTTGGCCTCATCATTTCTGTTTGGCAAAGTTCCCTGATACCAGCATCAGTACTTCATTTCTTCAGGGCCATTTGCCAACCATCTCAGCTTTAGTCTGCTAGTCACAAAAAACCTTTTCTTGATAAGGGCAAGCTGAAATTTCCTTAGTCAAAGTCATGCTGCACCCAACTAGTAAAAGCAGGCAAACTGTCCCTAGAATTGTCTTTTTTCTTCACTGCTATCTTTGATGAAGATCATAGCTCTTTGTCCCAGATATCCACTTGACTTAGAGTTAGAAATTCCTAAGCTCTTTCTCTCATTTATTATGCAAACAAATTTGAACCAAGACAAAAGGTAAGTAAAGAAGGCAAGGTCATTATTTACCTCTCATCTAAACTGAATTCCTGTTTTTATCATTTGTCTGATAGCAACAAAATCCCTCAGTCTGGATGCTATATTTTAGCCAGTGAGAAATCTTGTGCTTTCCTATATGTATGATTAAGGGCTTA
Source organism: Pseudochirops corinnae (assembly GCA_028646515.1). Lineage (NCBI taxonomy): Eukaryota > Metazoa > Chordata > Mammalia > Diprotodontia > Pseudocheiridae > Pseudochirops > Pseudochirops corinnae. The sequence continues at coordinate 25,014,482 of CM053590.1, read as the reverse complement.
TCCATAAGCTTAAATAGTGAGGCTGGAATGTCACCATAGCTCAGTGAAATTGTTGGGTGTAGGCCAAAGAATACTCCCTTTCTCTGCCCCCACCAGAATATTCTTGGTTTTAGAACAAGAGGAAATGGACACCAAATGCTCTGCTGCCTTAGCTAAGAATCCTCCAAATCTAATTTCACATTTAATAGGCATTCTCTTTTCATTTCTGAAACCTTCTCTAACCCCTGTCAATCTCCCTACCCTTAGTTTTGATCATGATCGCTCTTGATCAGGCTAGCTTCTGATCTCTTTTGCTCTTGGAAAGAAAATATCTCTGAATTGACATCAAGTAGTCTGGGTCTAGCTTTGGCTAACACCCTTCAATCAAACTCCCCAAACTTGTGATAAGGCAGTTAAAGAGATATGCCATGGTAACCTCCAAAACTCAGCAGCATACAGAGCCATCTCATGTGGACAAAATAAATGAAATGGCTTATTAACTGTGGGCATACCATGTGATATTTTCTATGAGCATGACAAGGACTTACTCCTGCAAACAGGGTTACTTGTGTTTTATATATGAAATGTTAACAGTGCCGCCAGAAGTCATGTGACTCCTATCACAGATTAATCAGTAAAACAGAAAACACCTGTTCTATTAAGGCTACTAGAAGCAGATTCTCTTATATAGCCGGCTGAAAATTGTTTAAGACTTAATACTAAATAGGATTGGTGCTCTTAAAATCAAGGAACTATAAGCACTCCAGGAGTGTTTGAGACTAGGACTAGGAGTTTCAAGAAGGAGAGATTTGGGGGACATAGGCAACTGTTCATCATTGCAAGCCTGACATAATCTATTTAAGTGGAGAATTCGAAGAAATAAAGAATGTGTGTGGGAACTGAAGATAAAGCTGTGGATTTTCAAAATTCATGGCTTAAAGAGCAATGGAGAGATGTTTGATGAGTATAAATGGAAGGAGCATAATACCAATGACAACTTGTGTATTAGAAGTTGCATAAGGAAGATTATGAAAAAAAGATATAGTTAGTAAAGAAAGTAATAACTCCTCTATTTAGGTGAAGGGCTACGGTAGTGAAATACTGCATATACAATGCAGATATGGAGGATGTATGGGTTAGTCTTGTTGAATTGACTTTTTTTTCCCTTTCTTTTAAAATCTTTGTCACAAGGGATGGTTTGCTGTGGTAGGGAGAGGTTTCTTTGAAAATGAAGATGATGTAAAAATATATCAGTAGAGAGTCAAATCTATAAGAATATAAGCCATTCCCCAATTGATAAATGGTCAAAGGATATAAACAGGCAGTTTTCAGAAGATGAAATTAAAGACATCTATAAGCATATGAAAAAATTTTCCAAATCACTAGTGATTAGAGAAATGCAAATCAAAACAACTTTGAGTACCATATCTCACTGGCCAGCTTGGCGAGGATGACAACACAGCAAAATGACAAATGCTGGAGAGGATGTGGAAAAATTGGAACACTAATGCATTGTTGGTGAAACTGTGAACTGATCCAGCCACTCTGGAGAGCAATACCCAAAGGACTATTAATACATGCATACCCTTTGACCCAGCAATATCACTTCTAGGGTTATATCCCAGAGATCAGAGAAGTGGGAAGAGGACCCGTATGTACAAAAATATTTATAGCAGCTCTTTTTGTGGTGGCAAAAAATTGGAAAACAAGGGGACGCCCATGAATGGCTGAACAAGTTGTGGCACATGAATGTAATGGAATAAATACTGCTGTGCTATAAGAAATGAGGAGCAGACGGACTTCATAATAACCTGGAGAGACTTATATAAACTGATGCTGAGCGAGAAGAGCAGAACTGGGAAAAATTTGTACACAATCACAGACACAACATCTGTATGACGACTAACTTCAGTAGACTGGGCTCCTCTCAGCAATATAAGGTTATAAGACAACTCCAAAAGACTCATGATTGAAAGAGATATCCACATCCAGAGAAAGAGATGGAGAGTCTGAATGCAGATTGAAGCAAACTACTTGCTCTCTTTCTTTTTCTTTTTAGTTTTGTTTCCTCTTTCCCACTGATCATTCCATCAGTTACACTCCTTCTTTACAACCTAATGATTAATGAGAAGATATTTGTAGATCCTGTATCCAAATGCATGCCGCCATGATGGGGGGCGGGGAGAGAGGGAAGGGGAGAAAATCTGAAACACAAGGGACTGTGGAACTGAATGTTGTAAACTAAAAGTAAATAAAACAATTTAGTTTTTAAAATTATATATATATATATGTATACATATATATATATATATATATATAGCAGTAGAAATAAGTTATCAAATGAAAAGAAGAGCCACTCTTATAGTGAAAATTAAGAGTACCAGATAGCCTGAATATCACATTGGTAGCCATGAAATGTTTTTTGTTTTCACTTAGAAGTCTCTAGCACATTAGGTGGAGCCCATTCCTCCCTCTCCCATGGAAGATTTATAACAGGAGGCTGGGAAGCATTGATGCTGTGTGAGTTACACTGTTTGGGGGAATGTCTATACGGGTCCACGGCAGTGTGGAAGACGGCTTCTTCATTCATACATAGTTTCATTTAGTGACTGACCTAAAGCAAGTCATACTGGACATGGACCATTTGGAGTTTGCTTATTTCAGAAGCAAATCTCAACAAGAAACAGAAAATGTAGAGAAGAAAAGGTTGAAGGATCCTACTTGTTCGTTGAAATTACAGCTCACAGTAAATAGATCATTAGCAACTGGAAGTTGGAGATTCATAGTTTAATACTAGCCATTGACAACAGAAAATGTTTACTACCATCCATGATCCACAGCCCTAATTCTGGATTTATAGATTTAGTCCTGAGGCTTTTCACAAACCACTCACTTTGGTTCATTTGCCCCTACTTAATGACTCCCTTGATAAAGGCTTGTGTCTAGGTCTTTACAGAAAAAACCCCAAATGTCCTCAGCTCCTGTGCAAGCACTCAAGATAGCAATATATATTGAATACAGGACAGCCTTTATAACAACAATAATACAAGATTCAAAGAAGCACTTCTGACAAGACATCAAGGCCAACTCTCCTTTCTAGAGAGTTCTATTTTCCTCATAGACCTATACAGTCCTTACATTAATTTAATAGTTGTTGAAGCTTCTTTGTAAGGGAAATGCATTTGGTGCTGCTAGAGAGTCAAGCCCTTTCCCAATGGACCTGCCAACTCACATAACGCACAGTAGTATTAGAGGGCAAGGTCTAGATTGGTCCTTTACATTGTGAGTCCATCCCTTGCTGCTCCTAGTCCCTCTTCCAAGGACTCTATTTTCCCCTTATTTGAAGTCACAGTATTTAAACCAGTGCCTGCTACATAGTGCTTAATATATGTGCTCTCATTCATCCATTTATTTCCCCAGAATGCCACCTGATAAGAATTTTCGAAAAATAAATACTTTTACAGGAAATTAGTACTAAGCCCACATGAGGTTTTGGGTATATGGCTAAGGTTCTCAATCATCACATTGGGGGTGTATGGTTAAGAATAGGAGGCAGAATGACAAAAAGGAACAATCTTTCCTGACCCCTTTGGCACCATTTGGAGGTTGTTAGGATGAAGAAAAATGTAGGTAAGTTTTGAAGGACTTGGTCAACTGTTTCCTGTAGACACCGGGTTGAATTCTGCAGAACTGAGCAAATCCTTCCTATTAAACACAGATGCCAGCCCAGACAACTTGAGGAGAGCTTCTTTCCAGGAAAACCGATGGCTGGCTAGTGTCTGTGATGGCCAGGAGGAGGCTGAAGCTGGGGAGAATTTCATCATTTTACCCAGAAGTCCCCATGGCAGCTCCTCCCATTGTTGCTTCTCCTGGTACAAACTTTTCTTTCCATGGGACCATGATGTATGTCTGCTGGCTTTTCTGCTTACTGCCATGCTCATCTTCTTTACCACTGGGACTTATGACAACCAACATTTCAACCAGCACTTCCCTTCATGTCTTATGATTGGCACAAAATACTAAATAAATACTTTTTTGTTCATTTACCAGAGGCCCATTGTAGGTAGAGGCAGCCCTACAACCCTGTGCCCAATAGTCACTGGGATAGCAACACTTCCCAGGCCACTAATCCTGCTTCCAGCCTGGGTCCTGCTGCCATCATCTAGGGAGCAAAGCCAGTAGAGCTCCTGAAGACCCAAAGAAGTTCCCACCATTAGCGTCAGATGGCTCAAAGTCAGAAATAGATATGGCTTCATCAGTGGAAATGACACTAAAGAAAACTACCATGTGCCTTGCCACTGTATCCTACAGATCTTTGGACCTTTCCACTTTTCCTTCCATACGATCCCTCTATATTCATTGTCTCTCACAATTAGACTATGAGTCCCTCAAGAGTGGGGATTGTTTCGTTTACCTGTTTGTATCCTCAGTACTTAGCATAGTGATTGACACAAACCAATCTACCCATCCATCTATCCATTTACTAGAAGTCCATTGCAATATGCAGTAAAGGTCTCACAGACAATAAGAACCATTAACCTACCCACAAATTGAGTTGGTGGCTTTCATATAGGTTGTTGTCGATAAGTTCTGAGATTGTTTAAAGAGCTCAATTCCAAAATTGCACAGAAAATAATTCACTGACATATTCTGTCAAGCACTGTTGGCAGCTACCAGCTAGAAAAGGGAAGTGATGCTAACCATTTATAAATTCCATGTAGATTACCTGCAAGGGAAGACCAACATGGATACAGATGTTCAGTCCAGAGGGTCCCATATTGTGAAGCCAGGGTGATACCCATAAAAGGTGCAGTGTGGCATGTTGGAAGATGGGCCAGATCCAACACTCATTACAGGAAAGCAGTTGGGACTACATTCCACTCCAAAATCTGGCACTGCATTACTTTGCAAAGACTACATAATAATCTGGGACACTGGGGCCAAGAGCTAATACAAAATAGACCTGCCTGGACCAGGATGGCAGCGCATGCACGGGAAAAATATGAAACCTGTACCTAATTCAAAGCCAAGTGCTGCCTACTTGCATGACTTACCTAGAAAGCCTAAGGGGTTTCTGGAGCTTGTATTTGCATGCTTTTTAAATCTCTGGAAATAAATAGAAAAAAATATAAGCAGTATCCTGGTGGTGACAGACCATTTCCCTGGTATACATAGGCTCTACCTGACCAGAGACAAAAACACTGCTCCTTCTTGATGAGTGGCTTTCCTTCCAGGATCCAGTCTGACTAAGGTCAAGATTTTGAAGATAAGTTACACAAGGAAAGTAGGAATTTTGGTAGGAATCCTAAAGTCTAGAACCAAACCCCATTATCTTCAAGGAGACCCATAGTCAGAGGACTTTAACAACATGCTGCTAAACAGATTGGGGACTCTGAGGCCTAAGCAGAAGTCTTAGTGATGTCAGCACATGGCATTTCTAGAGCATGCATATAATAAATACTGTCAAGAATGTTGCTTTAAATTTTTACAACCAGTGTCTCTGATAAAGGCCTCATTACTAAAATATACAGAGAACTGAGTCAAATCTATAAGAATACAAGTCATTCCCCAATTGATAAATGATCAAAGGATATGAACAGGCAGTTTTCAGAGGAAGAAATTAAAGTTATCTATAAGCATATAAAAATGCTCTAAATCACTATTGATTAAAAAAATGCAAATCAAAACAACTCTGAGGTACCACATCTCACTAGTCAGATTGGCTAAGATGACAAACTAGGAAAATGATAAATGCTGGAGAGGATGTGGAAAATTTGGAACACTAATGCATTGTTGGTAGAGTTGTGAATTGATCCAACCATTCTGGAGAGCAATCTGGAATTATGCCCAAAGGGCTATAAAAATGTGCATACCCTTTGACGCAACAATACCACTTCTAGGGTTGTATCCCAAAGAGATCATATAAGTGGGAGGAGGACCGACATGTACAAAAATATTTATAGCAGCTCTTTTTGTGGTGGCAAAGAATTGGAAATCAAGGGGATGCTCATCAATTGGGGAATGGCTAAACAAGTTGTGGTATATGAATGTAGTGGAATACTGTTGTGCTATAAGAAATGAGGAGCAGACAGACTTCATAATAACCTAGAGAGGCTTATACAAACTGTTGCTGAATGAGGAGAGCAGAACCAGGAGAACTTTGTACACAATTACGGACACATCATATGTGTGACAACTAACTTGGATAGACTGGGCTCCTCTCAGCAAGGCAAGGTTATAAGACAACTCCAAAAGACTCATTATGGAAAGGGCTATCCACATCCAGAGAAAGAACTACAGAGTCTGAATGCGACTGAAGCAAACCACTTGCTCTCTCTCTCTTTGTGTTTTGTTTCATTTCTTCTTTCTCATTAAGCACCCCATTGGTTATAATCCTTCTTTACAACTTGACTAATGTTTAATGTGAAGTTATTTGTAGAACCTATATCTGATTGCATGCTGCCATGGGAAGCAGGGGGCAGGAGAGGGAGGGAGAGAAAATTTGAAACTCAAAGGATTCTGGAACTGAATGTTGTAGACTCAAAGTGAATAAATAAATTTTTTAAAAAAGAATGTTGCTTTACTTACTATATTTAGTTAGCATCTTTATAGTGCTTAAAGGTCTGCAAAGTACTTTACAAACATCTTTATACTCACAATAATCCCGCGAGGAAGGTGTTACAACTATTCCCATTTTATAGATGAGGAAACTAAGGCGGACAGTGGTTAAGGGATTTGCCCAAGGTCATATAGCTAGTAAGTGACTAAGGCAGGATTTGAACTCAGTTCTTCTTGACTCCAGGCCCAGCACATGCTACCTACCTGTTTAGAAGTTTAGAAGACCACTACATTTACTGTTTGATTTATGCTTTGAAGTCTCAGAAGAGGGAGAATACCTAGTGATTTACAACTAATAGATGTCTCAGCTAAGAGATATTGCTGAGGCCTGTTACCTAAGTATGACCTTTGTGCAGAAAAGTTCAAAGTGTAATAGCTCGTAGTCAGATGTTTCAGGCAGGGGACAGATTTTTACCAAGAAATATTGTCTTACGTTGTTCAGTTGTTTCAGTCGTGTCAAACTTTTTGTGACCCCCTTTGGATTTCTTTTGGCAAAGATACTGGAGTAGTTTGCCATTTCTTTTTCTAGCTCATTTGACAGATGAGAAAACTGAGGCAAATAGGGTTTAAGTGACTTGCCCAGGGTCACAAAGCTAGTAAGTGTCAAAAGCCAGACTCAAACTCCCATCTTCCTGACTCCAGACCTGGTACTCTATCCACTGAACCACCTAGCTGCCATTTTTGTTTAGGAAATGAATGAATGAATGAATGAATAAAAAACATTTATTAAGTGTTTATTCAGTATTAAATGCTGGGCTTATAAATCAAAAAGTAAAACAGTCAGTCGCTGCTCTCAAGTATCTCCTTGGAGAGCAGATTGATGGAGGGTCATAGTAAGGAATTGAAAGACTGATGATCTCTGGTCTAGCCCCAAAGAATGGTTCACCCTTCAAGTTCAATACACTCCATTCTTCCTTTGTTCATAGAGGGTTAGTCAGGCTCCCTAGACATCAGGAGGATAAAAGTCATGGAGAAGGGATTTGTTGGGTTCTGAGAAGTACTCATTCTGAACAAGTTGTGGTATATGGTTGTGATGAAATAGTACTGTGTTATAAGAAATGAGAAGCTCAATGATCTTAGAGAAACATGGAAAGACTTGCATGAAATAATGAAGAGTAAAATGGGCAGAACCAAGAGAACGCTGTATACAATAACAGCCATTATTATTTTAAGTATGACTTTGAGGGGCCGCTAGGTGGCACAGTGAATAGAGCACTGGCCCTGGAATCAGGAAGACCTGAGTTCAAATTTGACCTCAGACACTTAACAATTACTAACTGTGTGACCTTGGACAAATCATTTAACCCCAATTGCCTTGCCTCCCCCCCTCCAAAAAGAAAAAAAAAATGACTGAGCAAGTAAGTTATTTTGAATATTATAAATACCCAAATTAACTATAATAGATGTATGAAGAAAGACATTATCTGTGTTCAGAGAAAGAACTGATGAATAGACATATGTATAGGAAAAATTTACATATACATATATATATATGTACATATATGTGTGTGTATATACATACACATATATGCCTATTTGTGTCTAATGGTAACCATCTCTAGGGTAGGGAGGGAGGGAAGGAAAAAAAAACACATGATAATTTTGTTGTATATTTGAAAGGAATAGCTAATTGTGCATAGGAGATTTGCAGTTGCCTGCACAATCATCTTTTTATTGTACCATGTTATGGAAATGCTTGTTTTATTCCATAAATTAAAAAAATTTAAAAAAAGATAAAAGAAAGAAGTACTCATCCACTAATCACAGCTCAACTACCAAAGTCAGACAGTGGTTCCTATGGACAAGATCTGGTCTCTACTCAGATGAAGATGAAATTGCTTATTGGTACCCCCTTAAAGGTTGGAGTAGCCTGCTGAGACTGCTCTGGCCAGAGGGGGACCATGGCCTGAGTGAGTCGGGGATGGTTGGATCCAGAAATTATGCTTTTTCTTTCAATACTCCACCTGTAGAAGTCCCAAGGCAACGGTGCCTACATACAGAGGGTGAATTGTCAGTGGTTGGAGACAATGATAACTAGCCTGGACCATCCATAAACTCAAGATCAGGACTGTTGGCCAGTGAGCCTGAGGGTACTAGAGTGTGGGCCTGAAATCACCAAAGAAGGGCCAGAATGGCTTGTGATGCACTGACTGTAATGGGAGAGGTAACACATATAGCCAGAGAGTACCCCATGATGAAGTGTTTGTAATGGTTACTTTGTATGTATTTGAGATGCATGATGGTATGTTATGTAGTGGATATAATCTCTGTATTTGGTCTTAGGATGAAACCCTAATATATGATGTTACGTTTTATGTATTGCATGCAGGGGTGTGCTGGAGCTGGATCATACAGGCTTGTGAAAGCTGATTGCTAAATTTTCAGGGTGAAAATTTACACCTTGGAAATTGGAAATGCTACAAATCAAGGTTTGATTTATTATTTTATTAATTGTCTAGACTTAAGTACATGTTGCAAAAATTTTAATGATATAGATTAAGCTTAAAAGTGTGTTATGGATAGATGCTTTTTTGTTTTGAAAGCTAGTTGTTAAATACGTATCGGCGGGTTCTTGATTACATGTGGCCTATGTGTATTATATGCCAATTTGCTACCGTGTTTCTGAATGTGACCACTCTTTAGACTGTTGTGTGTATCTCTGTTATGGACATTTTGTAATGTACCTACGCATATACTGCATATTTGGGATGATTACCCATAACTATGCTGTATGCTAATTAAGGAAAATATTTATATTTAAGGATTATATATTTTTAATATTTTATATTGTATGTAAAATGTAGTTTTATATTTACATTAACGAATGTAAGTCTATTTACACGTGTACCTAAAGTGATTGCAGTTTTTCGAAACTGAGCAATAGACACAAGGGAATATTCTTATGATGCCTGGGGGCAAAGATGGAGCCTTATTCATTGTGAGGGGAATTTCTCTGTGAAAAAACTCCACAGTGCAGCTACATCATCCAGTGGGCACTCTGATCATGAGAAGTCTTCCTACCATCTATAGTTTAAAAAACAGGCTGGGAGTCTTATGGGGATGTTGAGGTACAAATTGACAAGGTGAATGGCTCAGAGAGAAGAAATGTCAGCAGCTCTCACATCCTGGCCAGGCCTTCATGATGACGATAGGAGACATAGCCCAATCTTTACCTAGTTGCTATGCCAAGAAACCAGCACTCCCTAAGCTGCCACTGTGCTGTGGCGAAAGGGAAATGACTAAGCAAAGTCTGCTCCAAATGCTAGGATCTAACACTTTGTCATGATTGAACAGATGTGTCCCTTTTCTACTCTATAGGAGACAAAGAGGGATTAAGTGAGGAGCCAGTTTGTGCTACAGGAGGATATTTAGGGGTAACAACCATTTGGGAACAAGTGCCAAGAACTTTGAAAGCTTGATTCAATCTCTTGTTCCTTTCTCAACCTGTCTTAGGAAATGCTTTTTTGCTCGGCCTTCAAGGATCATCTGCTTTGGTCTGACCATTTGTTGAGGTTATTGGCTATCCAAAGGCACAATTCCACCACGGATCCAAATTCACTCATTCCCTTTTCAGTGAAATTGTCAAACTAAAGTAGATGCTTTTTAGGTGACTTCCATTGTCAAGTACTCCTCAACAAACTCCAGGTAATTATAATTTACTTAATAATAGATGAACTTTTATAATCGGATAAAATTATATTTTTCTTTTTTCTCCCCCCTAGCTTAGAGATAGCTACCATTAGACACACACACACACACACACACACACACACACACACACTTGTGCACACCACAATTCTCATTTTGCATCATTTTGTGTATCTTTCCATGTTTATCTAACATCATTGAGCTCATCATTTCTTGTAGCCTAGTAGTATTCCATCACAGCTATATCCCAAAATTTTTTCAGTCATTCCCCCAATTGATAGGTTGCTGCAATTTCCAGTTCTTCACCGTCACAAAGAGAGCTGCTATAAATAGTTTAGAAAATATAGGTTCTTTCCTTTTTCCCCTAATCATCTTTGAAAATAGATGTAGAAAAAAATCTATTTTCAAATAGATTTTGATTATGGTATGGCGGGTCAAAGGGGATAGGCAATTACTCTCCAAAATGGTTGGATCATTTCACAGTTCCACCAACAATGAATTAGCATTCCAATTTTTCCACATCCCCTCCAACATTTGTCACTTTCCCCTTCAATCATTTTAGCCAATCTAGTAAGTGTAAAATTATATCTCAAGGTTGTTTTAGTTTGCATTTCTCTAGTCATTATTTTTGAAAAGTGGCAGAGCCTGCCCCTTCCCTGGGATTGTCCACCCTGACTCCTAGTACTGTTTGTTGGGGTCATCAGCTATCCTAATCCACAACTCTAGTAGGAGCCAGAGTGGAGCATCACATGGAGGGGGCAGGCTGCGCCACTTTTCAGAAATACTTACTTGGAGTTTGCTCAGAAATACTTGACAATAAGATGAAAGGAAGGAGAGGGTATAACTACTTAACAGGACTCCTATTCCTTTTATTCTGCAAGTTAAACCACGTTCTTTAAAAGGTTCGATTGTGCAAAGAGGGATCAAGGGCAACCTAAAGCACCCTATAAAACACTGAAATGACTGGGCAGGGTTACCCTAGAAAACCCTGACAAAGATGGAAATGATCTAACAAGCACTAAGTATCATTGGCATGAAAGCATTCCAACACTTTCCATTCTCTCATGAGTTATTAAATGAGAATGAATGCCAAATGGACCCATTTAATATAGTAATCCTGCCGATCAGCTCTAACTTGGCAGTAATGTGAATTATTTCCATGTACAGAAGCATAAAACTTTCCATTACAAAAGCATGTTATCTTTATTACATAAATGAATCACATATTGGAAAGATAGCCTAATACAGATTTAGGCAAATATAATTTCCTTTAGTTGATTTTCCTAGAAGAAGGAGATTAGGCAGAAGAAGGAACAACCAGAATTTTCACTGTATTTCTTCCTATCCTATTCAGAAAGAAGTGGCAGGTGAGCTGGAGACTGTAATTCAGAAGAAACAAAGAATATAGAAGACTGCTGTGGTGGGGGTGGGGGGAGAAAAAAAATCAGCAATACTTAATTTGAAAGCAGAGGACCAGGTTTCAATCTCCCTTCTATCACTTACTACCTGTATTCCCATGGACAAGTCATCTGCCTTCTTTGTTCTCAGCTTCCTTGTCTGTATAAAATGAGAAGGTTACATTAGATAACCTTTGAAGCAACTCCAGTTCTCAATGATTCTATGATTACATGTTCTCTACAGGTTCTTTCCGTACCTAGACCTAAGTTCTCCTGAAGTTTGAATATTTCGTGTGGTGTCATCATTGAGATGGGGGTGGTGGTGGTGATTTAAGATGAACCTTGAAGGATGAGTAAAATTTGACTAAGTTAGCACACTACTTTCCCCACACAGATACTCATCAAATAGTTGTTGATTATTGTTCTTCTTGAGGAGAAGATGGAAAGATGGGAGCTAGGTGGCAATAGAGGTATTTCATCTGAAGCTTCTTGAATGATCAAATTCTAAATATCCATTTGGGTTGATATTAATATGGAAGATGGTCTGTGGTGGAGTGTTCAAGCGATTTTTCCTAGGACACATTCTATTTAATAATTTTATTAGTGACCTGCATGAAGGCACAGATAACATGCTTATTAAATTCAGAAATAAAGAAATACTGGGAAGGAGAGGCAGAGCTAATATTTTGAATGACAAAATTAAGCTCTGAGTAAATTTCAACAGTCTAGAAGAGTGGTTCTCAACCTTCCTAATGCCCCAACCCTTTAATACTTGTATGTGGGCCTATTGGGGCGTGTCTGCATGTGGGCGGGACGCTCTTGAGACGGATAGAGGAGCTATGTCTTGGTTCCTAAGACCATATGAAATATGTGTTTTCCGATGGTCTTAGGCGACCCCTGTGAAAGGGTTGTTCCACCCCCAAAGGGGTCACGACCCACAGATTGAGAACTGCTGATGTAGAATATTGGACCTAATTCAATTCAATTTAACAAATATGTATTAAATAATAATTAGAAGACCAACAATCTCTTAGATAATTTGGATTAGGAAAAAAGAATGAGAGAGACAAATGCTCACATACTCACAGGAGTCTTGTGACCATACATCATGAATGCCCTCTTTGAGAAAAGAATCAGAGCACATTGGGTTTGGCAAGTACCAAATAACATCACCAAAAAATGAAACTTCTTTGAGCCTAAAATCCATTTCTTTCTTTTTGTACTTGTTACTGATATGGTGTCATTCCTGAATCAGTTGTCTGGATACAGTCAGATCATAGGAAAAAGCAAAAATTTGCACAAATCTAGAAGGAAAAAAAATGAGAAAAGATATGATATATAATGAATATCAACCAACAGTCAGTTCACAAACCCATATTAGGAGTTTGCTATGTGCTAGTGACACAATGAAAGAAAAAAAACTGTCCCTGCCTTCAAGAATTTTCCATCCTTCATTTCTACCAGCCGCACTCCTCGTACTGACTCCACCATCACCAGGTTCCCCCCTAGGAAAAAATTTGTCACTGGGAAATTAATCATGAGGAAGGCTGCATCAGTTTTGGTACTCACACCTCATCAGTTTCCTCAGGACTCTGCTCCTCTGATTGGAGGGCTAGAGGGCAGAGCAAAAACTCCTCCCTGAATCTCCATATAAAGAAAGCTGAGACACCCAGCTATCTCTTCCTTTACCACCAACTGCACTTTTTGGATTGAGGCCACAATTAAAAAGCTCCTATTTTCCATTCCTCAATCCAATGTTAGTTTTCTTTTGTGTGTTGTCTTTCCCCATTAGATAGTAAACTCTTTGAGGGCAGGGACTGTCTTTTTTCTTAATTGTATACTCAGTGACTTAGCACAGTGCCTAGCATAATAGGCACTTAATAAATATGTGTTGTATTGTATTCTAATGGAGGAGACAACATATAAATAACTTGACATATACAAAATATATACAGAGTAGATGAGAGGGTAATGAGAGACTGGCCAATGAGCCCAGTCCCTATGAGTCTGAATAGGGGGCATCATTGTACTCAGCCAATTCCATTCCACATATGGAAGAGGTGGGAAAAGCCATGGGAAAAGACATTTCTGAGAAAACTATGATGACATATCATAACATGGTGTAATAGCAATCAGTTTGGCAGATACTTAGCACTTAGTAACTTAGGGCTAAGTATGGAAGGTGTGAGCTTTGTATGGAAGATGTGAGCCCTGTCCCCTGTTGAGAGGGTGTGAACTCCCCTGATGAAGTGGCAGAAGGGGATTGGCTGAGACAGGAGGCCAGTGTGTATATATAAAGAAGAATTGCAGAGACAAACAGAATTGGAATGTTGCTTCTGGTGGAGGAAGAATCATGGAGACTGAAACTGGCTGAGAGAGAGAGAGAAAGGGAGAGAGAGAGAGAGTTTCTCTCCCAGCATCTGGAAGCTGAGAACTGAGTTGGATTTTTCTTGAGAGAGAGAGAGAGAGAGAGAGAGAGAGAGAGAGAGAGTTTCTCTCCCAGCATGTGGAAGCTAACTGAGAACTGAGATGGAGTTTTCCTGAGACCAAAGTCTGGTGAAGGCTACCTGGAAGGCTGAGAAGGCTTGCCTGGAAGGCCTCTTGCAAGGCTTAGAGGGCTTCCCTGGAAGGCCAATATTCCTTCTGGGTCCTAGGGCCAGCTGAAGTGCTGGAAGACTGAAGAAGCATGACTGGGATAAGACTTTGTTTGTTCGTGGCCTGGCTGATCCTTGAGTTCCAGGCAAGAGAAGTAGTGAAGGGTCTGAGATGTGCTGGACCCTGTGAACTTCAGTGTGTGCCAGGGACTGCCCTGAGGACTGGACAAGGACCTGGGAGCTATCTACCTCTGAGGACTGGACGAAGACCTGGGAGCTGTCTGTTTCTGAATCCAGGTGACTGTTTGGTGGATTCAGGAGGGAGCTGGGACCATGGAAGGGGATCCAGGGAATCAGAGAGACTACACAGAGTCAAGATGAAGAAAAGGCCTCCCCTTGGATGAAATTGAGGTTTGCTGGACACTGAGGGGTGGAGGGTTTGTGTGGTTTTTTTTCTTTTTCCAATGACTGTATTAGTGATTAATGATAGTTAGTAATCAGGAATCTAGATTAGTGACCGATTAAGTTAATAGTTGCCCCATGAGTGGAAGTTTGATTATTCTATTGTGAATTGACTGAATGATTAAGTGAGGAGGGTTTCTCCCTTAGGGAAACCAGATGATTATTCTTTTGTTCCTTGTTCTAAATATTGTGGCCACTGTAGTGAAAACCGTGTGGCCATTATAATGTTAAGCTGTTTATGAACACCATATTGTGATTTTCTGTGATAAGATGTAATGTTGTGAATATTATATTGTGATATATTGTGAATGTTTGCCTTGATTTGTAATGGAATAAACAGAGTGTTCACTATACTGTGTAATCCAAACCTTAAAAGCTGTTCACAGTAGCATTCTTTTGGGAATCTGCTTGTGCATGGTGTTACACATGGCCGTGGAGTGACTTTGGAGCATGAGTAGATAGTCTCTAATTGGTTTTGATTGCTATCCACAAAGTAGATAGCAAACTCTTTCCCTGGCTAAAGTTGCTGAACCAAGACCAAGGTACTCCCAAAAAGTGTAGGTCAGCTTTGTCCTTTTCCCTGTGTTGGTTTGAATTCTCTTTAGTTGACTTCTCCCTGCTAGATAATATCCAGTGAGAGACAGGTCTCTGACCTCTGGTGCTGACATATAGCTCTTTGGATATGGGTCTTGGTTCTTTGATGGCCTCAGAACTTATTCTTCCATTGTAGGTGAAGGATTTGAAACCATGACCTTGCGAGTTTCAAAAGATCAAGAGGGCAAACCACTTGGAAGTCTGAGGGGTGAGACAGGTTTTTCTACCAGTTCAGCCCTGATGCCCCAAGGAGAGAGGAACAAGTTTCAGAACCCAGCTCAGTCATAGCTGAGATAAGGACTCATCCAACAGTAATGTCATATTTAGATTTGAACTTGGTTAGACAAATGCTATGCAGAAACTATTCTAAGTTGGAATCCATTCTCTTCAGAGATTGAAATGGGCCATGGAGTAATGTGCCCCTGAGGCACTGGGGAGAAAGATTTGTACTCGTATTCTTGTTATTTATTTAAAATAAACATTCTTTGTGAAAACTAGTTTATGTAAAGGGGTTAAACGACAGTAGGGTGCTAGTCATTGATGGCTAACAGTATGAAAAACACCCATGAACTGGAGGCTCAAGCCAATGATTGGAGAGAAAAATATCCCAGCATCTAAGGGGTGCCCTTAGAACCTTGAGTGAGGACCCTGAGCTGGTTTGACTTGGAGAGAGGAAGCTCAGAAAAGGGAATACTCGCTACAGAAGATAATGTCAGGAAAGCTAGGGGAGGGGGATGAGAAGGATCTACAGAAGATAGGATCAGAGCTGAATCTTGAAAGAAGCAGGGGACTATGCTACAAGACAGAAGAGGGGGTGGGGGTGGTGATGATAAGAACATTCTTACATGTGGGTCAGCCAAGGTAAAGGCAAGAAATGGGAGATAAAATGGGTCTGAGGAAGTGCAAATGACCAGTATAGCGTGATCATAGAGCATGTGATTGGGATTGAGGTCTAAGAAGACTCAAAAGGTAGTAAAGGAAGAACTTGGTTATGAAAAGCTTTATTTAAATGCTGAATAAAGATTATATTTTATCCTAGATGTATCAGTTCCCAGATGATCTACTTAAATTAGTTATTGTAGGTCAGTTTTTAATAGGAAAAAATGACCATGATATTGATTACAATAATTTCATACAGAAATTTAATTGGCATAAATCCATTGCCATAATGAAGTGATTGAGGAGGCTAAAAAACATGGTGGTTAGTAGACACTTGATTTAGCAGTCAAATGTAAAGATATGGGAGCCAAAGATGACATCAATTTGGAATATCAACTTGTTAGTATAATCTTATGCAGGATGGTAGAATATGGGAAATATCGCCTTATAAGACAGAGAAAAGCAGTGGAGAGTAAAATCAGCTTAAAGAAAGCCTGGCAAGAGATCTGACTAACTAAAGTCATCCAGGATGAAACTGGAAGGAAGAAAACAAATAAATGAAAGATGAAAAAGATTTTGCTAACAAGCCATTTTTACCATCAAAAAAAGTAGATCTACCACACTTGGATTCTAATATTACAGTCTTGGATGTGCTTGTATAGGAGGTAGAAATGGCACTGATGAATGAATGAATGCAGGAGTCTCCTCTGATCAGAGACTGAGGTAGAATTGAAGACAGTGTTATCTTAAGGTGTTGGGTGGGGGCAGGGGAGGGGGGGGGGAAAGAAAAGGCATGTTTGTACTCCTATTAACGACTTACTAACCTTGGAGAAGGAAATGGTAAACCACTCCAGAATCTTTGCCAAGAAAAATCCATAGACATTATGACCCATGAGATCACAAAGAGTGGGATTTGACTCAATTGACAGAACAACAACAACAATGTACCAAGCAGTGTGCTAAGTTCCAGGGGGTATAAATGTCAAAGGGTTTTAGGACATTCTCAGAGAAGCTAAGATGGCATCACCTATATGAAACATGCTGGTCATCTGCTTCCAGGAGACATTCTACATTGGCCTCTCTTTGGGAAAACTAATCTAAGTGCTTAGCCATCAATTTAAATGGTTAAATGGAACTGGAGAACTAGTTGTTGGGTCTCTAAAATTAAGAAACACAATCAATGGGGGGGGGGGTGTGAATCATTGACAAAGAAGAGACTCCCTAATCCCCTAGGGGTACAACAGAACCCCAGGAATGGGAAAGGGAAAGGTAAAATATAACAGACAAAGCAAGACAGAAATGCAAGAGTGAGATGATCTCTGCTCTCAAGGAACTTACATCCTTAATAGGAGAGACCACCTAAATAGAACAGAAGTCAGTGAAAGGAGAAATACATGTTAAACATAATAGCTTGTTGGTGTTTTAATTTGGAAGCTACCGACTTGTGAGTTTCAAATGCAGTCATTTAAGAGTTCAGGTGAGCAGGAGCCTAGGAGTCAAGTCTATGCTGAATTTCGCAACTAGCCCAACAGTGGATGCCTCCAAGGAGTAAGGAATGAAGCCAGAAGTAGCTGAGATGAGGATTCAATGCACAGCAATGCCAGATTTGAACTTGAATTTGGTGGGATCAATGCTATGTAGAAACTGTGCTAAACCAAAACCTCCTCTCACCAGAGATTAGATAGGATTGAAGAAAGTGTCACCCCAAGGTATTGGGGGGAAAGTTTATACTCCTATTGTTGCTTATCTTTGTAAAAGCTAAATGATGTCAAAGAGTTAAATGCAAAAGGCAAGAAAACAAAGATGGGAAAAGTAGCTGAATACACAGAGGAGATTTGTGTTGGACACAACCTATTATGAGAATGCTGATGGCTCAATTTACAAGATATTTGAAGGAGATAAGGCACCAAAGTTGTGAGGAAAATCACAATCCTCATTGAGAGAACATCATTAGCCAGTGACATATGCCTACTAATCACATCAACACAGTTTTTGTGAGACTAACCCACACTCCCACTGAGGGCATCCTTGATGAAGGTAATGGTAGGGAACAGGCAGGCTTTCCGAAGTACACTCTGTTTGCTATTACACATTTGACTGCTTATAAGATCCCCTTATGCTTATCATTTGCTGACTATAGAAAAGTATTTGAATCAATAGATGAATATTTCAAGATTTATGCAAGACACATTAAAAAGGAGAAAAATAAAGATAATCTTGTTTGATCATGAATATCAGCCAGACACAAAACAGAGAGGCATATGCTCACCAAGGATGTTTGCTACCATCATGCCAGTAGAGAGCCCAAGTTGAAGAGGTGTAGCTTATAGACAGTGAGTTCTTCCAGACACTTCTACTTGTGAATGACATTGTGTTGGTTGTCTCAATCCTGGGAACATCATAGAACATCCTGGGATGATCTCATCCTGAGATCCACAATCACTCAAGAGTTGAACTATTCATGAAGAAAAAACCAAGCAGATGAAGAAAGCCAGATAGACGTTCCACTAAATAGATCACATATAGAGAACATACATCATGTCTTAAATAGACATTGAAAATGGACAATGAGTTGAGCCCAGAATTTAAACAGAAAGAGGAGACAAAGTTGAATTGCCTTTGGGAAGCTGCAGAACTTTCTTAATGACTCCATACTTCTAGACAAAAAAGATCTATTTTTTAAAAATGTCAACATTCTACCAGTGTTGTATAGCTGGGTTACCCTGGGCAAATCACTTTACCCTGTTTGCCTCCATTTCTTCATCTGTAAAATGAACTAAAGAAGGCAACAATAAACCACTCCAGTATCTTTCCCAAGAAAACTCCAAAAGGGGTCATGAAGAGTTGGACAGGAGTGAAAGAACTGAACAACGATGACAATGACAACAACAACAACAATAACAGCTAAGTATCCCCAAACACTGCAGATTCTGCTTAATTAGAAGTTAGTATCACTAGGGACTCAATGAAAAGGCACAGGGTGGGCATGAACAGGGTACAACACATAACAAAGAAAGTATGATGAATAAAAACCAGAGAAAAGGATTTTACTGAGAGGAAAGAGGGAGAGACAGGAGAGAGGCGAGAAAGGGAGAGAGAAAGAGAGAGACAGAGACAGAGACAAAGACAGAGGGACAGAGGCACAGAGACAGAGACACAGAGAGAGGGATACAGAGAGACAGACAGAGAGAAAGAGAAGGAGAGGGAGAGAGATGAGAGAGAGAGAAGGAGAGAGAATTGAAAGAAAGGAAGTAACTCAGTGGTTCTCAACCTTCCTAATGCCGTGATCTTTTAATACTGTTTCTTATGTTGTGGTGACCCCCAACCATAAAATTATTTTTGTTGCTACTTCATAACTGTGATTTTGCTACTGTTATGAATCGTAATGTAAATATCTGACATGCAGGAAGTATTTAAATTGAACATAATCCACAAGTTGAGAACCGCTGATGTAACTGACGAGTGTCCAGTGTGTTCTACAAGAATCATCACAATACCAAGATGAAGCAAAGAAGACCTCTAGCAGATAGGATGGACCCTCCATAGCAGAATTCTAGAAGGATATGAAAAATAACTGCACAGGATGGGCAGGCATAGATGAGTTGTGAGAGATCATTGGAAGAAATATCTTCATTGATGAAATCATAGATAGATTTGAATATTCTGGCATAAGACAAATTGGATGAGTACAGGTGTAACTCAAATGGATTCAAAAAGCCAGCTTCATAAATTTAAAATGAGGAAGGCTTGTCTAGACAGTAGTTCATCTAAAATAAGTCTGGGGGTACGTGTTTGAATGAAGCAGGTGCAGTCCCACTGTTGTCTGCCGTGGTCAGAACACATCTGGAGGACTGTGTTGTTTTGAATATATGAATGAATGAATCTGAAGACATTTATTAAGTGCCCACTACAGTTATCCCTTCCACATTGCAGGGGTTAGGGGTGTAGTGCCCCTACAATCTGAAAAATCTGGATAAAATTTTTTGACACATCCTTTGTACCAGAGAAGTTTGTATTTTTTCTTTGCCTATTATGGGGTGTTTACGGTACCTTATTGTAAAATTTGGATTGATGTTATATAATGCTATACATATATCTTATGCCTTTCTGACTTTCTTAACTTTTTCTGTGTCATATGCTGACCTTTACATGTCATCTGTGGCTTCCACAATACTTTCCCTAAATTCCCATTTAATTTCTTATGCCAATCCATGATATATTTAAACCACAATGAGGGAAAGTCATGATATGGAAGGGATAACCATATATGCCAAATACTAGGGAGACAAAATAAAAAAAAAATAAAGACAGCCTCTGCCCTCAAGGAACTTGCATTTCAATAGGGGAAATAGCATATATAGCAGAATGGTTGCCAAGGAGTGGGCTTGCTGAACATATCTGTGTGTTGAGAGTAGAAAGAGATGAGGGTTAGGAAGTGAAGCAGGAAAGGGTATCAGAAGGCATCCCAAAGTTCAGCCCAGCGCTCTGAGACTTTGTTAGACTTGCTTTCCTGAAGGCAAGAAACACTCTGATCATAAGCCTATCCAAGCAGTGCATTTGCACAGCATTTAGATTTAGAGCTGGCAGGAAACCTAGTTAGAGGCCATTAAACCAGCCCACTCATTTTATAGATAAGGAAACTGAGGCTGAGACAAGTTAAGTGAATTGTCCAAGGTCATACAACTCAGTGACTGGGACCAGCATTCAAACTCAGATCTTTCTGGATCCAAGCCCAGTATGTTATCATTGCATCACCCAGCTGGCTAATTACAATATCCAAAATTGTGTGTGAGGAAATCATATCCAGATAAAAGTGACTTTGAGGGAGAAAGAAAGCACTAATTCTTGGGGTAGGGAGTGGAACCTTAACAACAGGGAGATGCTGAAGGTTTTATAATGAGAGTGGCAGTCTGCTATAGAGCTGGGATGCTCCTGCTCTTCAACTCTACCTCCTGGCTTCCTTCAAGACTCAACTCAAGTCTTCCCTTCTTCAGGAGACCCTTTCCCTGTCCCCATCTCCCTCTTGGGTGCCCCCTCCCCTCCTGGCACCTTCTTAGAAATTATTTTTCATTTTCACTGTATATAACTTATATACATCTTTTTGTATGTTGTCTCACCCATTAGAATGTAAGCTCCTTGAGGGAAGGGAACATGTTTTTACCTTCTTTGGTATCCTCAACTGATGTGTGAAAAAGACTTAATAAGTAATGCTTGTTGACTGATACTATTAATTCGTGACAAAGTTATTTTGAAATCCTTAGGGAGTAAAGTATCTTTTCCCCCTAGGATTGAAAAACCAACTCCTTAGCCTGACTTTTAAGGTGTTCCACAATCTGATTCTTACCTATGTTTACTGATTATGCACTCAAGGCTGCCTCTGCCGCTGTCATGCAACAAAGCATAGATCGGTTCTCTGCTGCTTGTGCTCATTTTGACCAAAAAAGTATAGGTTCTCCATTAGCCAGCACTATACCCATACATGGAAGCATCAGTTACAGCAAAAGGACAAGTTTTGAATGTTGTGGATAAGTTCACTTACATACTTGCCAGAGATGTACACATAGATGATGAGGTTGACTCGTGCCTTGCCAGAGTCAGCTCAGCCTTTGGGAGGCTCTGAAGGAAGGTGTGGGAGAGAAACAATATTAGATTGCCTGCTAATCTGGAGGTCTACAGAGCCATTGTGCTGACCTCATTGGTATATGCTTGTGAAACCTGGACAGCATACCAGCACCACGCTAGAAAACTGAATCACTTCCATCTGAATTGTCTGGGGAAGATTCTGAAGATCACCTGGCAGGCTAAGGTACCAGACACTGAGGTCCTTCCTTGAACTAAACTGCCAATTATTCAAATTCTACTGCAGACAGCACCATTCCAATGGGCTTGCCATGTTTGAATGCCAAACATATATTTGCCTAAAAGACTATTTTATGGAGAACTCCCACAAGGCAAGCACTCACACAGAGGTCAGAAGAAGCAATACAAGGACACTCTCAAGGACTCTCTGAAGAGCTTTGGAATCTATTGAGTGACATGGGGGACACTGGCAAAGGACTCCTAAGCATGGTCGTTGACTTGCAAGTGAACTGGATTTAAGCAAGGGAGGACTGTGCAAAGTCACCAGCCTCACTTTCTCCTCTGGAGCCTAATGTGTCCACATAAAAGGCAGCTCTGTGCTCTATGAGTGAAGCAGATTTGCAGTAGCTCAAAAGAAATGTGAGATATGCAAATTTAGACATTTCCATCTCAAATGATCATACAGACTATTTGTGCCCAACCTGTGGTAGAGCCTTCTGAGTCTAAATTGGTCTGATCAGACACAGTTAGATACACTATCCCTTGATTCCTACATAGTGAGTTCTTTGAGAACGAAGGACAACAAGCAATCCATGTTTTCAGCTTTCTTCTACATCCATCCCCTTCACAAATGCTACATTTCAGTTAGACTGGACCAATACCTGCTCCTTGGACTCAACATTCTGTCTTCCATCGAAGCACATACATCCAGGCCACACATCTGCTCTTTCTTCATTTCCTATTGCAAGAATCTTTCTCTTCCCTCAAGGCTGCCAGCTTCTCCTTGTGGCCTTGCCGGATTCTTCCTCCCAGCTGTTACATACTCTCATCCTCCTCAAATTATGTCAGATTTAATTAATTGTGTGCAGGATGTATCCCCTCAGTAGAATGTAAGCTCCGTGAGGGCAGGGATTGTATCTTTTTGTGGTTGTTGTCCTTGTATCCTCAGCATGTGACATAGTGCCCAGTACTTATCAAGTGCTTTTGGAATTGAGTTGAATTTTCAATTTAACTATTCAGCAAATGGGGATGGATAATAATAGCTAATATTTATGCATAGCACTTACTTTGCACTAGGCATTGTGAAGCAAGTCACAGCTGTTTTTTATTTGACCCTCACAACTTTGGGAGATAGTTTATTATTATCCTCAATTTACAAATGAGGAAACTGAGGCAAAAATAGTGTGACTTGCCCAGGACCACCCAGCTCATGGGTGTCTGAGGCCAATATGAAGTCAGGTCTTCCTGTGCTCTACCTGCTACACCATCAAATAGCCTTCATTAAGAGATTAATTATGAACAAAATCATAACCAGTGCAGAGTCCACTGGACTTGGAAGTCAGTGGACTTGGGTTCCCTCAATGACACAACTTCTTATGAATAAATCATTTCAGAACATAGATCAATTGGCTTATTCCTGGACATCAGGTGTGATATAAAGTACAGTTGATGATAAAGCAAAAATGTAATTCAGGGGCTCATGGCTATTTCCTTTATAAAACAAAGTAGAGATTTCTTTACTGAGTCATTGGTAAAGTTGGCTTCTCACTTCATCATTCACTGTTCTTCAAGAATCCTCCCCTCTGGAAGAGCAGGTCAAGGGGAGTAAGTCAACCTTACTCTCATTAGATTTGTCTTAAGGAGGGAATAACATACACACTCAATTGAGTATCTTACTCTACAGGAAAGTAGAGGAGAAGGGGATAAGAGAGGGGATGGTAGAAGGAAAGGCAGATTGGGGGAGGGGGTAATCAGAAGCAAACACTTTTGAAAAGAGACAGGGTCAATGGAGAAAATAGAATAAATGGGGGGGGCAATAGGATGGAAAGAAATATAGTTAGTCTTTCACAAC
Source organism: Pseudochirops corinnae (assembly GCA_028646515.1). NCBI lineage: Eukaryota > Metazoa > Chordata > Mammalia > Diprotodontia > Pseudocheiridae > Pseudochirops > Pseudochirops corinnae. Next base: position 24,990,660 of record CM053590.1, on the reverse strand, counting down.
ATGATCACTATGGAAATTTTTTGTATAACTACACATGTATAACCTACATTGAATTGCTTGTCTTCCCAGTGGGGGTGGATAAGGAGAAGGCTAGAATCTAGAACTCAAAGTTTTAAAAACAAATGTTAAAAAAAATGATGCTACAAGCAACCGGGAAATAAGATGTACAGGCAATGGGGTATAGAAATCCATCTTGCCCTACAAGAAAGTAAGGGGGAAGGAGGTAAGGAGAGGGATGGTGGGGAGGGGGGGTATATGAGAGGGCAGACTTGGGAAAGGAGTAATCAGTATGCTTACCATCTTGGGCTGGGGGTAGGGGAGAGATGGGGAGAAAATTTAGAACTCAAAATCTTGTGGAAATGAATATTGAAAAATAAAAATAAATAAATAAGTTCTGAAAATAAAAAGAATCCTCCCCTCCAGCCAACCAGATACCCTGACTACACCTGGAATCCACTGTTCATTCCCAGTTTTAGCCCCCATCCCTTAATGTCCTTGGCAAAGACATTGCTTTTGAAATTTAAAGAATCCTAGAACTCAAGTTGGGTGGGAAACTAGGGATCAGAAGTCCAAATCCCATTTTATAGATGAGGAAATTGAGGTGCAAGGAGATGTAACACCATGTACCAGCAGATTCCCGAAAGAATGCTACTGTGAACAGCTTTTAGGATTCGGATTATACAATATAGTGAACACTCTGTTTATTTCATTACAAATCAAGGCAAACATTCACAATATATCACAATATAATATTCACAACATTATGTCTTATCACAGAAAATGGCCACATAGTTTTTCGACAGTGGCTACAATATTTAGAACAAAGCATTCAATCAATTCACAATAGAATAATCAAACTTCCACTCGTGGGGCAACCCAATACTTAATCATTCAATCAATTCACAATAGAATAATCAAACTTCCACTCATGGGGCAACCATTAACTTAATCAGTCACTATTTTAGATTCACAATTACTAAATATCATTAATCGCAAATACAGTCATTAGAAAACCACACAAACCCTCCACCTCTCAGTGTCCAGCAAACCTCAATTTCATCCAAGGGGAGGCCTTTTTTCTTCATCTTGACTTTGGGTGATCTCTCTGATTCCCTGGATCCCCTTCCATGGTCCCAGCTCCCTCCTGAATCCACCAAACAGTCACCTGGATTCAGAAGCAGACAGCTCCCAGGTCCTTGTCCAGTCCTCAGAAGCAGACAGCTCCCAGGTCCTTGTCCAGTCCTCAGGGCAGTCCCTGGCACACATT
>CM053590.1:24960714-24989293 GCA_028646515.1 Pseudochirops corinnae | reverse complement strand
CTCTTCAGCACTTCTCTTGCCTGGAACTCAAGGATCAGCCAGGCCACAAACAAACAAAATCTTATCCTGGTCATGCTTCTTCAGTCCTCCAGCAGTTCAGATGGCCCTAGGACCCAGAGGGAATATCGGCCTTCCAGGCAAGCCCTTTCAGCCTTGCAGGAGGCCTTTCAGGCAAGCCCTTTCAGCCTTGCAGGAGGCCTTTCAGGCAAGCCCTCTCAGCCTTCCAGGTGGCCTTCACCAGATTCTGGTCTCAGGAAAACTCCATCTCAGTTCTCAGTCAGCTTCCACATGCTGGTAGAGAAACTCTCTCTCTCTCTCTCTCTCTCTCTCTCTCTCTCTCTCTCTCTCTCTCTCTCTCAGCTGGCTTCAGTCTCTAGGATTCTTCCTTCACATGGAGCAGCATTCCAATTCTGTCTCTCTGTCTCTGGGATTCTTGCTTATATACACACACTGGCCTCCTGTCTTTGCCAATCCCCTTCCAAGGCAACAGGGGAGTTCACGTCCTCTCAATAGTGGGACAGAATTCGCACCTTCCACACTTAGCCCCAAGGTACTAAGTGCTAAGTATCTGCTAAACTGATTGCTATTACAGGAGGCTGGATGATTTTTCCAAGGTCACACATAGAGGAAGTGTCATGTCTACATAATTCAGCACAAGAAAGATGAATTCAGAATCAGAATACCCTCAAGTCGATAGCTTTTTTTGGAAGGAATTTTACAAATGTCCTAAACAAGGAAATGTGAAGTGATCCCTCTTTTCTCCCCAAGTTCAATTCCACAACCTTCCAAATTTGAAAATGTTTTGATTATTAATATTAAGCCATAACAACTCTCCTGTGATTCCTCAGAAAGATTCTATTTGGGTACAGAGAAATTATCCCTCATCTTACGGTCTTAGCATCCCCGTCAATAATGGTAAGAGAGGAAAGTTTGCTCTTTTAGCTTTGCTTTTAATGGCAGCTGGTTTGTTATGAATGTTCACCATTTGGCAGCAGATGCTCCAATGCCTCCCAGAACTGGGCATTTACTTAGATTGTGCTAATAGACAACAGCTTAAGAAAGCCATTAGGCATTCCCCGCAACTGTCTGATATTATGAATAAGGAGTGAGCAGAATTCAAGGTTTTGCTTCTCCCTCTCTCTCTGTCTCTGTCTCTCTGTCTCTATCTCTCTGTCTGTCTGTCTCTGTCTCTCTCTGTCTCTGTCTCTCTGTCTCTGTCTCTCTCTGTCTCTGTCTCTGTCTTTCATACACACACACACACACACACACACACACCTGACTTTCAATAAGGAGGAGATAATCCATAATCGTGAAAACTTTGCACCACGGTGCCTTTATTTGTATACCTTGTGTATACAAATTTTGTGTATCTTAAGTACATCAATACTTAATAATGGCTATTTTTGTTGATTCATTCATTCAACACCAGAGTGAGGTTGTAGTTGGAACATGGGCATTAAAGTCTGGAGAATGGCAGTACAAATCCCACTTTTGCTCCTCTGAGCCACTAAGTAAATCGGTTAACATTGCTTGTGCTTTAGCCCCCTCATTTGTCCGAAAAGAAAAAAAAAACCACAACATGTAAATATGAACATCGTAGAATTGGAAGATCTGGTCTTGGAGGTAGCTTTTAAATCCTTTAGCATACCTATATCAAGAGTTTAAGACTGAGTAAAGTCTGTTCAAATAATGGTGATGTTTTGTATACCAAGAACTCTTTTTACCTTTATAGAGGATCTTTTCACTTGTAAGGCTACTAAATTGTATTGCCTAAGAACACTTAAGGCTCCAAATGAATTATGAAATGAATGTATCCTGTTGATACTGGTAGCCTTGCTGTCCTGGGAAAAGGCTGGGTGGGATGTGATGCAAGGTCAGGGCCTGTTTCCACCCAGGATTGAGATCATTTTTCACTTCCTCATTCACCAATCAGGACAATTTAGCCCAGGGTAGATCAACCCAAGGAGTTTAAATTCTGCTGATGCTCTCTTACCTTCCAGACTATTTTTACCTAAGTCTCAATCAAAACATTAAGTTTTCTGTCCTAACACAAAACACTCAGATTTTGAAAAGCAAAGCAAAGTCTGATCCCCGCGGAGGCCAGAAGAGAACTGTAAGACCCAACAGTAGCTGAGAATGCAGACACACGACTTTTGTGGCCAAAAGACTGAGCCGAAATGTCTCCCAGTTGCTCTCTTGACAAAGCCTGATCTTAAATAACGTGTGAGTGCGGTTTCCTTGGCTGGATCTTTTAGTCAATACAATTACAAGTCTCTCAAGACCTTTGTAAATCAAAAGCTATTTGCAAAACCAATTCCAGCTAAGGAAAAGGGTTGAGAGTCCAAGTCAACCTGACAACATTTATTAAACTTTTCATCATTCCAGTAGATATAATAAACATTTACATTCCAGTCCCACTCAACTGTCAGGAAAGTACACAAACTGACCACAAAGTTGCTGATATCTTTCCCTGAAATGAAGGAACATAGATTTTGTTTATTCCTCTGGCTAAAGAGGACAAAGAGATGAAGAACTTCCTAGCACTTTCAGAGATTCACTTTTTGTTCCATATAAGCTTTCCAACACTTGCTACTTGTGTGAAGATTTAAACAGAGCATAGATAACTATCCATCCAAAAGAGCAAAGGATTCTTCATTAACATTAATTTTCTGTTCCATTCCATTCAACAAGCATTAATTAACTCTGTTGTACCAGGCACTGAATTAGACCCAGAGATATGAAGACAAGCAAATTAGAAAGCAAACAAAAAACAGCCCCTGCCCTTGAAAGTTTATATTATTTTGTGGGTTTTGAATTTGGGGAAAAAAGCCTTCCTTAGAGAAAAGTCTAATCTACTTGGTAAATAAAGTGGTTAAATCATTGAAAAAAAAAATCAGTAAAATTTTGACTCAAGATAATATCTATAATTCCCTTAGCACAGTGCTTGGCACACAGTAGGCATTATATAAGTTGTTACTATTATTATTTTTGAGACAACCTCCGAAGAACTGAAGTTATGGATCATCCAATGGGCAATTCAGAGGAGCATAGTGGTATGGGCTCACCACATCCCACATGAAGAATTCCAGAGAAGGAGCAATGTAAAGGATGTCATAGGGGGAAAAAAGATGGGGCAATTGTATATTGAGGCCAAGGGACAACTAAAGGATGGCTCATATGCTTCATTGGGAGGTACATAATGTCAAGAAAACCCAAGGCTGGCCCCAGCCCATCTGGCGGGTCTCCTGGTACAAGCCAAGGGGAAGACATGGAGTAGAGACCTACAAGATGGGCAGGCATGGATTGGTGGCGATCTGCATTGTGTAACACCCACACTGAGGAGATCATAGATCTATCACTGATATAGATTGAAGTCATGGAATCTTTTAAAAAACAATAACCACAGCTTGAATGACTTCATGTAACACGGAAAGCATTGGAATGAATTTTTTTAAAAGTTGAGTTTAAAAAAGAACAATAATAGCTTGCATTTCAGATAGTGACTTACAGTTTATACAGCATTTTACATCCTTTATCTCATTTTATTCCCATAACAGCCCTCTGAGGTTAAGGAGTACAAATGTTATTATCCCTATTGTACAGATGAGGCTCAGAAAAGGTAATGACTTACCTAGGGCCACTCAAGCTAGGAAATGACAGAGTCAGGTCTGGGACCAGGTTCCAGAATCTCAGACTCAAAGGGCCTTTGGAGGTCATGTATGTAGTCCAACCCAAACTCAAATAAATGATCCTTCTACAAGGTATCTGACAAACGGTCATCCTGTTTTTGCAGCCTCCTTTCATAGCTCCTAGTTCTGCTGCCTGCGGCAAAGCAAATAAAATGATTCTCTCTTCTGTGCAACAGACCTTTATATATTTGATAGTAGCTACCAAATTACCCTCCTCTCTTCATCCAGGCTAAATATCCTCAGTACTTCGCCCAGTCATCACATGATGTGATCTCAAAGTCCTCTGTCACTCTGGTTGTCCTCTGGAAACACTCAGGCTTTTAGACTCAGCCAGGTGGTGTAATGGCCGTGGCTTTGGGTTCAGACTCAAGAAGACCTGAGTGTGTTTGAGTCTCAGAGGCTTACTAGCCATGGGACCTTGGGTAAGTTACTTCACCTTTGTTAGCCTTGCCTTTCTCCTCTATTAAGTGAAGACGACAACAGCAGCTGTCTCACAGGGATTGTTCTGAGTCTCAAATGAGATAATTTATGGAAAGTGCTTCATCAGTCTTGAAGCATTGTATAAATGTTAGCTTTTATTTTTATCCATGCCCTTCATAAAATGTGCTTCCCAGAACCAAGATGATGATCCAGTGATGGTGTGACCAGGGCCAAGTGAAGAGATAATATCATCCAGGATTCAGCTAAGTGGAGCAATGGATAGAGACTGGATGAGGAATCAGGAAGACCTGAGTTCAAGTCCAGCCTCAGACATCTGCTACCTGTGTGACCCTGGGCAAGTCTCTTATCCTCTGTTCCTCATCTATAAAAATGAGGATGATAATGGCACCTTTCTCCCAGGGTTATTGGATCAAATGAGGTAGTATGTGTGTTGTCATTGTTATCATTTCTCTGGACACAATGCCTAGCTTAATGCAGCCTCAAACTGAATGTTCTTTTTTTGATTGCCCTATCACACTCAACTTATGTGGAACTTTTTAGTTCACTAAAAGCTTTAGATTTTCTTTTTTATTAGGTAAGCTGCTGTCCAGCTATGCCACCTTCATTTTAGCCTTGTAGGTCTGGATTAGAGTAGACTTTTTGGGTGAGATCTGTGAAGCTCTTATAATTAGATCGGCCACCAGGTGGTGCTCTAAGATCAAACTGTACCAATTGACTCAACTGGGCATGTGGTACACCGTAAGTCCTTAATAAATGTAGGTCAATTGATGTACACATATACTGCACTATCTCACAACCTCTAGCTAAGAGCTCACCACCAACTGAACACATTCATGCCAGAGCCATTCTAGGCACTTTCACAGGTTCCTCTCTAAGGGTATTGCTATTCTATTAATAATTACACATCAGTGATCTTCTTACCACAGACTTTATGGTTACATTCTTTGGAGCAATGGATCTGGCTGTCTGCCTCCAGAGCACCAGCTCTCCAAAAGCCCGGGGTTGGGGGAGTGTGAGCCTTTCAGCACTGGAGCAATTTCCCTCGGGCTCATACTGTCTTGGTAAATGATTTCATCACATGATCCACCATATTTAGTTGGTCCCAGCCATGCTTCACCATCCACCTTGGCCTTCTTTATGCTGTCCATCCTTCCACCATTCACTCCTTTCCCTTCTCCCCAATTTAATACTTTTGTTTGCACTGGAGTGGCCAGTTAACTCCAGTAGCCACTCTCATCCACCTGGTGATCACCCAGACCAAAGTACCCCTCCCAGGTTACTACTCCTCTATATGTTGTTTTCTCCATTAGAATTCAAGATCTTAGAGGGCAGCACTGTATTTTATAAATACATGCCTAGCACTCAGCACAGTGCTTGACACATAATACTTGCTTAATATTTTTCTTTAATTTATTCATTCAGGCAACAAGCATTTATTAAGGACTTACTAAATGCCAGGTATTATGCTAAATTAGGAATACAACTATAACCAAAAAAAAAAAAAAAAGACAGTTTCTGCCCTCAAAGAGCTTATATTCTAATGGGAGAAGACAAAATGTACAAAGCAACTGAAAAACAGAGAAGTGGGGGAATTCAGTGAGAACATGGCAGTCCAGAGAGTCAGAAGCACAGCCATAAGGTTTGGGCACATGCCCCAAATGGAGACCTTTAGAAGCATCTCACCAGTGGTAGGAGGAAATTGGATTGGGGACGGGTTGTTCCTGGATAAAAAGGTATTCTTTAATTCATTACTTTATCCTGCAAGACACATTTTAAAATTTAACTTGCATTGTTAATATTTTCTCCATGTTTTCTTAAGTCTAGACAATGAACAAAACAATAAATAAAGCCCAATTGCTAGTGTTTACTGATTTCTGTTGTATAAATGCTCACATTGAAAATTGAACAACTGGCTCTTGGGCATTAACTCCAGCACCCTCCTGATATGCCTGCATGTTTACTGTAACACCTGATGTTTAGGGGCAGCAGGTGGGATAGTATTAAATGAGGAGTGGAAACAGCAGCACGTAAATTTGTGAAACACCCACACCCACACCCACACCCACACACACCCACACACACACCCACACACACACCCACACCCACACACACACACACACACACACACACACACACACACACACACACACACACACACACACACACACACACACGCACTGCATAGTGCTGCTGATGTTGAGATCTGTGCTCATCCTTATTGCCCCCACCTCTGTAAAATTCGATATGCATCTTCCCTATATAATAGAATTGTAGGATTTGGGGGAGCTGTTTAAAATGTGTTTGTTTGGTTTTTAATTGAGTGATCTGAGTGGAACATACAAAGATTGTTTTTACCCCAAGGTAAATTGTTTCAGGTGTTGTTCATGGAGGCAAATATGTTATGCAGCAGTTAATCTTTTCTGATTTTTTTTTCTTTTTGTAATGGAGCTCAGAGCTAGATTGAAAATTCCATGTGGAACCAACAAAGGCTGGAAAACATGTCTTAAAATTACACTTTTAAAAAAAAATCAGAAATAACTGAAGACACCAAAACCAAACAATAAAACGTGTTTAATAAATATATTTCAATGAATTCATTCCAATGCAAGAAGAATGAAAGGCAGAGCATCTATGATGGATAGAGGGCTGTTCTGGTTTGAGAAAGACCTGGAGGGGGGGGGGGGAAGCGGCTAGGTGGTGCAGTGAATAGAGCACTGGCCCTGGAATCAGGAGGACCTGAGCTCAAATCTGGCCTCAGACACTTAACACTTACTAGCCATGCGACCTTGAGCAAGTCACTTAACTCCAATAGCCCTGCCCTCCCCCCTCCAAAAAGAAAAAAAAAATTAAAAAAAGAAAGACCTGGGTTTGAGTTCTAACTCTGATACATACTAATATTAATCTCCCAATACCTCAGGTAACTCTCTAAGAACAGGTGCTAAACTGTATTGGTAGAGAGAATTTCCTTACTTGGGGTTCCTTAGACCAGTGAAATCACAGGCAGGGACAAAAGCAATCATACCACTATATCAGTCACTCCACCTGACTTCCATCAGAATTTTCTGTCCATTTAATTTCCTTCATCTAGTTGGATGTAGTAGAAAGAATTCAAATCCAGTTTCAGCCTGGGCAAGTCATTTGAACTCAATCTGACTCAGTTTACTCTTCTGTAAAGAGAAGATAGTAACGGTACAAGGTGGTTGTGAGAATCAAATGATGATATTGGTAGAGTGCTTTGAAAATCTTAAAACTCTACATAAATATGCTGCTCTGACCATATCAACCTCTTCCCTCCACTCAATAAGCTCCAAAGCTCCTTATTGCCTCCAGGATTACATACAAAACCCTCTGTTTGGCATTTAAAGGCCTTCAAAACCTACCCCCTTGCTAAATTTCCAGTCTTCTTATATCTTACTTCCCCATATAAACTCTTTGAATCCATGACATTGGCCTCTTTGTTGGTAAGATAATGTGGGGGGATTCTTTTTCTTGGTTTGTACTTTTTTGCATGATGATCATCCTTCTGATATTGAACCAACTTACTCAGTATAAACCCTGGAGAGTTTTCTTACTGCATTGCTCTTTTCCATTGGCAAATATTTTAGTATTTTTGCATCTTTCATTAGTGAAATTGGTATATAATTTTCTTTTTCAATATTATCCTTATATAATTTAAAAATCAATATCATATTCCTTTCATAAAAGTCTACCTTTCTCTATTCTTATTAATAATCTTTGTAACATAAGGGTTATGGTTAAAAATTTGGAAGATTTCTGTTTTGAAACCATTTAGACTAGGTATTTGTAAGTGGGGGGAATTCTTTGATGACTTGTCTTATTTCTTCCTCTAAGACTGTTTTTTAAAAAAAACTAATGTATTTAATTCTTGTTTTATAAATTTAGACAATTTATATTTTTGCAAACAATAATCCATATCCTTAAAATTTATCTCTTACTTGGAATCTGCCTATAGATATGACTTATATGCCTAATTATATTCTGTGGTATATTAAGATCAGAGATGAAATGGAATCAGAATTGAGATGGCAAAAAGCTATCTGAATGAGGCTTGTGTGGTGTTAAAAGCAGTTGTCGCTGCTAAGGAAAAAAAGCAAGGAGGTAGAAGGCTGGATGGCTGTTTGGGCTATTGAGGTAGGGAGGGCTCACATACCTAATCAACTGACTTTTTCTTTTTTAATCAGTTGACTTTACACATAATTTCAGTTCTAGACCCTCATCTCTGGCTAATTCTTCTTTTGTTTTGCAAATGTTTGCCATAGGTAACCATAGGGAAGAGATCTTGGTTGGCTTGGATATCCCATCACCATTCATTCATTCATTCATTCATTCATAAGACATTCAATGCCTACTGTTTGCAGAGAGCCCTTTACTTTCATACTTAGAAGGATCTAGGGCACTCCCTCTATATCTCCTCATTCTGTGAGATTCTCCCTGATAGTATTTTAATGCTTGGGAGATACTAATGTACCTCTTGAGATGTCTATTGGGAGAGAGTCCTTGCTATTCTTTGAGCCAGGGGAACCAAGCTCAATGTCTTATTGTCCTTGTACCAGGAGAGAATCCCTACAGAATGAGAACTCCTCAAGGGCTATTTCACTTTTTTCTTTACTTGCCCAGCAGACAATGTTTCTGGGGTATGATAAGTACTTAATCGTGACTTGCTGATGAATGAACAAAAAACCTACTCCTCCAATTTGTTAGTAGATACATTAATAGAGATGCTGAAGAGTGCTGCATGCTGTAGTGAAAGGAGTATTATTCTCTTGAGTCAGAAGACTTTGGAAAAGATATTTGACTTTCCTTACCTGAAAAATGAGGGAATTGTATTAGATGACTTTGAAGAATTTTTCATTTCTAGATCAATAAGTCTATGAAAATTAGATAGATAAGGCTGATTATATGTTAATCCAGTGATTAAAATATAAAATGACCACTATCTTCCTCAAACATCCATTTTTCCCCTTTTAATACCATTTTAGAGAGTGATTCTCCCCCAGGCAGTTGCAATGGTGCTGAGGCTTCAAAGAGGAGCCAGATTGGCCATTTGGTATAAAGTAATAGTCCTTTATATGACATATTTTGACTCACACATGCCAAGGTTATATATCCAGCTTGACTTGAATCACCTAAACATTGGAGGATGGAGGGGAAGAAGAGGGCAATAAGTAGGTTACTAGAGTAGTACTTACTTTCATACTAGGGCAGCAGATGGCACTTGGTGGGGAAGGACAACAAAGGGCTGAAATCTGGGATGTGGCCAGAATCTTGGGCTTGATGATTTTCAGGCTATAGCATGAGGAAGAAGAACAAAAAGTCCATAATTTCCCTATGAAAAGTCATTCTCTGAACTTGCAGAATCATCATTCAAAGCTCTCATCATTCTTTCTTGTTGGAAGGAGACTCTTATCTCATTGGTCACTCCATGTATCTGAGTAGTTCAAGGAGGCAGATATGCCTAAAAGTCTTCTTTTTTTTTTTATTAAGTTGGTTTATTTACTTTTAGTTTACAACATTCAGTTCTACAGTCCCTTGAGTTTCAAATTTTCTCCCCCTGCCTCCACCCCCCATCATGGCAGCATGCACGCAGATATAGGATCTACAGATAAGAAGGATTGTAACTGATCGAATGATCAGTGGGAAAGAGGAAACAAAACAAAACAAGAAAAAGAAACAGAGCAAGTAGCTTGTTTCAACTGCACTCAGACTCTGCATCTCCTTTTCTAGATGTGGATATCTCCTTCAATCATGAGTCTTTTGGAGTTGTCCTATAACCTTGTATTGCTGAGAGGAGCTCAGTCTATTGAAGTTAGTTGTCACACATATGTTGGGTCTGTGATTGTGTACAAATTTCTCCTGGTTCTGCTCTTCTCGCTCAGCATCAGTTTATATAAGTCTCTCCAGGTTATTATGAAGTCCGTCTGCTCCTCGTCTCTTACAGCACAGGAGTATTCCATTACATTCATATCCCACAACTTGTTCAGCCATTCATGGGCGTCCCCTTGTTTTCCAATTTTTTGCCACCACAAAAAGAGCTGTTATAAATATTTTTGTACATATAGGTCCTCTTCCCACTTCTCTGATCTCTTTGGGATATAACCCTGGAAGTGGTATTGCTAGGTCAAAGGGTATGCACTTATTTATAGTCCTTTGGGCATAGTTTCAGATCGCTCTCCAGAATGGCTGGATCAGTTCACAGCTCCACCAACAATGCATCAGTATTCCACATCCTCTTTTTTTCCACATTCTCTCCAGCATTTATCATTTTGCTGTTTTGTCTGGCCAGTGAGATGTGGTACCTCAGAGTTGTTTTGATTTGCATTTCTCTAATCACTAGTGATTTGGAACATTTTTTCATATGCTTATAGATGTCTTTAATTTCATCTTCTGAAAACTGCCTGTTCATATCCTTTGACCATTTATCAATTGGGGAATGGCTTATATTCTTATAAATTTTACTCAATTCTTTGTATATTTTAGAAATTAGGTTTTTATCAGAGACACTGGTTGTAAAAATTCTTTCCCAATTTTCTACTTCCCTTTTAATCTTGGTAACATTGGCTTTATTTGTACAGAAGCTTTTCAATTTAATATAATCAAAATTGCCCATTTTGCATTTTGTAATGCTCTCTAACTCTTGTTTCATCGTGAAGTCTTCCCCACTCCATAGATTTGACAGGTAAACTATCCCCTTCTCTCTCAGATTGCTTACAGTATTGTGGCTAAAATTCTTATGGGGAGGAATGGGGAAAAGAGTGGATGTGGCTCAACCAGTTGTTTGGCATGAGAGATTCCAGATAGAGAGATAACAGAAAAGGGAAGGATCCCAATCAGAAGGAAACACTTCTAGATTATAGTCTCTTACTAAATAATGATGATGATGATGATGATGATGATGATGATAATGACGATGACAATAACAACAATGATGATGATGACAACAACAACCACTAGGCCTAGAAAACCAGAGAAGCTTTCTGGACTAACACTGATCCTACACAAGAGATCAGCAATGGGCTCATGGCCAATTCATTCATTCTGCTTCTGACCTGGAGTGCAGTTGATGGATCTCAAGCAGAAGAACACATCATTTCTAGACATGGAAGGAGAGAAAGTATATTCTCCCAGCCTGGCATACCAGCTCCTACATCTCAATCCCTCTTAGGAAATGAATCTCCCACTGTTACAAGTCTTTACAGTAGGTAATATGCTTCCCTGTGTAGCAATGCCTACAGTGCCAACAGTCAACTAAAGTTCTGGGTTAAATTATATTTCTGATCTCTGCTTAATTAGGTTGTCAGTAAGGCATAGCACCACCATTCATCGTTATGGAGGGAGGGGATTTACATTCCAAACAGCAATCAGCCTCCCACTCACCAACCTTGCTCTCCCTCTGTTTGCAGCATGAATCAAATGCTTTCTTTCAACTACAGAAATGTTTTGGTGGTGCAGAAATAAAGTTAGCCACATTGCCTATGCACAAACAGGGATGAGGATGCGAAAACCAACCACAGATGTATATGTCAATGGATAATAGTCCAAAACTATGAGGATCGAAATGCTTCACAGGACAGAAACCCTTCATTTAGTATAGTTCATTATGGTAACCATTGAACTTGTGGTATGAGCCAGAATCAATGATGAATTAACAAGGAGACACGGTGAGAAGGGCAACATCAGAGAGAAGTATGATGGGAAAAGAAGATGGGTAGGTTAGATAGTAAGAGCCAGGGTAATGAATGTACTATGCATGTATTTCATCAGTATACTCACAGTATGTAGAGATGTGGAGGAAGGTCATTGAGTGTACCCTCTGTGTAGGATTCTTGGGAAGACATGGCTGTGAATTAAAAAGGATGAGAAAGAGTCAATAGGTTGCAATCTCCATCTATTACAGCACTGGAATATGAGCCAGGTTTAGATGTTTTCACCCAAAATGTTAACATATTCCCACTTGGTATATCCACCTATACATTCCTTTTTTATTTATTTAAATATTTAAAATGTATTTAAATTAAATTTATGTAAATTTATTTAAAGATCATACAGATAGAATTAATAATAGCTACCATTAATACAGTACTTTAAGTATGAAAAATACTTGACAGATACTGTCTCATTTTATCCTCACAACAGCCCTGGGAAGAAGCTGCTATTATCATCACATTTTAAAGATGAGGAAACTGATGCAGAAAGAGTTTCAGTGATGCCCTAGGTGTGCAGCTAGTGAGCATTTGGGGCTAAATCTGAATTCAGGCCTTCCTGACAGCAGGTCCAGAGTTCAATGGAGTGACACCTCCTTCTCAGCCCATTTCTGGTTTGCCTGGGTAAGCAGCAGCAAGAAGAGTAACTAACCTGTGGTTAGCCTGTGAAATGCCATAGTCCCCTCCAGATATGTAAATGATGTGGAAACCTGGTAGGTGAAGATAGAATGAGATGGTTTTCAGCAGCCATCGGGCAAAGGTTATCATTTGCAATGACCAAGACAGATTTGTGGACACTTGGTCAAAAGAGACAGAAAAAGCGACAGAGGCAGAATCACTGAGACCAAGACAAAAATGGAGACAGAAGAGTATACTCTTATTGAAGAGGCAATTTGGGGTTAGTGTGATGCACTTGGAGCCAGAAAGATGTGGCTTTGAAGCCTATCTCTGACACTTAAAGCCAGAATATTCTAATTTTTTAAAAGTTATAATTATCTTCAGGGTTTTGTTTTTTTATTTTTGTGGCAAGATCAGTTAAACTTTTAGCTCGTTCTTGACTTGAAAGCATGGCAGGGTTTGTTCCACTTACCTGATGGTGACTCAGGTAATGCCTAATGATGGTGGAGACATTCTAGGGCCTCAGGTAATACTTGTTGAGTTCTCTGATTGCCTCATCCTACTTTTTTGCTGGTAACATGTTGCCCTGTGAAGCAATGGCATGCTGGGCTCATCTCTCTCTCTCTAATGGATGAGATCATGACTGAGTGCTGGGACACATCCTTCTGAGGAATGGAGGGAAGAGCAAGAGGGTGGGCTGAGAGCTGGAATTTTGAAGTCTTATCCGGTGCTGATCTATTAAGAACAATTTGGACACTTGGGGCAAGAAACTAGAAATACAGCCACTGGTCAACTTTGTAATTCATAAACAATCAGCTAAGAAGTGACTAAGAAGTCCATTGAGTGGGAGAGGGAACCAGCAATGGTAGTGGCTTCTTCTTTGCTGAAGAAATGCATATGTTCAGTCCTTTGCACCTTCTACATTTTGGTGTCGCAGAAAAAGGTCTAGTCACTTTGCCTTGGTTATGGCTCCAATCTTTGTGAGTATCTCTAAGAGCAGAAGACAGAGAACCGAATGGATAAAACTTCACACTGGATTGCTTCTGTTCTCAGAACCTAGCTCAGTGCTTGGCACACAGTATTTAGTGTTGTTTAGTCATTTTCAGTTCTGCCTGACTCTCTGCGACTCTTTTGGAGGGTTTCTTGGCAAAGATGCTGGAGGGTCACACAGCCAGTCAGCGTCTGAGGCTGAATTTGAACTCTGATCCATCTGACTTCAGACGTGGGGTTCTAGACACTGGATCACCTAGTTGCCCCACACCATAAGCACTTAGTAAATATTTGTTGATTGAGTGATTGTGTGATCCCAGGCAAATCACTCTCCTTTTCGGAAAAATGATGGGATTGGTCTTAGAAGATTCCTCTTAGCTCTAAATCTGTCATTCTATGATTTCCAGCCTGTGTGGTGTAAAGTGATTCCAGTTACCCAATGGAGATTAGAAAAATATGAATGCATAATGGATGAGGAGGACCAAATGGAACATTTTTCAAGAGCGCTAGAAAGTTTTGCCCTATGATATTCACATCCAGAGCTGTGATCATGAATATTTTTAAGCAGCTTGAAAGCATTCTCAAATCAGCTTTTTAAAAAGAGAATATTAGCAGTCAGCCCTTAGGGAAGTCATTGAGGCAGTCTGTGGCAAGGTAAAACTTTCCTGGGGCCATGGGGGCAAAGGACAAGGTGTACTTTTTGGTAGCTTCCTCTTTCATTCATTCTCACTAAGTAGAACTAAACTCTTGTTATTTTTCTGCCCAGGAAGCTCTGAATTCAACATCTGGGCTCAAAACTGAATTTCCCCCTTCCTTCGCATGCCGATTTAAGGTAGGTAGAGTAACAGGCCAATGACAGTGAGTGGGGCTACTCAGATAGAAAATATCCTTGGAATGGTACCTGGCAGTTTTAGAACTTAGGCTCCTTGAGGACAATGACCAATTCATTTTATTTTGTCTTTAGAGTCCCAGTTCCCAGAACAGTGTCTGACACATAGTAGGTCTAGATTAATAAAATGCTTCATTGATTGATACCAGTTTGGGCTTCATTTCAATAGCGCCAGCTTCCCGTCAATCATGAACACTAAAAACTTCTGCCTGAATCTGCCAGTTTTGTCTATAATGGACTAAAGAACAGCATGTAATATTTATAAATATCTGAGTGTTTTAAATCACACTTTATCCCAGTTCTCAATAAAGTCTTTTGTATAGGCAATAACTTAGAGAATCCTTGGGGACTGGCTTTGCTTCCTTCCTGGCGTCCGTAGCTCCATATGCTTCATTCATATGGGGTTCACAACCATGGACACAGTTGCAACCTACCATGCCTTTGATAAGAGGTTCATGCCTTGACGAGTCTCAAAAATCCACAACCTGGTTAGGGAACTTGTTAGAGGAAAGCTCCTTTGAATATAGAGAGGTTGAATCTTAAATGACAGGCCTCATTCCACTTTTTCCATCTTCATAGGACCTGCCAAAACTTTCAGGGAATAAGAAGAATAGGACTTAGCTGTAGCATGGAAATGACATTCTGTCTCATGGGGCTATGGAAAGGGGAAACTGACAAAAAATGATTTCATTCCATTTAATTAAACGAGTGTTTGTGGCAGCAGGCACTGGAATGCAAAGACAAAAATGAAATGGACCTTGGCCTCTAGGAGCATACTGTCTACTGCTGTAAATTCGATTATAGCAAACTTCAAACAGACTCATATTATTTTATTGTACTGAAATTGGGGCATCTAGGTGGTGCAGTGGAGAGGATGCTGGGTCTAGCGTCAGGAGGACCTGAGTTCAAATGTGACCTCAGACACTTAATAGATGGGTCACAACTCTGTTTCCCTCAGTTTCCTTGTCTGTAAAATAGGCTGAAGAAAAACATGACAAAACACACTCCAGTATCTTTGCCAAGAAGACCCCAGTAGGGCCATGAAGGGTCAGACTTGACTGAAACAACTGAACAACAAAACAATCAAAGCTAAAATTGGACCTGAAATAAGGCAATGGCCAGGGTTCAGTAGGGCTCAGTCTTTTGGATGTGCCCACGTTTTCATCTTGGTGATTTTGGCAGCAGAAACCTCAGTTTTCATATGAAAAATGAGAAGGTTAAACTCCCCCTTTCCAGCTCTAGATCTGGCCTCCTATAATCACTGAAGGAAGGGATGGAGGTAGGGGTAGGGATGGGAGTGTTCGATATACTATATACACAGGTAAATAAGTTGAAAGTACACACAGTATATACAATATAATTTCAGGAGAGTGGGTGACACTAATAACTGGGGATCAGAACATGACTTCTATAGGGTGGCCAGCTGTTTAACCCAGGATTCTAAGAGGCAGAGATGAGACAAGAAAATTCTAGACTGTTGTACTCTAAAAACGTGGGATAAAAATCAGGTGAAGCAAAGTTCTTATCATTCATAAGATTTGTGGGGGTGGGGGGGGTGGATCTCAAATGCCATCCAATCTAATCATTTTGTTTTACAAATAAGGAAACTGAGATCCATGGATAATCCCGTAGGACCGCTGGTCTACAGCTGAAAGAGTTCCTCAGAGGGCATCTAGTCCAACCCTATCTTTTTACAAAATTGACATTGAAGTCTAAAGTTGGATAGGTAGTAAGTAGGAGATGGGGAACTTGAATCCAGGTTCTGTGCTTCAAAGCCAATGCTCTTTCTTCTTGGTCATTCAGTCCTTTCCATAAGGGCATTTCTAAAGATATGACTCCTTTTCTTTAGATCAGTGGTTCTCAACTTTCCTAATGCCACGAC
The DNA here is from genome assembly GCA_028646515.1 of Pseudochirops corinnae. Classification (NCBI taxonomy): domain Eukaryota; kingdom Metazoa; phylum Chordata; class Mammalia; order Diprotodontia; family Pseudocheiridae; genus Pseudochirops; species Pseudochirops corinnae. The sequence goes on along the minus strand of CM053590.1, from coordinate 24,973,063 downwards.
TCTTTAATATTTGTATGTAGGTGTATCTGCATGTGAGCAAACCTTCCTGGAGACAGATAGAGGAGTGATGTCTCCGTTCCTAAGACCACTGGAAATATGTGTTTTCTGATGGTCTTAGGCGATCCCTGTGACCCCTGTGAAAGGGTCATTCGACCCCCAAAGGGGTCACGACCCACAGGTTGAGAACCACTGCCATAGATGATCGTTCTGTTATTAGGCAGAAACAAAATTGTAGGTTCAATACCTAGCTTATGCAGGAAGATAGTGTCTCTCAAGCTGTGAACAAATTCCAGATTCTAAGTTAGACTCTTTCATAATTTGTATTGATTCTTTCTTGCCTATTAGGCCCTACTTATTATACCAGAGCGATAATTTCCCAATGAACTGAAAGAATTCATTTAAATTCCCAGTGACTGCTGGAAGAATCAAGTGTAATTTGTCACCCTATTTGATAGATTGTGGCTAAGTGCACAAATGTGTATGAGAACATAAAGCCAGAGAGAAGCTTTAGGATAATAATATTTGGAATCACGTATATTTTCAAATCATTGGCAGAACAGAGTTCAAAATATTTCCCGGTGTTGGACCAATAGAATGACTGTTGGCATTAGTACTTAGTTTCAAATGAATCTGGAAGCTAGGGTTTAAAATTCAGTAGACAGAAACTTTACCCATATTTTACCTCTCACCGGGAGACTGATCACTGGTACTTGACCCCAAAACCAATTGTCTGATTTTTGAGGACACCTTAAAATGTCCCAGAGCAGAATGCTTGATTATTTAGCTTGGGGAAAAGAAGGCTTAGGGGGAACATAATAGTTGTCTTAAAGTATTTGAAGGGTCCTCAACTCAAAGAAATATTAAATTTGTTGGGCAGAATTAAAAGAAATGTGTAGAATTTAAGAGAAAAGTAGGTCTAGACTCAAAGTAAGGTAAAACTTCCTAACAGACCTTGATTAAAATATAACTGGCTGCTTCAGCTGGTAATGGGTTCCTGCAACCACCACCCTACCATCACCCCTGGAGGTCTTCCCATCCCAAATGGGTTTATCAACAATCAGAGACAACGCAAATTGTCTGTCCAACATCCAAGAAGAGTGGGCATCCTTGACCCAGACCTGAAACTTTCTTTCTGGCTCCATCAGCCTTCTTTGGCTCCATTATTCCTACAATAATGCTATATTGTACCAGCTAGATCAACTTCATTTCTTGTCTCAAGAGGCTTATTAGACTAGTAGATCATGAGGATGCTGTTTGTGGTTTACCTAGGCTTATAGACTGGCAAGAACATGCATGAATGCATCCCTAGTCTAACCCCTTCATTCCACAGAGGAGGAACCCAAGCTCTGGAGAGGTTAACTTTTTCCAAGGACAAACAGGTATTAAATGATAGAGTTGGGATTGACTTTGATGACAGGCTTAATGTTCTTTGCATTGCCCTGTTTGGCAAAGTGCTTAAAAAGTTTTCATGTTATTTTGATGGACAAAATGGAGAGATGTGGGCTAGGTAATATTCAGTTAGGACAATAGCTAAGCTGGCTACATGATCTGACTGAGAGAATAGTCATTAAAAGTTTCTCTGTGTCATCATAGAGGGAGGTCGTTAGGGATTTGACTTTCTTCTGTTTCACCTTTTTATTGAAGACTCAGCTGAAGGCATAGATGGAACATTTATAAAATTTGCAGATGGCACAATGTGAGAAGGCCTAGCTAACACATCAGATGACAGATTTAGGATACAAAAAGATCTTTACAGGTTAGAATGCTGGGCCAAATATGGAGAGATAAAAATAAATTCCAACACTTAGATTAAAAAAAATTCACAAATACAAGTTGCTAGAAAATAGTCCATCTGGAAAAGAACTTGAGGTCTTAGTGGATTACGAGCTTGATATGTGTCAATAGCAATAGAGCAGCCAATAAAACTAATGTGGTATTAGACTGTATTCCGAGAGGCATAGTGTCAAGGATTAGTGAAGAAATGGCCCTACTATGTTCTATACTGATCAATTCAGTACTTCTATGGTCATTGAAATAAATTCAGAAGGTATACTAGAGGCCTCTCTTCCAATCCCTTCATTTTACAGGTGAGAAGGGTAAGCCCCAGAGATGTTTTATCCAAAGTCAACAAACACTAAGTGGCAGAGTCAGGATTCAAACCCAGATCCTCAGATTCCAAGTCTTTCATTTGGTGTTCCTTCTTAGGGATCATATTTTAGAAGGGATATTGGCAAAAGTTATTGGCAATACTGACACTGAGAGCATCCAGAGGAGGGAGACCTGGATGGTGAAAGGTCTCAAAGGCCATCCAACAAGTGGTTGAAAGAATTGATGGTGTTACCCTGAAGAAGAGATAACTGAAGCATCACATTTCAGCTGTCTTCAAGTGTTTGAGAAGAGCTGTTGGGTGGAAGAGAAACTATAGGTTTATTCTGTTTGGTTCAAGAAGGCAGAATGCGACCCAGTGGCTGGAAGCAATAGAGAAGCCAATGTGGACTTGATGTAAGGAAAAGCTTACTAACAAATTAGAGATGTGGAAAAGTGAACTGCACTTTCTTGGGAGGGAGAGGGTGCTGGCCATACCCTCCCACACCAGAGGTCTTCAGGCAAGAGTTGGGGATCTTGTAGACTGGCTTCTATTAGGGTACATGTTGAAAATAATGGCCACCATGATTCCTCCCAACTCCAAGAGTCTATGATCATAGGAAACTAGTGGTTTGTTCACATTTCCTAGTGTGTGTATCATAATTACATTTTGCTTATTTGTGTTTGTAGCTTATCTCTCTATTATCAGCTAGGTAGCACAGCATGTATGGAGTCAGGGAAACCTAGGTTCAAATCCAACTGCAGACTGCTTATGTGACCCTGGGCAAGTCACTTGACCTCATTCATGCTCAGTTTTCTCATGTCTAAAAATGGGAGTAAAAATAGCACCTCCCTCCCAGGGTTGTTGTGATTTTCAAAAGAAATACCAAGTTAACCTTAAATCACTATAGAAATGGTAGCTGTCACTATTGTTAGACCATATACTCTAAGAGGGGAGCAACCAGAGTTTAGATAACCTGTGTATCTCCCTTAGCACAGTGCCCTGCACATAGTAGGCACTTAAAATGTTTATTTAATTATTAAATTATATAGTTTTACAAAGGAAGTATTCTCTTGGCTTTTATACCAGTGCTCTAGACACTGGTATTATTTCCTTCTGTATAAATAGTCTGGTTCTTATGCAAAACCACTACCCTATTTATGAAATCTTCTTCCTCTTGGATCAGTAGACTAAGCTGCTGATTTATAGCTGCAATTGATTTTCATACACTCTCAATGGAGTTACCAATTTGGCATTCAGTCGGGCCTCTGGCATCTTCACTGAGTTTGGGGACTGATCCAGAGCCTCCATGAAGAGCCCAAGACATTCCCAGTAGGAATTCCCTCCTGGCTCAACTATGAGGCTGTAGCAAAGGTCCCATTTTGTGATAGACTAAAGGTGAGGCATATGTATGGGATCATATTTTCTTGATCCCAAATTCAGACAAGGGGATTTTTTGCTCCTAGTTTGTGATATTTTTTCTCTTTGTTTTAATTCTGCTTTTATATCACTTTCATTTCCAAATAATTTCCTCCCTCTCCCCTACCCACTGAGCCACTTTTTGTAACAAAGGATTTTTTTAAAAAGCTACCCGCAGTGGAAAAAAGCAATTCCACCAAATTATGTATTTATTTCTATTAAAAGTAAATGGAGGCCTCATTAGCAGTGTGATCTTTTATGAAGAAGACTTCTTTTTATTTCATTATATTACAAGGATTTACTATGGAGGCAGATGGCTGTGCCGAGGAGCTGGACAGGATGACAGGATGGAGGGAGGTAACTCCAAGGGGTATGATGAGCCCAGGGGGGAGCAAAGATTCTTTAGTTGTCTGTATTCCTCTCCCCAGTGCCAGGTACATTGACTGGTGCATAGGGGACACTCACTTAAGATTTATTGATTCCTTTTCACCCCCATCTCTTAGAATCCTTAGTTTCTTTCCAAGCTCAGCTCAAAGAGATCCTCCATGAGGACTTTCCTCAGCCTCCCTGGTGGTTAATGCTTCCCAGACCTTTTTTGTTTTGTATTGCATATATTTTACATATATTTATGGGTTCCTCCAGGTCATCATGCTGTTATTTGCATGTCCCCTCCCCCTTCTACTTCTTGCTCTGAGAACTATAATCAAATCAACACTACTATTGCTTCAGCAAACAGCCTATAGGTGAACTGCAATGTGGCTCCATTCACCAACCAGCCAAATCACTCTTTCCTGATCCCCTACTGGTGAAAGAAAGTTGTTTTCTAATAGTCTAGCTTGCAACCTAGGAGAGATGAACTTAACCTCTAGGGAGACTTTAGGGCAGGGGTGGGGAACCTTGCAACCTCAAGGTTACCTATGGCCCTCTAGGTCCTCAAGAGCAGAAGGGCTACTCTTGAGGACCTAGAGGGCCATTGGGGGCCTCAAAGCTGCAGGTTCTCCACACCTACTCTAGGTAATTAGGAGACTGGAGTGATAGGACCTTATCCAAGGTGTCAGATTTAGGGGGTACTGAGAGCATTTCAGACTTCCATAGAAATTATAGATTTTTCTTTTTAATTAAGATGGAAAGTTAACTAATATAAGAAACTACCAGATGGAAGACTGGGGCATCCTCTTCTGGGACATACTCTTTATCCCTCATCCCCATTCAGTTTTTGCACGGTGGCCTTTTAAAAGGCCTGGCCAAATATTCTGAGATCTCTGTTTACTGACATCCCACCCCTGCTCAACTGAGAGTTCATGTCAGGGTACTTGACCCAAGCTCATTTTGTGGTACTTGTCTTGGTGTGAGAAAGTCTTAGTTGTAGTTCTTGTCTAGTTATAGTCAGCAAAGTAAGAAGGTGATAAAAACAACAAACAACTCTCTGTGGGCAGAAGGCATATATTGCCCCTGAATTTCGGAGATGAAGGCTGCCCCTCTTCCAGATCATTCAGGACAGTAGTGACCAATTCTACTTACTGCACTATCTTCTTAAAACATCATTTGAAAGCCATTTCTAACTCGATGGGCTTTCACACCAGAAGAAGTCATTATCTCACCTAAAACATTGACAAAGAGTCCCATTTTCGGTGGTTCCCAGCAGAGCAAACTCTGAAAGAGATTTCAAGTGTAAACAAGTCTACAAAAATGCTTTTATCAATCAAGTAGAGGAAATGAAATAGCCAGATATATCTGTAGTGTTTTGTAATCAACAGTGATGGACCTCTGGAAAAAACACATCTTTTTGAATGAGTTTAATTATCCCTGATTTTCTTTAAGAATCAATTCACACATCACCTTGTATAGGAGGCCTTTCCTAGTTCCCCCAGATGCTAGTGCCTTCCTCTCTAAGGTTATCTTGTGTGTGTGTGTGTGTGTGTGTGTGTGTGTGTGTGAGAGAGAGAGAGAGAGAGAGAGAGAGAGAGAGAGAGAGAGAGAAAGAGAGAGAGAGTTTGTGTACATGTTTCCCTTATTAAAATGTAAGATCCTTGAGGGCAGGGACCTTTGTTCCTTTTTCTTTGCATCCCTGGTGCTTATCATGGTACCTCATACATAGCAAGAGTAATAAAGGCTTATTGAATAAGGAATGGGGAGAGGGGTATTGATTTAGCTCCCACTCCATGTAAATTCAGTGAAAAGATGTTTCCCCCTGACACATTTATCATATAAGAAAAAACTCATTTGTTCAGTAGATACAAAAGTGCAACAGGAAGACCGTTTGAATTATGTGAGGGACTTGGTCACAATCTCTGGGGTCTAAACCGTGGTGCTTGTTGAAATTAGGGATTTGTACAAATGGTGAGCTGGGAGAGAGCATTCCAGTCAAATTCCTGGGAATAAATCATTTGGGAAGTGGAGAAGAACACTGTGACCACAACCTCAGTCCCTCCCTACCCTAGCCAGAGGAGGATTAGAGAATTATGGACTTTCTTTCAGTATTCTAACAGCATCCCTAGAACAGCTCTAATGGCATTGTCTGAATTGAGAGACAGGAATAGGCTAGACAAAACAAGAAAAGTAGATTCAAGGATCTACAAAAGAGCCAAGAATAGAAAAAGCTTCACTACATCAGGAAAATTGTGAGGACTCCAGTAAAGGGGGCTTTGAGTTACTCCTTTGCTGAATGTATTCTCTAAACTTGAGTCCACTTCTCCTTAAACTCTATGTGCACTGGTGGGACTGTGTTGCAGACTTGAGGGAATTTTCTTTCTACTTTTCTTACTATATTATGTGGTAAATATCCTTTTATAAAAGTTAATTAACTCTAAGTGATATCAACTGATAATCATAAGGGGCAATACACCAATGGGGGCTCATGAGCTCTAATATGAAATCAAATACATCTAGTTCTTACTAGATATACTTTTTTTGTCATGGTTAGGCAGTTTGATGAAGTCTATGGACCATTTCTCAGAATAATATTTTAAAGGCATAAAAAATGAATAAGATTACAAAGGAAACAAATTATATTGAAATAGAGCTATAAAAATATTTTTAAAACAAGATGATAGACTCTAGGTTAACAACCTTTGCATTAAAAAAACAATCCCTAATCTCCCAGCATTACCCTAGATTCCAAAGTAACAATAAATAACTGAGCTTCAGGGACCCAGACTGACAATAAGAGGGGAGTTAGGGGGAGTGGCTCCAAAGTATGTTTTAGAATTAATTGACAGACTAATTGATTGACTATTTGAAAGAACCTGAGCATTCTAATGAATCTGTACCTGCCAAGGGGAGTGATCCCAAGGAAACACACACACACACACAAATTTCTATGTGGCTTCCAAGTAAGAAAATTGAAGGGAGTTGGCTAATTGGTCTTTAAGAATACTCCTCTCCACGCTCTCTTCCACCCCCCAGTTCCAACACTATATCACTCTATTGGCCTGAGGAAATAACCAGGCCTGTCATGGGGCTCTCTACTAAATGGCTCCTACTTGTCTCTTTCAGGAAGGGCTGAGCATCACTCAAGACAGTTCCCATATTTATGATTATCCAAATACCCTGGCCCGGAAGATTCCTGGTTGTCCTTATGGATGAGGCCTTGATCTATCCCTCTGCCCTACCATTCCCCTTTTAATTTTCTTAGTTGGTCCCTAGGGAGATAATAATAGCACTTACCTTCCAGGGGTGTAAAGATCAGATGAGATGGTAACTGCAAAGTGTTTAGCATAGTCCCTGGCACGTAGTAAGCTCCATATAAATGTGATTTAAGGTCTGTGATGATGAGGGTGACACAGTGAAGGTCAGAGGGAGGAAATAGCCCATGGTAAACACCCCAAAAGGGGTCAGGAAGAGGCAGACGTGACTGAAACATAAATACAGAGGGAGAGATGATTTCTGCCGGGGATAATCGCCTCCGCCATGAAGCCTTCTCTGATTTCCCTAGTCAGAGTACGTGATCAGAGGTGAAGGGCTGGAAAGGCCATGGGAGGCCTCGTGTTGAACAGTTGTGGCAGGGAACCTCCCTCGAGCTCCCAGATCACTTACTTGTGAGGCTGCCCGTCTGTCTATCTTCTTCTGGCATGTGCTTGCTCCACTGCCCCTTGCTGCTCTTGCTCTTTGTCCTTCATTCTCAAAGAAGACCATGACATCAGGGAGGTGAGGCCATGACACGGAAATGAACTGGATTTAGGTGAGGCAGGGCTGTGCAAAGTCACCAGCCTCACTTTCTCCTCCAGAGCCATCCGGGGCCAGTGGCCAGCTGTGGATCAGGATGACTGGAGATGACCCAGGATGCAGTGGGAAACCTTGATCTTTTCAAGCGAAGGTCTTTAACAGGTCTCAGATTGACTGAAGTAGCACCCATTCAGTGATTAAGGCTTTAAAAAAAACGAGGACAACAATGTCCCCTTTGGGGTAAAAAAAAATTGATCTGGGAGGGGAAGATCCTCAGAGTTTCTGGTCAAAATAGAAACGATTTTTAATTTACATTCATTATGGGTTAATCAGGGCCCCAAGCAGTGACCAAGTAGGGCTTGGTCTGGGACCAGAGTAGTTGGGATAACAACCTTTATTTAACCTATCTATGAGGACAGCTTCTATTAGAGGTAGGATCAGGTTCTGAAAACCCATTCTCATGAATAATGAGCTGAAGTTTTGTGGGGATTTTCCCCTCTCCATCACCATTAGGAAACAACAACCTGTTTTTCTCATTCTGGTTTGTTTCGTCTCAGAAATATTGATTTATGCCTTGCTCAGTTCAGAAATGATTGCGAGGGAGTATCCATTTATTTCCTCACTGTCCCCACTTCTTCTCCTCCTCCTCACACCCTCTGGTATCTGTCCCAGCTTCTCTTACTCTCTCTTTACTAATTGTCAATGCCAGGACATATAGACCTGTTCCTTATAAATATGATTTATTCAGGTTATGAGATTCTTTTAGTCTTTGAAGGAAAATGCCAAAGAAACCAGATAACAATAATAACAAAATATTTTGAAACAGACTCTTAGTGTCATTAAATCTCAAAGCTGGCAGAACCTTAGAGGTCATCTGGGTCCAATCCCTTTTATAACTACAGTGTCAACTCCCTGGTCTCCCTGAAGTGTTTTCTTGACTCAGTCCTTGCCAATTGACTCTGGTGTCACAAAACAATTTCAGGAATGATCCTGGACAGAAGACTATATTTGAGGTCAGAGAACCCAAATTCAAATCCTGGCTTTACCATTATACCTTGTATAATGTTGGATGATCTACTTAAACTCTCTTGGCTTCAGTTTACTCACCTGTAAAATCGACTTGGACCAGATGAGTTCCCAGGCTCTGGATCCAAGCTCCATCCCTGGTCCTCCATGATGCTCCTAAAAGGGGCATCACTTGAAAATCACTTCTCAGTCACTTCAAGTATCTATACTGGCATCCAGGGCTACTAAGATGAACGAGACTTTCCCATGCAGATCCTTTGCTTATACCAAATGTTTTTGTCTTTGCATCCCTAGCACTTACCCCCAATTAAGCACATAATAGGTACTTAATAAGGGCTTGTAGAATTAATACAGATTAAAGCAACAGGAACAAGAATGTTTCCCTATAGCTCTAGCAATGCTTATAATGTCTATGTGTATTCAAATAATAGTAATATTCTTATAATAAATGTTTATGGGTTAAAATAATAATAGTAATAATGATAAAAGCACAGTTTACATTTTATAACATATTTTTATTACATTTTTATATGAAAGTGTTTAATTTTATACATTTATGACACTTTATAGCACTTACAATTAAAGTGCTTTGTACATGTAATAAGGGCCCTTCCCCTATCCCCCTGGTCCCAGGATGCCCTGTTGCCATTGGAGAGAAGGGGTCCTGATTTCAGTCCCATGTACTAGTCCTTGAGGGGCTTACAATTAAAGATGAAAATCAGCCTTCTGATGAGCTGCTGACCTGGAAGGGCTGATAACTCGATGGACCTTTTAGAAGAGCAGACAGTTTCTGTGGACCTCTCTTATCTTTGGATCTCCATGTGGCATCATATGATACCACTGAGGGTAGAGAGTGATGGTCCTTCTCTGTGGAGTATCTTAATGAGCCCACTGCTGATGCCCATGCAAAGTGCAGACTCTTTTCCTAGGGTCCCTGGCTGCCTCTGTTCTTTCCAAGTCTGTTGTTTGCTGATCTTAGGCAGATGAGCATCCTTTGATAAGCCTACCTAGGGCCTTTTGAGTTCTGAAAGGTCAGGAGGCCCCAGGAGGCCTGTGAGCATAGCAGCTATGGCATCTCTGAAGATCAGCAGTGACAGATGGAAAGGGAAATTTCTTTATTGAATAGACCAGTACCTGGAAAGATGATCAAGCTTGTCTCTTGATCAGTAGATCAGTCAATAAATGATATTGCTAAGCATTGTACTAAATGCTTCAAGATACGAAGAAAGATGGAAGAAAGTCCATGCTCTCAAAGTCTAACGGGAGAGACAATGTGCAAATCGCTATGCATAGCCAAGATATATATGGGATAAATTGGCGATAATCAATAAAGAGAAGGCCCTAGCATTAGGGCGATTAGGAAAGGCTTCTGGAAGAAAATGAGATTTTAACTAGGACTTGAAGGAAACCAGAGAAGCCAGCCAAGGTAAAATATAGAATGCCTGATTAGCAATCTTGCAAAACTGTTTTATGTCCTAATGAGGCTTAAATGTTATCCACCCAGCTGGTTGTAACTGCAGTTATAAGTTAAGTTACTGAACCCTGTTTGTTCTGTTAATTATGTTCATGTGTGCTATAATTCTTCTATGTTTAGCATTTCTTCCTGTGTAGGAATAAATTACTTGTCCCATAACTAAGAAACATTGTACATTGAGTCTGTCTTTTACTCCTCATATTGGGGAATTTTTTAATATCATGGATCTCTTTGATAGCCTGGCAAAGCCTATGGATCCCTTCTCAAAATAAACACATAAATTAAATTAGGGTTAGAAAAGAAACCAATTCTATCAAAATACAGTTATCAAGTTATTTTAAAAACAACATGTTCATGAACTGCAGATTAAGAACCCCTGGCTTAATGACTACAGCCTGTATTATTACCATATAATATAATTATACAGCATAATATATATTCATTATATATAATTATATGATAATAATATATAATATACAATTACTATAATTAGCATTGTCCCCATGACACTGGGTGGCAGGGTGGAGCTGGGGGACTCAATTTCAATGTGCCAATGAATGTGAAAATGGGGGACTTCATCCCTCTAATTAGAGGTCAGACTTCCTCAGGACTGAACCCGCTACAAAACAGAGCATCTTGGTACAGAAAAGGTGGGGATGATTTCCCTGAGCCCTTTGGGGCTCATGAAAGCACTAGACCTACTTCACCTCACTTGAGCCTCATAACAGTTCTAGGAGGCAGATTGTATAAGGGTTATTATTCCCATTTTACAGATGATGATATAGCTGAAGTCTTGAGAAGCCAAATGTATTGCCCAAGGTCACAAGGTCAGCACGTGAGACAAAGTTGTACCAAGTCATCAAGCTTACTCTCTCTTCCAGAGTCATTGAAGTCCAGTGGCAGGAAAAAAGTCAAGACTTGAACCAAGGTCATTTGGCTCTGCTGCTCCATCCACTACAATATGGCACCTCCTGATGTCAGAACTTCTCCTAGCTTTCCAAAGAACCGATTTGGCAGTATTTCTATATAACGGGGAAGGACAATGTAAGCTTCCCAACCCACTTTCTGCTTGAGTGAAAATAGACTCAGGGAAATCTCAGAGAAGATTCATTCATTCTTAGGCTCATAGATCTAGAGCTAGAAAGGACCTGAGAAGTTCATTGCCCACATTTTACAGATGTCCAAAGCCTGGGGAGGTTAAATAAGTCTCTCAGCATCATATGCCTAGCAAATATCTGATGTAGATTTTGAATACAGGTCTTCCTGATCCCAAGCCCAGTGCTCTATTTCTCCATCCCAATGCCCCTCATCATGCATAATCCTCCCCTTACACACTCTACATTCCAGCCACAGCCTATGCTGATTCCCACACCTGGTTTTCCATCTCCACCTCCATGTCTTTACACAGACTTTCCCCTATACCTGGAATGCTCTCTCCCCTTGCCTCCATCACATAGAATCCCCAGTTTAATACAAAGCTCATCTTAGCTACTATTCCCCAAAGAAGATCATTTCCTTATCCCCCAGTTATTAATATTCTCCCCACACAACCAAATTAGTTCATATTTAATAATAACAACAATAATAGCTAACATTTAGATAGCTGTAAAGTTTGCAAAGCACTTTACATATATTGACTCATTTGATACTCATAACAATGCTAATTTAATCCCCATTTAACTGAGTCCAAGACAGATAAATAATTTGTTCAAGTTCATATAGTTTGTAAGAGTATAAAGTAGGATTTGAACTCAGGTCTTCCTGAGTCCAAGTCCAGAGCACTGTCCACTATGCCATTGGTCTCCCTAATATTTAGTTCTGTATCTCCATGTTCACATTTTTCCCCTAAGTAGGTTGTTAGCTCCTTAAGGGTTGGAATTATTTTGCTTTTTTCTTTTAAATGCCATAATGCCATGCCTGGTACATAGCAGACTCTCAGCTAGTGATTATTGTTGTTGAAATGATGGTTCAAATTTTAAGTAGCATGGGAAGGTATCTGGGAAGACCAGTCACTTATACAAGTACTGTGTGGCATCGTACATATGATGACCAACCTTGATAAACTGGACTATCCTCAACAATGCACAGCTAAAGACAACTCTACAAGCCTCAAGAAGGAAGGAGATACCTAAACTCAGAGAAAGATATAGAAAGACTATAGTTTAAATGGAGACTGAAGC
>CM053590.1:24944967-24960214 GCA_028646515.1 Pseudochirops corinnae | reverse complement strand
CATATTATCCCCATTTTATAGATGAGGAAGTTGAGGTGAAGATAAGTTTTATGTATTTTATGTGTATATAATATATAATAAACATATATATAATATGTATTTCCTACACAGTCCTGTAAATATATTTTTATATATATTATCCCCATTTTATAGATGAGGAAATGGAGGTGCTCAGAAGTAAGGTGATTTACTTTGGCTCACACAGCTTAGTCAGGGGTTGCAGGTGGATTTTGAATCCAGGTTTGCTTGTGCTCAACTTCAACACTCTAATTTACTAATCCAGACCTCAGCTTGACTTAGAAATATGGGTGAGCGTTATGATAATAAAAATAAAGCCAATATGTATAGGAAAATGTGTTTCAAGTTTCAGAAAAGCAACTTATATATGAACTTTCCAAACACACTTCATTGATTGAATAGAAGGTGGTAACTATTGCATATAATGTCTCCCTATAAATGAGGCAGAGGCTTATTGTTACTATTGCTATGGCTGCTGCTATAAGTCAATTGATAAGCATTGGTTAAGTGCCTACTATGTGCCAATTACAATGCTTGGAATGGGGTATATAAGTTCAGTGAATGAAACAATGCCTACTTACTGCTATTGATTCCATTTAGATAACACCTTGATGTCTGCAAAGAGTGTATGTATGTACGTACATATATATGAGATATGTGTGTGTGCATATACATATATATTATATATATATATATATATATATATAAACACACATATATATTCCTCACAATGACACTATGAAATGGGAACCTGAAGAGTGAACAAGGTAGAAATCTCTGCTATAGGCTAGAAATAATTTTATGGAGCAGAGAGTTCTGTTTAGAGTCATTATAAAAAAGAATTGTTTTCTGGTTAAAGGAGACCATAGATTCAGAGGCATAAGGTCCAATCATACTAACAAACTTCCATGGCTCCCTGTTACCTGCAGGATCAAACAGAACACCCTGTGCTTGGCTTTTAAAGCCCCTCCTACCTTGGCCCCCTCCTGCCTTTCCAATGTTCTCAGCCCTGCATGCACTCCAAAGACACTGGCTTCTTTGCTGTTCCTCTTATAAGATGCTCCATCTCCTGATTCCAGGCATTTTCACTGACTGTCCCCCTTCCCTCTTTCTTCATCTCTGTTTCTAAGCTTCTGTGGCTTCCAGGTCTCAGCTGAAGCCCTACCTTCAGCATGAAGCCCTTTCTGGTCCTCCTTGATCTTGGTGCCTTTCCTTTGAGACTCCCTCCAATTTCTGTTGTTATTGTTGTTCAGTCATTTCAGTTGTGTCTGACTCCATGACCCTGCTTGGGGAGTAGTTAGCCATTTCCTTCTCTAGCTCATTTTATTAATAAGGAAACTGAGGCCAACAGCATTAAGTGATTTGCCCAGGATCACACAGCTAGTAAGTGTCCAAGGCTAGATTTGAACTCACATAGATGTTTTCCTGATTGTAAGCCCAGTGCTCTCTCTACTGTGCCACCTAGCTGCCCCCTATTTATCATGTACATGTTTTGTCTGGACGTAGTTTGCATGTTGTCTTTTCCATTAATTAGACTTTGAGCTCCTTGAGAACAGGGCTGACACCCCTAAGTGAAGGGACTTAGCTAAGGTTAAACATCAGGAATGGGATTTGAACATAGGACTTCTGCCTCCAGAGCTCTGGAAGTTTCCACTGTGGATAAACACACACACACACACACACACCAACATATATACATATGTGTATATCACAACATTCATATACATACATACATATGACTGCAGAACATGGGGAGGGAAAAGGCTTGGCTATGGAACATTAAGTATCCTTCCCCCACTCTCCCATTGTGAAGTTTCACATGAAGGTGAAAGTATAGCCTGATAAAAGTCAGGGTAATTTCAAAGACCAAAAAAATGAACAGAAGCAGAAATCATTACAGATGATCTACTGGAACTCTAGGAAAAGAAGAACCTAGACCTTATTTCAAAGAGTTACAAGAAGTGGCAGTCAAGCTTCCCAGCAAGAGGTACCTTTGCTAAGCAGTGATTCACCATGCTCTGATGAACTTGGATTCCCTCTGAGCAGTAGAGTCCAATAACCTATAGCCAGCCAGGCTATCCATTCATCTATTTATGTATCTATGTATCATCTATCTATCTATCTATCTATCTATCTATCTATCTATCTATCTATCCACAAACACACACACACACACACATTTTAATGACCTATAGCCAGCCATGGCAGGTATATTCTTACAATGGCGGCATGAATCTGCAATGATAATTTAGATCCAAGTTTTAGGCACTTTCCAGAATGTCACTGTTTAAACTATGTCCCCATTTTCATGGATATGACTCCTGAAAGAGGTCTGAAACTTCATGATGCAGTCATGCTAATACAGTAATAACCCAACTATCTTAATATTAAATCATGTTTCTTAGTATAACATGGATTAATACCTTACTGGGAAGCAATATCTGAGAAGCATATGAGAAAAGAATTTATTTCAAGACAAAAAAAGCCCAAAACGTGATCATAGCCTAAGATTGTATCAGCCAAATCAAGTTAGAATAGAGCAGGAAAGGAGGCATGCTCAATTAACTGGCAGATTCTGAACCATCCCCAGGCAACTCTCTGGATAACATCCCTTGAAATTTACCAATTTAGTCAATTCATTGGTCTCCGGAAAAATTGCAGAGTTGGTACCAACATATGTTTATTGAATTTGAGAGAAAAGGAATTAGGTGAAACAGGTAGTTTTCAAATATAGCATAGTCCAAAAGTTTGTATGTAAGTTGGTTTGTGGAAGCACAGAAGTAATATTTTATGTAGTAATCAGATTCTCAAGACAATCCACAGAAGGGCAATTAACCCAGATTTTACTTGAATTTAAGTAATAGAATAATAACTGGAGAAACTAACAGCAGTGTCTAGGAATTTTTACACTGAAGATAAGTACAAGTGACAGTTTGTAGTGTAAGAGGCAACAAGGGTTCTTTCAATTGAATGGAACGTGAGGGGGAAGGTAACAGAGGTCTTCGGATACCAGTGAGAGACTGCTGCAGTTGGAGAGGTAACAGGACAAACTTACCCCAGTCTGTCATCAGGCAGCTTTCTTTTTTAACTAGTTATTCTTGCCAATTAGGCAAAAAAAAAAAAATATCTTATTTCTTTTTAAAATTTATTTTTTAACATTCTTTTTCTTAAGTTTTGAGTTCCAAATATTCTCCCTCTTTCCCCCAGTTTCCCTATACACTTGAAAGGCAAGCAATAAAATAGGAATTATACATGTGAAATCATGAAAAACATTTCCATAGTAGCCAAATTGCACAAAACAAAGAAGTAATAAAAAAAAAAGAAAATGGGAAAACTATACTTCAGTTTGCCCTCAGAGTTCATCAGTTCTTTCTGTGGCCATAGATAGCATTTTTCACCATGAGTCCTTTGGAATTTTCTTGGATCATTATATTGATCAGAATAACTGTCTTTTACAGGTTATCATTACATCACTATTCTTAAAGTGTACAATGATCTCCTGGTTCTGCTCACTTCACTTTGCATCAGTTATATACATCTTCCCATTTTTTCTCCCTGAAATCACCCACCTTATCATTTCTTATAGTACAAAAGTATTTCATCACAATCATATGCCACAACCTGTTCAGCCATTCCTCAACCAATGGTCATCCTTCTCAATTTCCAATTCTTAATCACCACAAAATGAGTTGCTATAAATATTTTGAACATATAGTTCATTTTCTTTTTCCTTGATCTCATTGGGACACAAATCTAGTAGTAATATTATTCAGTCGAAGAGTATGTACAGTTTTATAGCCCTTTGGGCCTAGTTCCAAATTGTGCTTCAGAATGGTTGGATTAGTTCACAACTTCACCAATTGTTCATTAGTGTTCTTATTTTTTCTCATCCTCTTTAGCATTTGTCATTTCTGTTAGATATGAAATGGTACCTCAGAGTTATTTTAATTTGCAATCAATAGTAATTTAGAGCATTTTTTTCATATGACTATAGATAGTTTTGATTTCTTTTTCTTCTCAAAACTCCCTGTTCATATCCCTTGACAATTTATCAGTTGGGGGCTCTTATTTTTATAAATGCATCTCAGTTCCCTGTATATTTAAGAAATGAGGCCTTTATCAGAGAAGGTTGTTATAAAAAACATTTGGATATTACTTCATTGTTTATGGTACCTTTTATCAAAATGTTGTTTCCCTGATTATCTCTTTACAGGCTCCTTGGTTGTACATCAGGGGAGTTTGGGAAAATGGGAGTAATGTCCCCCATCTAGGAGACTGACAACCATTCCCCATTTCCGAAGCCATAGATTGCCCAGAATGGTGAGGTGAGCCCAGGAGTGGAGGCCATGGTCACTTTAGGTCCCATAGTGCTGAATGGTTCTCTTCACTCTGCTCTCTGCACTGTGCCACTTTCTCAGTTAACAGCCCTGGTGGGGCATGAATGAGCTGATGGGCACCATGTCTTAACCCTGGGATCCTTTCCATCTCTTCTCTTTACTACAATTCACTACAAAATCCCAGCTGTTGACTCAACTTTTATCCTTTTTGACATCTCTAAGTCTTTGTGGCAATCATCCTCTTCCCCATGATTCTCCATTCTCTCTAGGTTTTCATAACCTTTCATGGTATTTTCTATTTTTCCTTTTACCTATCTGTCTACTCCCTTGTCTCTTTTATGGGATCTTCGTTGAGATCATCCAGAGGCAGGTAGGTGGTGCACCAGGTTCACACACTTATTAGCTGTGTGACCCTGGGCAAGTCATTTAACCTTTCTGCCTCAGTTTCTTCATCTATAAAATGAGAGTAATAATAGCATCTATCTCACATGGTGGTTGTGACGAACAAATAAGATAACATCTGTAAAGTGCTTAGTGCAGTGTTGTGCTTCATAAATACCTGTTTTCTTTCCTTCCTCCATAAGCCATGGGTTCCCCCAAGGCCAGGCCCTCTTCTTTTCCCCCTTTATACTATTTCACTTGGTGATCTCATCTACTTCTATACATAAAATTATCATCTCTGTGCTGACAACTCCCAGATTTATTTATCTAGTCCCAGCTTCTCTCCTGACCTCTACCTTCAGACATCTTGGGCTAGAGATAGCCTATAGATGTCCAGTGTAACTGTAGACTGTCCTCCTCTCTTGAGTCCTTTCTCCCCTTGTCATGTCACTAATCTTGCCCTGCCAAGCCTCAACCTTGCCATATTCCCACCACCCAATGCCTTTGCTTCTACACGCGCGCTGCTGAACAAAAATGGAGAAAATCATTGAAACCGTGCTGACTGGGTCCACTACCAATTTATGGCACATAAACCAGGTTCTTACTGATCCAAGTAAGGCAGTTCTTCTACACCTTTCTGATTCATTGTCTCGCTCATTGCAGTGGCTCTGCCACAACTTCTCACCCCTCCTTAGGTCTTCAGTGACTTCTCTCCCGTCTTCTCAGCTGAGAATCTTGCCTCATATTTTATAGAAAAGTTAAGTTCATTTGCTAAGTGCTTCCTCTTCCTCTCACATCATCTAGATGCCTTCTGCCACTGTCTCCTCCTTCACTCTCATCTCACATGAGGAGGTTTATCCCTTCTCCTTGTCAAGGCTGACCCCTCTACACAAACAAGTGATGCCATTCTATCCTATCTTCTCCAACAGGTTGCTCCCTCCCTCCATCATTCTCACTTATCTTCAATCTCTCCTGTCTAGTGGTTGCTTTCCTACTGCCTACAAACATGCCCAGGTCTCTGCCATCTTGAAAAACCCTTCACTTGATCCATCTACCACAGCTATTGTCTCATATATCTTCTGACGTTTGTGGCTGAACTCTAGGAGAAGGACATCTACAGTCAACAGGTGTTCCTACTTCCTTTCCTCTCGCTGTCTTCTAAACTCTTCCCAGACTGGCTTCTAATCCGAAGTTATGAACTATCTCTTAATTCCCAAATCTAGTGTCTTTCTCAATCCTTACACTTGACCTCTCTGTGCCTTTGGCATAGCTGAGCACTCTCTTCTCCTCAATAATCTCTTCTCTGTAGGTTTTCAGGACACTTCTCCCTCCTGGTCCTCCTGCTACCTATCTGACTGACTATAAATAAGGTGAATTTTAGTGTAACTAAGGTGAGTTTTAGTGTGTGTGAAGTACATTTTTGTTATTTCTTAGAGTTCCATTTCCCAGGATCCATATCCACACTAATCTCTCGTTCCCAGGTATTAGATAGAGTTCCCATAGTTATGGTTCAAAACATCTCCGCCACACTTGCACAGCATTACATAATGATAAATAATATAAATATCCACTGTGACTACACAGTAAGATACAGGGATGGGGTGATGTAAACTTGTGAGACTATTGCTGCCAATATGCCTTCTTTGTCTGTTACCCCTATAAAACAAGTGGTCAGTGGTCAGTGAATGGGGAACCTTAGGGTTGAATGCACAAAAGCTATGTGTGCCTCAACTGGCCCCCATTGAGGCTTAGGGGGAGCCTTAGAAGCTGTGTGTGCCTTGATCAGCCCCCATTAAGGCTTGGGGGGAAATGTGTTTGCCTCAACTGGCCCCCATTGAGGCTTGAGGGGATTTAGGAGATGTACTGGTTGTGCCTGTCTTGATTGTCCCTATAGAGACATAGGGGTAGTTGCCCCATCCCCTTCTCACTGGCCCCTATGAGAAAGGTGATTAGGGAATGCTGTAGGAGTTTGTGCTCCCATTGTCAGTAATCCTCTTCTGAGAAAACTAGATTAGAATGAAGTAAATTATTGACCCCTTTTTTAGTCTTTCCTGTCTGACCAGATCAAGAGTGAGCCTGTGCTAGCAGCTCTCCTGTGTGTTGTGTTTATTTGTCTTACACCGACCTTTCTCAGTCCTATTGGTTGCATCTTCTTCCAGGTCAGACCCTTCCACAAAGGCTGTCCCACCATCCTAAATCCTCTTCTTTCTTCTATGTGACTTCATTTGGTAATCTCATTAACTCCCAGGTGATTCAATTATCATCTCTCTGCTGATGATTCTCAAATCAGCTTATCCAGCCCTAAGCTTTTTGTTCACCTCCAGTCTTTCATCTCCAGCAGAACGTCATACACATCTTAAACTCAACTTGTTCAAAAACTGAGCTCATTCTCTTTAAACCTCCCTCCTTCCAAACTTCTCTATCACTTTCTCCTGGTCACCAGCTCACAACCAAGTGACATTTTTGATTCCCTCCCTCATTCTCTCACCACCCCCCATATCCAATATGTTGCCAAGACCTGGCAGTTTTACTTTTGCAATATCTATCACATATTCCTCTCTCTCTCTCTGTCTCTCTGTCTCTCTCTCTGTCTCTCTCTCTGTCTCTCTCTCTCTGTCTCTCTCTGTCTCTCTCTCTCTTTGTCTCTTTCCCTCTTCTTCTCTCTGTCTCTCCCCCCTCTCTCCCTCTCTCTCTCTCTCTCTCTCTCTCTCTCTCTCTCTCTCTCTCTCTCTCTCCCCCTCTCCTTCTCTCTTTCTCCCTGTGCCACCCCCCCACCTCCTGACATTTCCACTGCCCTGGTGCAAGCCCTCATCACGTCACACCTAAAATGTTATAATAGCCTGCTGTCAGACTGCCTGACACAAGTGTCTCCCCACCCCAGTCCATTTGTTTTCCAGCTGTCAAAGTGATTTTCCTAGAGCACAGGTTATTGTCACACCCCCAATAAAATCCAGCAGCTCACTGTCACATCCAGGATCAAATACAAAATCCTCTGTTTGACATCAACACCCTCCCTAACCTCCCTGCAGTCTTCTTACACCTTACATACTTATATTTTTACACCTTACTTACATACTACCAGCCTTTTTCTTTTCTGTGAACAAGACACTTCACCCCCTAACTCCAGGAATTTTCTCTGGATATCCTGAATGCCTAGGTCTCCTTTCCTATCTCTGCCTCCTGGAGTCTCCAGCTTCCTTCAGATCTTAGCTAAAATCACATCTTCTGGAGGAAGTCTTTCCTGTTCCCCCATAATTCTGATGCCTTTCCTCCCTTGATTATTTCCAGTTTATCTTGGATATATCTTATTTGTACGTAGTTCTTTGCATATTGTCTCCCTCATTAGACTATGAACTCCTTGAGAGCAGGCAGAGACTTTTTAATTTTTCTGCCTTTCTTTGGATTCACACACTTACTACAGAGTCTGACACACTGTAAATGTTTAATAAATGCTTGTTGACTGATGGTTCCCTTGACATCTCTTGGAAACTATTTTGATCTTTGATAATAGACTCCTTCCCTCTTTCTAATCTAACTCTTATCTTTGGTCCCACAAGAATGAATATGTTATCTCTGTAGACATGCAAGGACACAAGTCTGTGCATGGCTGGATCCTGGCTCCAGACTTATTCTGATCCTGCCCCTGACCTCAGGGAGCACAAGAGAAATCATCCTAAGTAGGGTCCTTATGCCTCTCCAAGGGAGAGTAACTTTAGACCAATGGTGTCAAATTCAAATTAAAACAGATTCTGGAGGGCATCACAAGGACTTAGAAAACCACAAACTAACATTGTCTATGTTGTAGACATATTTATTTTATTTATTTTGTTAAACATTTGCCAATTATATCTTACTTTGGTTCAGGCCACACTCCAAAGTGTTGCTGGCTGCTTGGGGTCTGTGGGTGAGTTTTACATCCCTGCCCCAGACCAGAAGGGCCCACAGAAATAATCTAGTCTAACCCTCTCATTCTACAGATGAGGAAAGGGAGGATCAGAGAATTCAGGCCCATACCAGATGTCACAAGTGGGATGGGGCAGAACCAGGATTTTAACCCCAGTCCTTTGACCCCAGATCCATCCTCCCTCCCACCCACCATTCACCCCTTCCCAGGCTGCTTTTTTTTTTTTTTTTTGCCTACTTCATTCTCTTTCTTTCTAAGAGATTTTCATTACCAAATTTCCTCCCTAGTCTCACAGTAAACCAAATATCACTGGGGTAAAACTGGCAGTCCACTTTCCCTTTCCTAATTCTTGAATAATTTCACCTCTTTCCCCATAAGAAAGCAGCTCCAGGAGGGCCATGACAGAGAAAGAGAAACAATCATGATTTTTTTCAGTAAAAAAAATGAACACTTAATTCATATATCCAGAGCATGAAGGGGCCTTTGAGGTCATCTGGTCTAATTCGTCATTTACAGAAGAGAAGACCAAGGTCAAGAGAACTTGGATGACCTGCCCAATGTCACACATAGAAGTGGCAGAGGTGAGACTCAAACTAACATCCAGCCTTCTTTCAATGGTACCATGTTGTTATTGATGGTTAAAAACTCAGCCACAGAGGCAAGCTGAGAGATTTGATGGGTCCTGGGACAAACTCTTCAATTGACCCCAAAGTTCTCTCTCTGCTTATGTAAACTGGTGACATAAAATTTACAAGTGCATTGATGAACACCAACTGGCATGGAGAAAGGTGATAAAGAAATAATTGGGCTGTCAAAAGAGAGATCACAACTCTTCTCCACGAGAAATGTATAGGAAATGACCTTTACTAGAGCTAATTACTTAGGTGCAAAAAAATCTCATGTTATTAATAGATCTACTCCTTTTGGCTCATGTTCTTGCATTTAGTCATGTGATACCCCCTCAAAATCTCTATTTCCAAGTTTCTTTGTTTTAACTCTCAATTCCCTGTAACTCTGGCCCTGAGAGGGAGGGGTGAGGAGTGGGGCTGTCCCTGCTTGGTGCCCCTTAATGCTAGTGTTTTCTTGGTCTTATCTCCAATCTCTCTCTCTCTGTCTCTGTCTGTCTCTGTCTCTCTCTATGTCTCTGTCTCTCTCTTTCTCCCTGTCTCTCTGTCTCTCTGTCTTTCTTTCTCTCTGTCTCTCTGTCCCCCCCCCTTTCTCTCACTCTGTCTCTGTCTCTTTCTCATACACACACATACACACACACACAAACATATACATACATACGTTTGTATGGCAATATCCATAAAAACATGTTAGTTCCTGTTTCCTTTCCAATACTAATGATTCTTTCACCCCCAAGTCATTATATACTTTTTTCTCTTCTGAGTAGTATAATTAGCCATTAATACAAATACCATTAAAGTAGGGATTCTTAACCTGGGGTCCATTAATTTCAGCGGTTCATGAACTTGAATGGGAAAAATTAACACCTTTATTTTCCCTGTTTCCTTTCTATTCCCCTGCATCTTATTTTATGTATTTGGTTGCTTCAGACAAACTGAGGGCTAGAAAAGACCTTAGTTTAAAAAAGGCCAAAGTCATCCACTGCATCCTGGGCCATCACCAGTCATCCTGACTTTTGTCTTGGCCACTGAACTCTGATGACTCTGGAGGAGAGAGTGAGGCTAACAACTTTATGCAGCCCTGCCTCACTTAAATCCAATTCACTTGCAAGTCAGGGCATCACCCTCGTGATGTCGTTGGTCCTCTTTAAGAAAGAAGAACAAACAAGAACAATTTTACACATTTAAAGAAATTATCTTTAACGTGGTCAAAGAAAATGAGTAGGTTTTCTGATGAAATTAAAACAATTTATAGTCATGAAAAAATGCTCCAAATCATTATTGATTAGAGAAATTCAGATTAAAACAACCTTGAAATATCATTTTATGCCTAGCAGATTGGCAAAAATGATAGAAGGGGAAAGTGATAAATGCTGGAGAAGATGTGGGAAAAATAAGATACTAATTCATTGTTGGTGGAGTTGTGAACTGATTCAACTGTTCTGGAGAGCAATCTGGAATTATGCCCAAAGAGTTATTAAACTACCTATCCTTTGATCCAGCAATACCACTACTTGGTCTATTTCCAAAGAGAATTAGTGAAAAAAGGAAAAGAATCTACATGTTCTAAAAATGTTTCTAGAAGCTTTCTTTGTGGTAACAAAGAATTCGAAATTGCAAGGATGCCCATCAATTGGGGAATGGCTAAACAAGTTTTGGTGTATGATTGTGATGGAGGACTACTGTGCTATGAAAAATGATGAGCTCAGTGATTTTAGAAAAATGTGGAAAGATTTGCATGAAATAATGAGTAAAATGAGCTGAACCAAGAGAACATTTTATACAGTAACAGCAATATTGTTTTAAGAACCACTTTGAATAAGTTATTTTGTCTGTTATAAATACTCAAATTAACTATAAAGAACATATGAAGAAAGACACTATCTGCATCCAGAGAAAGAACTGATAAATAGAAGTATTTATGGAATAATTTTATACATATACCAATTTGTGTCTAATGGTAGCCATCTCTAGGGCTGGGAGGGGAGGGAGAAAAAAGAAGGAAAAAAAGAAATTTTCGTGACAATTTTATTGTACATTTGAAAGGAATAGCAAGTTGTGCATTGTAGATTTGCAGATGCATGTGCAATCATCTTTTTAAATTATTATTATACCAAGTTATGGAAATGCTTATTTTACTCCATAGATTACAAATAAAATAAATTTTTAAAAAAGATATTACCTGAGAAAGGATCTACAGGGATCACCAGATTGTCAAGAGGGCCCATGAAACAAAAAGCATTAAGGTGCCCTATGCAATGCTCTCAGTCTTATAAGAGCATATATCAATATGGACTGATAGAAGGAGTTATCTCACTAGGAGTTCCCTTCACCAGTGAAGTCACAACTGTGACCCATGTGTACTTGCCTTTTGGCAATGACAGTCTGTCTCCCTTGCTGTGATGTCCTTCACTTCTGTACTTGCAGAATCTTCTCTCCCCTGTGCCTCTTCAGTTTAGTTAGTATTAGGTCGAATGCAATTGCTCCCAATACTGACCTTAATGTCTAAATCTTTCCCAAGAGCTACATTTCCAGTAAATCAGTGAATACTCCCTATCTACATGATCCAAAAGATTATGATCTCCTGGAAGTAGGTGATTCTTGATTGGCATGTGTCAATGAACTTCTCATTGAAAAGCCCTATATTCATCAAGGAGGAACATTTTAATCCATGGTGGAGACCCTAAATTCTCAAATTCTATGCCAGAAGAAAGAGTGTCAACTATGGGAGGGTTTATCAAGCTGGTAAAAGCTTCAAGTCTGTGTGGATCACAAACTGAGTGTTTGTGATGAACTGAGCAGAAGCCCCTCCATCTTGTGTTAAGCATTAGCTCATCATGACACCAAGGTCCTCCACTGCATCCTAGGCCATCACCAGTCATCCTGACTTTTGTCTTGCCACTGGACTTCAATGATTCTGAAATAGTGAATGAGGCTGGCAATTTTGTGCAATTCCACCTCACTTAAATCCAATTTACCCAGGAGTCAGGGCATCACCCTGTGATGTCATTGGTCCTCTTCAAAAATGAATGATAGAGTGGAGGCGGCTAGGTGGCACAGTGAATAGAGTACCAGCCCTGGAGTCAGGAGGACCTGAGTTCAAATCTGGCCTCAGACACCTAACACTTACTAGCCGTGTGACCTTGGACAAGTCACTTAGCCCCAATTGCCCCTCCAAAAAAAAAAAGAATGACAGACACAGCTCACCAGTTAAAGGACCCCCTTGCCATGCTACCCACTCCAATGGCCCCTCCACAAGAACATTCCATGTTGTAATATCTGTTCATGGAGACTTCAAGGGTTCCATGATTTTAGGAATTTGCTTGGTCATTCAGGTCAAGGTATCTTATCTAATAAGCCAATTCTTCCAGCATCCCCTCCCAATCTTCTTTTGCCTGAAGTCTTCCACTTCCTTTGTGGTTTGAGTGTTTATATAGACTTTGTCCTTTTGTTCCTTTGGGGAATCTCCATCCATGGGGCTGGGACTCCCTCACTGATGAATTCAATTAACCCCAAGACCAATATGATGCCCTGGGATCTGGTTATTCCTGTTAACCCACATCTGTCACCTAGATGGTGTCTGCTGTCCAAGGACTAACCTAGTGAAGGGCAGAGGGGATTATTACAGCAGGCTGGCCATGAGATGATGAATTCTTTGGCATAAAAAAAAATATCACATGAGCTTTAGTCTTGTGCCCTCCCCCCCCACATACACACTTTTGTTGTTGAAGTGACCAGTGCAAAGAGAACTTTAAAGGTGCTACAAGTAGTGGCTGGTATTGGTTTCAAGAATATGTTTGCATTGCTATCTTTTGTTCTTATATCACTTACATTTCCCAATGCATCTCTTCTCTTCTTCCCAGAGGGCAATACGTTATAACAAAATTTTCAAAGAAGGAAAATCAATTCAGCAAAACTTGTCAACATGTCAAATAAGTCTGTCATTATATGACACATTCCACATCTGTGGTTCCCCACCTCTAGTAAAAAAAGTGAAAGAAACGACTTTCTCATATCTCTTCTCCGAGGTCAAGGTTGATCATTATAATTTCACAGCATTTCATTTCAATCGTTTTGATGTTGTTCTTACTTCTACTTCCATTGTTGTAGTCCTTGTGTATGTGTGTGTGTGGGGGGGGGGGTCGGGTAGTTCTGCTTACTTCACAGTATCATTGATTTTAAACTGAAAGGGACCTAGTCCAACCACTATGTCTTACAGATAAAGCCAAGCAAAGTTGTCTACCAAGTCCAGATTCATACAAAGAGCAAAGCAATACAGCCAGGATTTGAACCCAGGTCCTCCAAATTCAGAGCTCCTGTTTTTCCATTCTCCCATGCTATACTTCACTTCACATCAGTGGGCCAGTCCATAGGCATTTATTAAGCACCTACTATGTGCCAAGCATGTTACTAAGCACTTTGGATACAAAGAAAGGACAAAAACAGTCCTTAATCTCCAGGAGTTCATGGTCTAATGGAGTAACCAATGTGCAAACAATTATGGACAAACAAGATATATGTGGGCTAATTGGGATATAATCAACAGAAATATTTCCTAGATGTTCCCATGCTTCTCTATATTCACCCTGCTGATCATTTCTTACAGCTCAGAAATATCCTATTACATTCATGTACAATTTGTTTAGCCATTCCCCAAGTGATGGACAGCTCCTTTGTTTTCAGTTCTTTGCTACCACACACTGATGCTGTAAATATTTCGGTATATGTGGGGTCTTTCTTTTTGTCATTGACCTCCTTGGGCTACGTAACTGCTGCCATTCTCAAAGTGTGATCTTTGTCCATTGACTAAGAAGTTGACATACCAAAGGAACTGAATTATAACCACATTGACATATTCCATCTAAATGAAACCAGATGACAAAGAAATGGCAGCCAAATATGAAAAAGGTTCACAGATTCTTTTTGGAGAGGCGAATGAAGCAACTGGCCAAATCAGCTTCATTATACAGCCAAAGGCAATAAGGAACACATAGAATCATGGGACATTTGGTCATTTTGTCTTACAGCACTCATGATGAGTATAAGCAAACAGACCACCAAGAAAATAATTGTAGTTTATGCATCATTATCCACTGCTGAGGATAAAATAGAGAAATTCTAGGAAGAATTTGAAAAGAATATCCAAATTAAGGCAACATGTATTTTCATATTTTGTGATTTCAATGCAGAAGTGGATAAAGGGGAGGACAGAAAAAAGCTAGGTTGGAAAATGTGATTCAAGATAAAAATCAAGAGACTAGCCAGGTGTACAGGTTGTCCCTCATACCTGGAATGCAATCTCTCTGAAGCCTTCACTTCCTTCAAGGCTTGGCTGACATGCTGTCGCCTGCATAAAATCTATCCTGATGCTCCCAGTCATTACTGCTTTCATTTTCCCAAGGTAAAATTGTATTTAATTATCTTTATATATGTGATAATCAACCTACCCCCAGGAAAATAGAAGTTCTTAAAGACAATGATTGTTTCATTTTTGCTTCTTTTGGTGTTTCCTGTCTTTAGATCCCCAGGACCAGAGGTCAAATTGTGGTATAGTGAGTAGACAGGTGGTTAGTAAGACTTGAGTTCTGACATATATTGCTTGTGTGATTATGGTCAAGTCACTTAACATCTCAGGAGTCTAAGGTAGCTCTCTAAATCTATAGGTTTCATAGAAAATACTTACCTGCAACACCTTGGTAGAGGGAGTTTTCTTACCTGAGTGCTGCCTATATAAATGAAATCATAGTTCTAGTCTTTATTCCTAGAACAGTGCCTTGCAAATCATCAGTATTTAATAAAGATTTCTTGAGTTGAATTCATTTGAATTTGAATGACTTCAGAATTCTCTCACCTGTATGTGCTAAAACGCTTTCTCTGAGAAGAGAGTGAGAAGGCATTGGGTATAACAAGCGGTTAAAAAAAATTTTTTAAATGAAATAGGCTTCCTTACCAGGCAGAGAACAACCAGTTAGCAAATCCAA
>CM053590.1:24916053-24944467 GCA_028646515.1 Pseudochirops corinnae | reverse complement strand
ATGACCAGCCTTGATAAATTGGACTCTTCTCAGCAATGCACAGTTATAAGACAACTCTATAAGTCTCTGGATGGAAGGAGATATCTACATTCAGAGAAAGATCTAGAAAGACCAGAGTTTAAATGGAGACTGAAGCAATCTATATGCTATTGTTCTTTTTTCATGTTCAGTTTTCTTTCTTTTTTTCCATTGTTCACTCCTTTGGTTACAACACTTCTATACAACCAGACTATTGTACAATGTGAAAGTATTTGCAGATCCTATACATGATTGCATGCCGCCATGGTGGGGAGAAGGGAGGGGAGAAAATTTGAAACTCAAGGGATTGTGGAACTGAATCTTGTAAACTAAAAGTAAATAAACAAGTCAGTGAAAAAAAAAAAGATGACTAAGGGGAGTAGGGCATATGGAAGACAACACAGCAGAATGAATAGAAAGCCAGCCTTAGAGTCAGGAACCTAGGATCCAGGTTCAAGTCTTGCCTTTGACACACACCAGATGTGTGATCCTGGCCAAGTCACTAACCTTTTGAGTTTCAGAGAATGTGCTGACCAACATTGATAGAGATAGTTCCTTATCAAGAACATCATTTCTGTTGCTTAATTTTTTTTTTTAAGCATTTGACTTGGTAAAATAAAATACATCCTTGAAGGCAGTTCTCATGTTTTCTCATGGGAGTTATCTCCCATATGTGTGTGTATGTGTACATCATATATATATACATATACATATACATATTTAAATTATACAAGACTTTGTGACAAATGAGACTCTAAAGCTGGCTTTGCTCAATAATCTGCTAAGTATTCATATCAAATGAGATGCAAAGAATATGTTTACCTAATTTCCTGTGAAGTTCTAGCAAAAAAAATAAAAAAGGATTCCTTATGGATGCTCTGGCTTTCAAAAAGCTCCTATTCACAGATGACACTTGGGGTAGCTAAACAATAAAAACTTTGAGCTTGGGGGCCCCCCTAGATGTATAAAACTGGCTTGTCATAGATTGTCTGTGTTCTCTCCCTTTGAAATCCCAGATGTGGAGTAGAGAGGGGCTCTGAGCAAAGATATACCAATTCTCTATCACAAGAAGAAGAAGGGTATCAGTCCTGACAAGAGAAGGATACAACTGGGTTTCAGTTTCAGGGGGTGGGATTTCTTGGATATTATTATCTTCGCACCCAAGCAGGGTGAAGAAAGTGTTTCAGCAATGACCTTGTGAGAGGTCATACTTGGATTTGCCAAACCCAGGTCACACTCAGCTCTTATCTGTCTTCTTAGTTGAGGGAAAGGAAGTCTGGGTCCTTTATCACTGTCATACTGGAGCAACTTGCAAATATCCATGGGCTTCCTTGAAGAATATAATAGATTATAGGGATTGTACTTGAAGACAAAAAATTGGTATAAACAAATGAGCCAATGGATTGACATTGGATCAAACCCGAGAAACTGAACAGTAATCCCAATGCCAAACTTGGCTGCCATGAAGACCTACATTTTTAACAGCAGGATTCCTCTGGAAATCTTAAATGTCTCATGTCTTCCCTTGGGTAAGTTTAATTATATCAACAAAAAAAAGGAGATATATATATATATATATATATATATATATATATATATATATATATATATATATTAGTATAACTGGCTTTGTGACTATTTTGTGAAAGCCTCTCACTCCCAAAGAGTGAAACAACATCATTCTCAGAACACAACAAAGCCACCTCAAGTCAATTCTTGGTTCAAAAGGCATCAGTCTAATCATTCCCAATAGAAACTCAAAATGAATGAAAAATGTGTATTGCCCTCTGCCTATGAGATAGGCAGGACGTTGAACTTGTTGATCTATGTACAAATGATTGATAGAGCTCAGGGATTGTGCTTGGAGGTGGACAACAAGAAGGTTTGAGATTTTGGATGAAGCTTGAGAAACTGTACAGTACTTCTAAAGAAAAACTTTGCCACCATAAAGGCCAACAATTTTAACAGCAACATTCCTCTGAAAATCTTAGATGCTAAAAAAAAATTCATGGAATGTCATGATGTTTGAAAGGTCGAAAGTAAAAGTAGCCCAAGCAAATACATAAGTATCATTGAAAACATACATAGCTGGATAAGAAGTTGGACCAGTCCTGACGCAAAAATAAAACAGTAACTGGTGACCAGAATGGCACTGTTGGGTTACTCCCCCCCCCCCACCCCAACACAGTGCCCCACAAGTCTTAGTTCAGTTTTTAACTTTTAATAACAAAACTGAACTAAGACTTTGGGGACAACCTGTTTTCAAAGAACCAAAGGAAAGCCCTTGGGACACTGGGTAGATTCTCTAGAGAGGATTAGTGGAAAGACATGGACAGTGACAACTGGGGACTGGATGAACCAATTGCAGTATATAAACACAATGGACTGCTATTGGATAATAAGAAATTACAAAGAGGAGGAATCCAAAGAGATATGGAAAGACATATGAAATGATCCAGAAGAAAGAAATCAGAATAAGAACAATTCTATGTAGATACTGATTATAATGACACACAAATTTATGACTGGAACAAAATCCCTCTATAGTACAGAGAAGCAAAAAGGTCAAAAAAGAGCATGAATCATAGGATCATAGCAGACTTTCTTAAGAGTTAGAATGCAAATTTTAAAAACATTATAAATAACTTGGAACTTTTTAATGGCTTGGATTAAAATGAGATGAAGATGAGAAGATTTAGAGAGGTGATATTCTGTACTAGTAGAGGGAATGCTAATGAAATTAAGGCTGCATCCAAAATAGCTAAATATGCTATATCCTAGAAATTATATATAAAAACCCTCAGTGTCAAGGAATAACATAGCATAAAATTAATTCATTTAATATTCAATTCAAAAGTGCAATGTAAACTATTATTAAAGATAGTATAGTTATTACGCTAAATATATTTTGTATGTATTATAGCATTATATAATTATATAATATATTTAACAGTATTATATATTATATAACCAATTGTATGTTGCTATATTGTACACACACATATTACATATGTTTGTGTTTACATATATATTTTTTATACCATGAAAAGTGAAATCAATTCCATTTTGACAGGAAATGATTGGTAATCAAGGTTAGAGTGATTTCTGAATCCAACTTTTGAGTATAATCAAACTACTGGCATGTTAGAGAGCAAAGATCAAAATCAGTATGAAATTGTAAGAAAAAAATCAAAATGAGAATTTATGGAGTGCAACCAAGGGAAATGGCAGAACATTTTTGAGCATCACTTCATAATACAGTGAGAACAGTAACCATCAGTGTAGGAGAGAAGTTTGCAGAAACCTTGATGAGATACTCAACTTAGGAAAGAAATCCTGACTCAAGGGGTAAGAAATTTCAAAGATTTCTATGCTGAATTCTTTTCATCAATTATATTTTGATTCTAATATTATGGTCTGAATGTACTACCTGAGGAAGTGATGCTATGGAAAACAAAAGAAAGAACACCTGAACTAGACCTACTATTCACCAAGGAGGTCCATATGAGATGACGTAATTTTGAGATTTTGATTCTTAAAAAGGGAGTATACAAAAAAGCATCTTAGACCTTATTATAGCCCCAAAAACGTAATCAAGAAAATATGGGTAACTTCCATCTCAAATACCCATTTCCCCAAGTCTACACATTCTTTAAGGAATAATTTATATACTTCAAGGACATCTTTGATGAAGGGAACAAGCACTATCTCGTAAGCAACATTCCACAGAGGACCACATCTTTATAGTCCCATGATTGACTGAAAGATGTAGAGAATGCAACATTCCACTGTGCAGATTGTCTGTTTACAAAATCCAAATTTTTGACCTTGCAGAACAAAATGGTGGCAAGGTACTCTTCTAACTCTTCTAAACTACTTTTCTAACTCACCCATTGGTCAAAGCATGCAAGATTCCTTGAAAGATGTAACAACAGAGACAACCTTCCTCTACAACTCTCCAATTGTTATTATTATCAAGTGAAAGATTGGGGGGTAGAAACCCAAATGCTATCATGAAGTGAGAGCTATATGCTTCATCAGTATCTATATTGCCAAGAATTCTAAAAGAAGGTCTTCAGCATACTGGATGAATCTCTTCTGGAAGATTTATGAGAGGATATAAACAAGAGTCTCATAAAGTGGGAAGGCATAGATGGGTAGAAATCAATATAGCTGGAAGGAATACCAATACTGGTGAGATCAGAGTAAGCAAAATATTGGAACATCCAAAAAATATTTCTTGAGCACCTACCATTTACAAGGTCCTGCACTAGATTGGAAGGAAAGAAAAAAGGAAATGATCATTTCTTAAATGGATACTATGTGCCAGGCACTGTGCTAAGTGCTTTACAATTATCATCTCATTTGATCCTTATAACAACCCTGGGAGGTAGGTGCTTTATTATTATGCCCATTTTTCAGATGAAGAAACTGAGGCAAATAGAGGTTAAGTGATTTGCCCTGGATCACAGAGCTAGTGTCTGAGACTGGATTTGAACTCAGACCTTCCTGAGTCTAAGCCCAGCACTCTATTCACTGTTCCATCCATCTGCCACCTAGATTTAGTGCCCAGTGAAGGAGCAAATGAAACTCCTATCAGCAGATACCTATCATAGTGAACAAGAAAACAGCTTTGATGTCTTTAACATATGAAGGGAAATTCTTTTTTTTTTTGCCTTGGTTTTGGCCTCATGATATTCTGAGGCTTAAGGTTTTATTAAACTTATATTTTCTTAACATAGTATTGCAAATGGAATCACCCAGGTCTCTCTAACCTGCAGCCAGAAGAGGGAAGTCAATGTTCCCAGGGGCCAGGAGAGTCTGAGTATGAGTGTATATTGCATGAAGAAATAGTTGCTTCTTTCCACCCCAGATGTGTCAGAAGAGTTCTCACCATAACAAAATGAATAACAGTGCTTCACATTTTCATAGATTTCACACTTTTCAGAAGGCTTTTATATTCTTTAATATCATTCAAGCTTCAAAACAAATCTGAAAGAGACAAAGCAGAAGTTATTGTATATCAGGATTTTGTTTTGTTTTGTTTTACAAATGAGGTAATTGAGTGAGGCTCCACTTGAGAGGATCTGTGATCTCATCAATTTGGAAAGTTCCTCCAAAGATTGTGACTTTCCCCACCATAGAGATAACATCTGTAAGGCACTTTCCATGTATAAATGCTGGATACTATTAGTAGGATGGTTATTATTTTCTTATCCATGCCCTTAAGCCCACCAGAAAGGGTCCAGTCATGGTACTATAGATTTTCTTTGCTTCCTCATGACATTATGAGGATACCTGTAATGCCCTTGGGCTGTCTCCCTGTCATCACTCCCCTTGCCACGAGAACAGTCATTTCTTCCTATCAAACATCTTTGACCCCAGTTTTCTATGGCATTCCTTGTCTAGTCAATGTGGCAACCTTTTCATACCCACTATGTTACTTCCTAGATCTCTCCAGCCACGTTTGCTCCCATTGGACAATAGAACTCTGCTCCTGGAACCACATCACAATACCTTTGGTCTTCCTTTGCTCAGTTCTTGGGCCCTACAGCGTTCCCAGTACATCTTCAGCCATACCTCCACTGGGCCAATGAGAAAATCAGACTCTGCTCCCCCCCTTTCCAGCTCCCTTTGATTGTTGTTGTAGTATTCTTCCATTTGAATGTAACCTCCTTGAGAGCAAGGACTCTCTTGCTAGTATGTGTATCCCCAGTGCTTAGCACAGTGCCTAGCACCATGTAAGCACTCTGTCATCATAGTTATCTGCATGTTTAAAGATCTTTCTTTTTCTTTAATGATGACAGCTAGCCTTTATACAGCACTTTCAGGTTTGCAAAGCACTCTACCCACAATATCTCATTTGAGACTCACAATAACCCTGGAAAATAAATGTGACTATTATTCCTATTTACTCAGTAAACTGAGGCTGAGGGAATTTAAGTAACTTGCCAAGGATCACAAGTCAAACCCAGGTTTTCTGACTCCAAGTGTTATATTCTATCTAATACATAAAATAGTTGTCATGTCTGCTTCTCTCCCCCCTCCCTTGACAGAGAATATATATATATAAAATCTCTGTCTGTCTCTCTATATGTATATTTATTTATATCTTCTCTCTGTCTCTCCTCTCTCTGTCTCTGTTTTTCTGTCTGTCTGTTTCTCTCTCTCTCTCTCTCTCTCTCTCTCTCTCTCTCTCTATATATATATATATATATATATATATATATATATATGTATATGTATATGTATATGTATATTTGTTTATTTCTATCTTCTTTCTGTCTCTTTCTTTCCCCCTCTCTGTTTCTCTCTGTCTCTTCCTCTGTGTGTTTCTCTCCATCTCTGTTTGACTGCCTCCTTCTTTCTCTTTCTCTCTGTCTCTATCTGTCTTTCCCTATATCTTCTTCATTGTCTTAACTTTTCCTTTCTCCAGAGATTGTTTTTTCAAGGTCGTTCAACCACTCAGGAAGGGCCACCCAAGGTCAGAGGGTTAGTGGCAGGAAAAAAACTAGACTCCAGAATCTAGCTAGAATTGTTGACTCCTAGTCCAGCACTTTCTTCTCTACATTTTAATTTAACCCAATAATTTGAAAAAATTTATTAAATGCCTTCTATGACCAAAGTACTGTGCCAGGCAGCTGGAATTCAAAGGCAAAATCAAAAAAATAATTCTTTCCCTCCAGGAGTCTACATTCTACTGGGAGATGCAACAGAGAACCAGATAAGTAAATGCAAAATCATTTGAGGAGGTAGAGATCTCTAATAATGGGGTAGGGTAGGGGCAATCAGAAAAGACATCCAGTAGGAGATGGCACCTGAGAAGTGGAAAGTGAGAAATAGCACACTCCCACTGCAGTGGATAAACTATTTGTTTGCATTCAACTGAACTCCCTTTCTGTTAGAGCCTGAGGATGTCTGAGCTGAACGACAGACAGCTGTGTTAGAAGGCATAGAGGCTGGCAGACACTTGCAGCTGTTAGGTGTATTTGAAAATTCCACAATTATTTAAAGAAGAATGGTCAAGTGTATTTGGTTTGGCGATGGGAGAGAGGGAGAGGGAGAGAGAGAAAGAGAGAGAGAGAGAGAGAGAGAGAGAGAGAGAGAGGGAGAGAGGGAGAGGAGAGAGAGAGAGGAAGGGAGGGAGGGAGAGGAGAGAGAGAGGAGGAGAGAGGGAGAGGGAGAGGGGTGAAAGAGAAGGTTAGGGAGGAGAGAAAGAAGAAAAGAGAGAAGAAGGGAGGGTGGAATTTGATTTTAGAGATAGCATTGTAGATGGTGAAACTGTCTATGTAAAAATTAGGAACATGAATGAGAGAGGGGGCAGAGAAGACACACAATGACCCAGTCAGTACAGTGTATGTCATTAAAAACTGGATTCCAGAAGCTGGGGCCTGGCTTTGTGAGGCTGTGGAGAAAGTGGATACTCTGTTGGGACTTCAAGCCTGAGAATGTCCTTGGCTGTGGGGCTCTGGGCCTTCCCATACACCAACCTCAGTATCTGAGGAGTAGTGATGAAGACCCTTAGCAGAGGGTCTATCTGAAAGACCCAGTTCCGAGTCCCTAATACTCTCTGTAAGAGGGTCTCCCAACCTTTGTAGCTGGAGCTTAGAGGGTGAGCCACAGGGGCAGTGCATTTGTGAACATACCTTTCGGCCAAAAAGCCGCCAGTAGCTTGCCTTTGCCCCACTCTCTCATAAGCAAAAAAGGCAAGCTCTCCACCTTAACCTTAAGTAATAACTGATATTTACGGGGCATTTCAAGGTTTGCAAAATACTTTATAAACATTATCTCATTTGATAACCATATAAAATAAATTCTTCAGGTATTATGATCCCCATTATTTAGGTGAGTTAATTAGGGCACCTACAGGTTAAGTGTAGGGCCACAAACAGTAAGCGTCTGGGATGAAACTGAAACTCAGATCTTCCTGACTCCAGGCTGATGTTCCATTCATTATAACTTGCTGCCTTGGCCGCAGAAAGGCCACTGCACCATGAATGCCTGTTCTCTGACTTTGGGGTCAGAACTGGGATGACCAGCATTGACTTTCTACTCTCTTAAAGTCCCTTGGTGGATCTTGCTTGCCACACTTCTAAGATCACCTTCTCCTCAGCAGACACCAGATTATATTAAACCCTTAGATTGTGGCGTAGACATTTAACTCATCCCTATGTGATGTACTGCCTCAGATTCACACTGAGACACTTGCCTATTTACCTCTAACCAAGCCTGTATCCTGGGCCATCTCCAGTTGTCCTAACCTATATCTGGCCATTGAACCCAGATGACTCTACAAGGGAAAGTGAGGCTGGTGACTTCCCACAGCCCTCCTTTATTCAAATCCAAGTCAATGCAAGGCATGTCATCATATCCCATAGTCCTCTTCAAGAAGAAAGGACAAACCACAACCTAATCCAGACCTAAGGACATTTCTGGACATAGTTCATGGACTACAGAAAACTGGTTCCAGGTAGAAGGAAACTTGGGAATCACTCAGTGGAGTATCTTACCTGATACAAATTTTCTCTCTGCAATATCCCTGACAGGTGGCCATCTAGTCTCTGCTTAACCATTTCCAGGGATGGAGAAGCATTAAATTATAACATAGTTTATTCCATTTTCAGACAGCTAGCTATCACCACAGTGTGCAGAGCACTGGGTCTGGAATCAGGAAGACTCATCTTCCTGAGTTCAAATCCAGCCTCAGACACTTACTGACTGTGTAACCCTAGACAAGTCACTAAACCCTATTTGCCTTGGTTTCCTCATCTGTAAAATGAGCTGGAGAAGAAAATGGCAAACCATTCCAGTATCTTTGACAAGAAAACCCCAAATGGGGTCACAAAGAGTTGGGCACAACTCAACAACAAAATTTCCACTTTTAGAGAACTCTAAAGATTCTGAGTTAGTTCTTCCTTATTTGAAGCAGAGATATCTTAGAATACTCTATCAATTCTAGACCTGTGCCCCCACCCCCACCCCCAGAACTCCA
The DNA here is from genome assembly GCA_028646515.1 of Pseudochirops corinnae. Lineage (NCBI taxonomy): Eukaryota > Metazoa > Chordata > Mammalia > Diprotodontia > Pseudocheiridae > Pseudochirops > Pseudochirops corinnae. The sequence continues at coordinate 24,935,457 of CM053590.1, read as the reverse complement.
GGTGTATTCCACCCAATATTATTAATTATCCACACAAAGACACAACTTTAGGTAAGTTAATGATATTGGGGATGTGGCAGAGTGGGTAGGATAATTGGTTCCACAGCAACAGCCTTATACATGGAAGATCTACTCCTAGGGAACCAAAATCTAATTTCTAGTGGCTTTAAGGCTTTATATATAAAACGTACTAACATGCCTAGGAGCCTGACACAGCAAAGTAGCAGAGACATCAGAGAATAATTAGTTATCTAATGATTGGGTCATCTGAACAAGGGACACTGCTGTATAAAGCAATACTTCCCAACTGATCAGATAACTTTTACCAACAAAGATCCTTACTTCGAAAAAATGTATAAACTTTTAAAATTGGATAGGTCACCAGACCAGTCAGGGTAACCAGGGTTCAAATCCTGCCTCAGGTGTGACTTACTAAGCATGACTCTGGGTCAATCACTCAATCTCTCTGTGCCCCATCTGTAAAATGAAGGGCCTAGCCTTGATGGCCTCAAAGTTTGCTTTCAGCTTTAAATCTATGAATCTATATCTTATTCTACCTTCTTCTCCCTGTCTCCTGTGCAGTTCATTCCATTTTCCTCCTTCTTCCCTGCTCTGTATCCCTGCCCTTGAGTTTGGGATGGAAAAAATATTTTTGAATTAAGGGTGTGGAGGATAGAATAGTCCTCAATAAAGAATTTAGACAGTTAAACTAGTCTGTACTAAACATTATGGAGCTGAAACAAAGATTCTTCCAGTAACGTTATGGGGCTGTGAGTCATAGATAATCACAGACTCTGAGTGACTGACATTGGGGATCACTCAAAGGATGATAGAGAGATGGCATGGTGGATGTGAACAGGCAGCAGCTCTTTGCAGATGAGGAATTGCATAAGGAACATGATTGGGGAAATGTGTGCCTAGAAAAGACAGGCTGGGCACAAAGAAGAAAGAAGGATGGCCCAAGTACTCCGTTGGTACAGCATCAAGAGATCTGGGACAGTTCTTAACCTGGGCTCCTTGGACTCCCAAAGGTTTCAGTTGGGCAAATGTATAGAGGATGGATTGGAGAAGGAACAGATTGGAGGAAGGAAGACTGACTTGGAGGCCATTTCAATAGTTCAAATGAGAGCTGATGAGGCCTTGAACTAGGCAGATGCCATGTGAGTGAAGATTAGATAAGAGATAAAAAGATGTAGACAACTGATTGGATATGGAGTTTGAGGGAGAGGGACTCATCAGGAATAATTCCAGAGCTTCAAAAATGGGTGACTAGAAAGATTCTGGCCCCTTTGGAAGATACTCTACAGTCAACAAGCTTTAATTAGGTGCCTTCTATGGGCCAAGCACTATGCTAAGTGTTAGGGATACAAAGAGAAAGTAAAACTGTCCCTGCCCCAAGGAGCTCAAGGGTGGGGTGGGAGGCCACTATAACCCTAATAGTTAAAAGGGAGATTATCTAGAAAATGGATCCTCAGGCATTGTCAACCTGTGGGTTGTGACCCCTTTGGGTTTGAACAGGGTCACCTAAGACCATTAGAAAACACATATTTTGGATGGTCTTAGGAACCGAGACACTGCTCCTCTATCCGACTCAAGGCGGATCCGCCCACATGCAGATACGCCCACATACAAGTATTAAAGGGTCACGGCATTAGGAAGGTTGAGAAGACTCTAGACTCCTCCTTTTCATGCAACTTCCAAGGTGGAGGGGCACAGGTCTAGAACTGATAGATGACCCTGAGACATCTCTGCTCCAAATAAGGAAGAACTAACTCAGAATCTTTAGAGTTCTCTAAAAGTGGAAATTTTGTTGTTGAGTTGTGCCCAACTCTTTATGACCCCATTTAGGGTTTTCTTGTCAAAGATACTGGAATGGTTTTCCCTAATTATTCCCTTTACTTAACCAATTTAAATGAACCACAAGCCAGATAGATAATCTGTAATATTCTGTAATATAACTGATGTCTCATGGCAGTTTCTGCACTCTGAGCTTCACAACAACCCTGTGAGGCAGGTATTATCATCATCCCCTTTTTACAGTTGAGTATACTGAGGCTGAGATAGATCAATGGATTTGTCTAGTATCACACCTCTGATAAGTATCAGGACCAGAATTTGAACCCAGGTCTTCCTGATTCCAGAATTTCCACTTAGCCACACTGCCTCTTCTTTTGTTTCATTCTATCCATGAGATCCCAAGCTCTTCCAGAATATCAGAATGCACTATTTCTGCCAAATCCCATGTCTAAATCCAAAGCTCATATAGAATAAATAGCTCTGAGTCATCTCCACTTTTTGTCCAGATTCAACCTGCAAAAAATGCTGCCAGGTACCTCCGCCTGCTCTCAAAAGCCATTGTGTGGGTATACCATGCACAGATGGTTTTACAGAAAGGGCTGGACAAGATTCCTGTGCCAGTTCTCAAAAAGAAAAGACCTATTGAAAGGTTGGCCAGTTCTTTGAGGAGTGAGACAGACAAGGAATGGACGGGTCAGGTTGGCCAAGTGTGTACCCCAATACTGCCTAATTTAAGAGTTCCATATAGCCCCATGGCATTACGTTTTCCATCTAGACCTACCCCTCACAGGGCACGTTTATAAATGGGATCCTTTATGGCAAATATTCTGGAACAGTAAGGTAATGCCTCAGGAAAAGACCTTGGGGTTGGGGAGGAAGAAGGGAAAGCAGGAGAAATTCAAATATAAACCAAGGATCAAATCAACAACAAGTCTACAAGCATTCATTAAATAAGTAAGTGCCAAACACTGTGCTAAATTCTGGAGTAAAAAGAAACATGCCCCCTGCCCTCAAGAAGCTTTCATTCTGATAGGAGAAGACAAACCTAAAATGAAAAGTGGGGAGGGAGGGAGAAGGTATCTGCCTGGGGGATGGGCAAAAAGGAAGTCTAGAGAATCAAGAGTGGGGCCCAAGGAGTGAACATGGCTGGCCTGGCACTTGCCTTAAAGTGGACACTCTGGGAGAAACTGACCAAGGGAAGGGGCCTCTAGGGCAGAGTGGTCTTTCAGGGTGAGAAAGCTTCTGGGTTATCATGGAGAAGGAAGTCCTGAGAGATGGGATCCGAGCCCAGAGAGGAATGAAGGAGTGGACAGGCATCAGACTCTAATAGTCAAGATTAATCCAAGCATGATCACTTTTTGCCTCTCCTCTACCAGAAATTACATTGTGTTTGCTTTGCATGTGTAGTGAGTGTGTTCTGGCTCCTCTCCCAGAGCCAGGTGGGCTATGATCCCCTTCAGAGTTTCACAGGGGGCCCGTGAGAGGTTGGGACATGTTTCTTTCTCTACTTCCACAAGTTTGATGCCCCATCAGCTGTTTCCCCTCCACATCCGTTGTTAAGGCAGCAGTAACTAGCACCTTAGTTGCATTGATCCACTTGCCATCAACGAACTTATTACAAAGAAATCTTTGCTTCAAAGGGTGTTGAAATGATCCTTTTCAACTCTCCATTTCTGAGCTGATGATACAGTGGCTAGTTGACCCCTAAGAGCCTCTTGAGCTTGAGTTATGCTCCTATGATCTAAAAGTCTGGAAGGTGAACAGTTGATTTAGACCCCACATATGTGAATACATGTGCATATGCACACAAGTGTGTCCATACACAAATAGAGTAGTTTAGCAAGAGTGAAAATGTATTGCTTCAGTCACTGAAGCATTTCCAACCATCCAGACATGAGGGAAGACATATATATTGGCTTGCAGAATTTATATCCACCTGACATCAAATTTATGTAATGCAGTCAGGATGATGGCAGAGGATTCATCATGCCAAAATGGATTTTAAAACAAAGCCCTCCAGGCTCCATTGCTACATGTAAATCCTTGATGGGACCAATTTGAAATGCATGTGCTCATTAAAGTATGCCAATTAACGAGCAACTAAATGATGCTGCTTATTTGACTCACTGTGTTTATTAAAATTATTTATGGGATTACAGCAAGGTGCCGGTTACCAACTATGTTCTTCATCTGCCACTTTATGGATTACCTTTGCTATGGGATTGGAGTTGCCTGTGACAACTGGAAAGAGAGATCTCACAATTTGCCTAAAAAGAAAAAAAACAAGGACTTGTGAACTCCATTCAACATGTAATAGTTTCACCCCTAGTTCCATCTGCTCTCTGTCCCAATGGTTTGAACTGGCTATGGGTGATGATATTGCTGCTTCATTGTCAACGATGGTAGGAGACAATGACCCTTGGGGTGTCTTCCTCCTATCACTGGGGACCCCAGACATCAGGGTATGATGGTGGGAAAGAGACCCAGAGCAAGAGAGGTATTCTGACCCTGAGGTACCCCATCGAAGATGGTATTGTCACCAATTAGGATGACTTAGAGAAAATCTGGCACCATATTTTCTACGATGGGCTCCATGTGGCTCATTAGATTTTAAGCTTCATGAAGGCATGCTTAGCACAGTACCTAGCACATAGTAGACAAAGTAAATATTTGTTGAATTGAATCGAACTGTACGCCGAAACACCCCTGAACTCCAAAGTCAACCGAGGAAAGATGATGGATCATGCTTGAGAACTTCAATACAACAACCATGTATGCAGCCATCCAGACTGGGCTGTCCCTGTATGCTTCTGACCATAATATTGGTATGATGATGAATTCTGAAGCTCTTATGACCCACACTGTATTCATGCATGAAAGTTATGCTTTTTTATGGGAGAACTAGGATACCTCCTGGTGGTCCATGAGGCTAGGCCAGACAAGGGGGCTCACAGAGTACAATCAGACACAGCTTAGCCCTTAGATTTCCAGGCAGACCAAAAGATTGCTTTTTATTGGACCTCTGCCTCAATTTTCTGGTCCCCCAGCTACTAATATCTCTCCCAAACTGACATTATTTTATACTTACTGTAAATATATTTTTCATATGCTTATATATGTTCATGTCATAGCCCTTGATAGAACATAAGCTCCTTGAGGGGAGGGATAGTATAATTTTTCTCTTTGTATTCTTATGTGCTTGGCACATAGGAGGAACTTCACAAATGCTTAATAATTGATTCATTCATTCATTCATTTCCATTTATATGGTCCTTAGTTCCTGTCAAAGCCTTCTTCCAAAGTCTGAGTTCCTGTTCCCAAAATACTTCGTGGGTAATGAGGAAAAGATGATCATTTAAAGAGGTGAGTCAGAGGAGAAGTGACCCATCTGCCCACCATGGTGGCACCCTCCATTTGTTTCATCTGCTTCATAGTTATGGTGGAGGGCTCACAGAGGTGGGGCAAGATTAGATGTTTATTTCACCTTATAAACAAGGCATTTCTTCTACTTTTATGCTTTCAAGGCATTTTTGTTTCCACTTTAAAACTGCTTTCAACCAGCAAATTTAGATTCTTCAGCAATAGAATATCAGAAATGAGTTCTCTCAACTATTGGTTGGCTGGAGCACCCTTGTCTCTATAATTGTCTTCTCAGTCTTTCAAAGGACATGACACTACTTTTAGTTACAGAACCAATACCATTTGTTACTTTTCTTTATGGTGGTTTTAAGGGCTACACAGGGCTCTGAAGATTCGCTCCTGCTCCAGGCAAAAGGATTCTGCAGTATTTATCCCAGAATCCCAGAGTGTTAGAGCTGTAAGGGGCTTTAGGACCAAATAATCATAGGTTTAGATCTGGAAGGGATTTCTGAAAGCTCATTCTACAGATGAGGATGCTGAAGTCCAGAGAAGCTCCCTAAGGCTCACACAGGTAGTAACATCAGATGTAAGATTTGAACCCAGGACTTATGACTCCAGAACCAGGGGCCTTTCTTCTGTACCCTGCTGATTTAAAGCTGGAAGGGATTTTATTTGTCACCTAGAAGAGGTAGCATGTCATGATGAATAAATGGTCCTGGAATCAGGAAGAGAGACAGTGTGGTATAATGGGTAGAGCACTAAACCTGGAATCTGGAAAACCTAGGTTCAAATCTTCCCTTAGGGACTGTAATAAGTCACTTAGCTTCTTTGGGCCTGTTTCCTCACCTAATCAATGAACTTTACAGTCCCTCACTGTTCTAAATTTCTGACTTTCTAAGACCTAGACTTAATCCCATCTGTTAGCAGGATGACCTAAATATGTCACATGTGACCTCTCTGGGGCTATCTCCTCTATCACAAAATAGAGATGACCATAATAGCCCCATGCATGCAGAGCTGTGAGAATGAATGAATGTAAAGTGCTTTTTAAGCCCTAAAGGGCTACAGAAATGTTAGTCATCACTGTTTTACAGATGAAGAAACTGGAGAGTTAAGTGATTTGGCCAGCAGGATCCCACAGGGTGTAGCATGGATGGCTTCTCTGACTCCACAACTAGAAGGGACCATCTGTAAAGCCAAGCACAAGCAGCTTTCCAGAGGACTGCTGCTGTGAACAGCTTTTCAAGGTTCTGATTACACAGCATGGTGAATTCTCTATTCAACTCTATATTACACAGTATAGTGAATTCTCTATTTATTTATTCTTTGAATGGTTAAAGCAAAAACAAAGCATTCAGAATGTTATAACTTCACAACTTATCATTAAAATGGCCACATAGTTATCACCAAAGTGGTCACATAGTTTTAAGCAAAAGATAATTAAGGCAAGCCTCCTTAACTGACACAAAGTACAAAGGTCAAAGTCCTCCACCCATGGTTCACAATCTAGTTACAATATCATCAGTCACTACTCAGTACCCTCTTAAGGGGTAGTGGAAAGTACAAAGGCCATCCACACCTCGGTCAGAAGTAAGTTACAATCTCATATGTCAGCATTAAATACCCAAGGAGAAGTCTTTTCATCTTGACTCAAGGCAGGCTCTCAGCTTCCATGGTTTCTCTTGCATGGTCCTAGCTCCTGCCCAAATCTAACCAACTGCCATCTGAATTCAAAGGCAGATAGCTTCCAGTTCCTTGTCCAGCTCTCCATGCAGTTTCTGCTCCATATTGAAGCTCACAGTGTCCAGTCCATCCCAAATCCCTCAGTCTCTGTTCCTGGAAAGACAAAACTCAACAAAGCCACCACAACATTCACTCGCATTAACAAAGCTACAACATTTGTGCACATTGCTGGCATCTTCAATTCACTTTTCTGCCTGTGGGATAAACATAGACCCAAAACAAAGTATGGGCACCATAACCATGCTTCCTCTGGCAGCTCCAGCTGGCCCTAGGCAGTCTTTGGCAACTCTGGCTGGTTCTCAGGAAGCTCTCAGCAGAAGTTTCAGCTGGCTCTCAGCAGAAGCTCCGCCACCATAAGCTCCGTTCTCAAAATCAAAATTACTTTCTCCGGTGTAGGCCTCTCATCCTCAGCCTCCACATGGCTTGCTCCAAGAAGTTCTGACTCTCCAGTTGGTGCTTTTCCTTATATAAGCTATTAGCTCCTCCCTGTTCCAACCCCTTCCTGCTACATCAACAAGTCCATCCCACTGATGGATTCACAAGTTCTGGGTTTTAATACTTAACTTGAAACTAAGTGCTAATTACCTGTTAGCTTGCCAATACAAGGGGATCTTCAAATTCCATTACTATTACACCATCTAATCTAATACCCTTATTTTACCAGTGAAGAAACTGAGGCCCAAAGGGGTTAGGTGACTTGCTCAAGGTCACCCAGGTTGTAAGCAGTGGAGTCAGGAGTCAAACTCGGGTTCAGTGACTCCAAGGTCAATGTTATAAGTTCAGTGCTCATTCTGGCATCTTCTAGCCATGTAGCCCTAGACAAAACATTTAACATTTCTAGGACTTGGCTTCCCCCTCCACAAAATGGAGGAAATACTTAGTGTACCACCTGTCTCAGGGTGGTTGTGAGGAAAGCCTGTGATAAGCTTGAAAATGCAACATAAATAAATATGAGTTATCATTCTAATGGCTTGATCAATGCAGGATACATCAACTGGTCCTAGTATTAAGTTTCAGTATTTGTGAGATTTCCCCTCTAGTCACAGACCCTGATTTTCCTCATTTCAAAGCTATTACTTAACTACAAGTCAGTTCACAAAAGACTTTTTGGTTTTTTTAAGCTTTTTGGTCCCTCTTGTCTATGTTATCACATAGTTAGGAGAAAGAGGAGAAACATAATAAACTGTTCTCTCTAAAGCCCCAAACTGGTTGAAAGCCTAAGTGGACACAATTTAAAATGTAGGTAACTTGGGGAAGGATTTGGTGGATATGAGACGAAGGCTCCCTGGATGGTTCCAAAATGAGGTGAGAGTCTCATGTGGCTGATTATCATCCTGCAAGTGTGTAAGCCTTCTCAGTCTTTTTTAGTTATGTTTTTTCCATATAATTGCTTCTCCCCAAGGGACCAACTTACAACTAAGGAGTGATTTAAACACTAGGAACCTCTGGCTCAAAACATATGATCCTTAGCAGCTTTCTACTGTCTTTGTTCAGAGGCAAGATATTTTTCCTGTTTATCTTCTAAGAATGTTGGGACAGCATCAAGCTGAAATGTGGGATCAGCCTCTTAACCTCCTTCTATTTATTTCTGTTATTCTTTTTATTTATGAAATGAGGGTGATAGCATAGTGAAGAAGACACACAAGGCAAGAAGTCAGGAGACAAAGGTTCTAATCTTGGCAATGGCACTCTTTTTGAGAAGTTGGGTGAACCAACCAAATGCACCAATCAGAAATCAAGCTTTTGCCAGGCATATACTATATTCCAGGCACTGTGCTAAAAATTAGACATAAAAGAAAGGAAAAACATAGTCCCTGATCTCAAGGTGTTCACATTCTAATGAGAGAGACAACATAAAGATAATTATGTACATAAAAGATGCATTTCAGAAGATGGAAGGTATTCTGCTACTAAAGGCACTAAAGTGGAATGGGGAGAGCAGAGACTGGGAACAGTATCCTGTAGAAGGTAGGAAAATGACAAGGTGGTGGTTGCAGAAAAACATGGTAAGACCTATATGAACTGATGCAAAGTGGAGTGAGCAGAACCAGGAGATCATTGCGCGCAGGAACAGCAATGTTGTGATGGTAAACAACTTTGAAAAATATGGCTATTCTGATCAATACAATGATCCAAGACAGTTTCAAAGGTCTCATGATGGAAAATGCTATTCCCTTCCAGAGAGAGGACTGGTGTAAATTGAAGTATAATTTTCTTATTTTCTTGATTTTTCTTGATTTTTTAAAAATAAAAATATGACTGATATGGAAATATGTTTTACATGATTTCCAACTCTGAAATTCTAGACTCTTCAGGGTTTTCCTTCTTTTTGTCCTTGTACCAGCACAATCACACTCAGAAGCTCCATCCCAGAAAACACTGCTCTCCATTTTTTTCCACTTGAGAGTGTCTCATAGATCCCTGGCAAATTAATCAATCAATGAGGAAGCATCCATTAAGCACTAATTATATATTAGGCACTATCTTAGGCTCTGGGGATCAAAGACATGGAGTATTCTTCTGGAGGTCTTAGCATACCTAAAGGCTTGTCCAGAGAGACCCTCATTAGAATGTCCCATAGGAAGATTTTTTTGCACATAAGGAAAGCAGCATGGGTATACCTCCACAATTGATTAGGAGGAAGGGAGGAAGTAGGAAAAGAAGCATGATAGAAAGAGGAACTATTTCATTAATCATTCTTGTCAATTAGGTACTCTTTTATACTGATAGCTGAAGTGTTATAAGTGCCTTCTAAATTCACCACCCTGGGCCAAAGTCCAGATTGTCCTACCTTAGTTGAAGTGTTACCTACAGAAAAGGTCAAAGAAATAAGAGGAAATAGTCAATAAATCTTGGCAGAGAGGGGTCCCAAATTACTAAGGAACCTTGAGACATGGGTCTTACCTTGCTTTTAAACAAGATTTGTATGATCAGAGTTCCACCATCTGGGGATGTGCCTTCTCTGATAATTCTCTGCACATCTGGTGTCTGAGGTCCTAAGGTTTTAATCTACACCTACTGATTCTTCTACTATGCTGGGCACAGATCTACCAGATCATTCCCTTAGTGCAAGATTATGAAAATACTGAGCATTTCAGTTTTTGCCACTGGGAGTTTGAGAGAGTAGGAAGGAAGAGATGAAGAAAATGGTTACAATTTTGCCTCCAGTCACTGTCTCTGGTTTCCTGCTTAAAATAGGAAGGGATTCAAGGCAGTATTAGCTGATATCCCAAGAGAGTAATTTCTGAAACTACCTAATAATTTAATTCATTAAGCATTTATTAAGTATCCATCATACAGCAGACACTGAATTAAATACTGGTAATAGAAAAACCAAAACAACAACAAAATCCACAGTCTCTGCCTTCAGGAAGATTATAGTCTACTGGATGGATTCAACAAATAAACACAGACAGACAGATAATCAACAAGCATTTATTAAATGCTTACTATATGTCAAGCACTGTTCTAATTGCTGGGGTTACAAAGAAAAAAAAAACCAAAGAGTCCCTGCCCTCAAGTTGCTTACCCTTTACAGTCACACAGGTGATTGATCAACAAGCATTTATTGAATGCCACAATATGTTGAACAAAGTGCCAGTTTTTGAAGGTACAAAGATAAAAACAAAACAGTCTGTCCTCAGGGAGCTTATGGGTGGGGGGGAAGCATATGCACACAAAAATAGATAGGAAATGTGTGTGTATGCAAATACATGCAAAGTAGATTAAAGTAATTTCAACTTTGGGAGAATAGAGAGCATTAACAACTTTTGTTGCGGTGGTTGTTCAGTTGTGTCCAGCACTTCCTGACCCTTTGGAGTTTTCTTGGTAAAGATACTGGAATGATTTGCCATTTCTTTCTCCAGCTCATTGTACAGATGAGGAAACTGAGGCAAACAGGGTTAAGTTGACTTGCCTAGGGTCACACAACTAGTAAGTATCTGAAGCTGAATTTGAACTCAAAAAGAAGAGTCTTCCTGATTCCAGGAGTGGTGCTATGCATTGTTCCACCTAGCTGCCCCTTGCAACTAACATATAGACTAAATATAAGAAGATAAATATTAAGGTCAGATGGTAAAGTGGTAGAGTGAGTCAGAAATACTCATCTTCATGAGTTCAAATCCAGTCTCTGACTCTTACCAATTGTGTGACCCTGGACAAGTCATTTAACCTCTACACCCATTTCCTCATCTGTAAAATGTGCTGGAGAAGGAAATGGCAAACTATTCCAGTATCTTTGCAAAGAAAATGGGGTCATGAAACAACAACAGATGTTAAGGTCCCTACATCAATTTCCTTTCTTATTACAAGTTGTCCCCTACTGGAAAAACATCTCCTCAAAGTAAACATGCAAGATGGCGTCTAGATTTCATGGTAGAGTGGTTGAATTATTACAAATTTTAGTGTTGAGTGGATGGAATTACCCTCCTAAGTGACCTCTTGAATAATAAGGAAGTCCAGAGCATGGATATCACAGAATGTCAACGAAGTAGCTCATAAATTACCTATAGTAATAGACCATAGGACATAGTGGAGCTTTCACCAATATGGAGAGAGACTATAAATATATATTTATCCGAGATGATGAGCTGGGCAATTGATGATTTTAAACTGCAACTGGGGAGCCCATCTTGGTTCAGTATTACTGCTTAAAAAAATTGGGGGGAGGGGGCAGGGGAACAGAGCAAACTTAGGAAATTGAAAGCCTAAATGTTCTTCCAGATGGGCCCATCTTAGTGACTAATGCACATTTTTTTCAGACATCATTTCTTCCAAAATATTTGCTCTCTAGAAACCATTTAAGTAAGCTCTGCAGCTGATTAAAGCAAGACCAAAACCCATTTTGCTGCCGATGGGGTGGCTTCATTTGTATTTTGTGAAAGCCTAGTATTAGTACAGTAAGGAGGATGTGAATCAAATTACAAAGCCTCCACCCATCTATGAAAGCCAGGATCCCATTCCTCTTGTTGACAGCGTAATTTGGGATCCCATACCCATAATGACTTAAAGGGGCCTCATCATTCTAGAAAAACACAAACTCCCTTGAATTTTTTTTAAGAGGAGGGAATAATTATCTCTGAAAATCTCTCACTTGTCTCTCTGTGATCACTGCTTCACATGTCTCCTAGCAGAGCCACTGCTCCAGGGACATCCTAATGATCCTGTGGGGTGGGAAGCACCCCGGCTTACCCACACTGTTCCTCTCAGGGAATAAGTTGGGAACATCATTGCTACCCAGGAACAAGAGGGTTTGTAAAAGCAAAGATTAGGACATTTCTCTACCACAGAGTGGTCATTTCAGACAAAAGCCCCTGCCTGAACAGGTGGATAAAAAAGAAGAAACCATTTCAGAGAAGAATGAGGAACAAAATGTCAGGCAGTTTTGATGAAGTTAAGCATATTCACAGACCTCACAGCTTTCTTCTTCAAATAAGCCGGGGTTGTTTTACTTGGCTTTCAAAGTTTACAGTCATTCTTTCTGGGGGCATTCACCAGAGCAAGAAGAATATGCATTGTAAAAATGATGGGGCTTTAGAGGGCGTATGAACAGATATGGCCTCATAGGAGCAAATATTTAGTGCTCAAAGGGGCCAACAAATTCAACCATTTTATTTTCAATGTTTTCTTTTTAGAGAAAGGGAAACAGAGACTGAGCGGGGTTAAGTGACTTGTTCAGAATCACAAAACTAATAAATTTTGAGGCAGGATTTGAATTCATGTCTTCCTGACTCAGAGTTTAATATCCTATCTTCTGTGCCACTGGGCTACCTCCAATTGGGCACCCAAGGAAGAAGAGTTATAGGTCTATTCTTTTTGGGAAGTGGAGAGAGAGTAGACATTTAATTTTATCCCTATAAGGGCCTCCTGGTACAGAAATTCCCTCTACCAGTGTAGATTAACAATTCATGAATGTACCACCCAGAGTGCTACACAAATTCTATTTTGGCTTCAACATATTGTATGGGTTCAACATATCCACTTTAAAACCATAGAGCATAACCCTCGCCCCCAAGTCTTTACTTTTATTAGTTAGCCAGAGGATACAATTAGTTCAAAACAAAAGTATTTCATAGAATTTAAGTTCCTTTATAAGTAGAATTGTTCTATTTTCTACATTTGTAATCCCATCTCCTAGCACAGATTTTGGAATATAGTGAGTGCTTAATAAATCCTTGCTGACTGATTGAATAGCATAGTGGCAAGAGAACATCTCCTGTGTTCCCCACAATAAACCTGGGGGCATGCTTTCTCACAAATACATAAACCATCAGTGGAGAAAAAGGATAGGAATGGGAATTACCCTTGGATGTATACACAAAGGAAAAACTGTGGCTGGGGAAATACCATTCCCTTGGTGATGTCAGCATGTAACTCTCTCCTCTGTTGAGCGCATTATCTCCACTGGAAGTTGCTTTACTAGGTTTGTCATCACTCCTAGGTGTCACCACTGGGTTCATGATTATGGAATTTCTCTCTGCTACCAGCCTCTGGATTCTTTCACTTCATGGCCACATACTTAACCATCTAACTTGACTGCAGTCTGCTAATGTGCAATGACTAAGAAGCCTCTCTCCAATAGTCAGGTTAACAGCTCTTTTGATGTAAAGACACCATAACTAACTAGAGGCAAGGAACAAAAATCAGGCAAAATGTCTTCAGACTAAGATTAAGACTTTTCTTACCCTGGTTCTGGACCTAGAGGACTTAAGTTACTAACTCACTTTCCTCTGCTGGCAAGATCAACATCTCTGTACCTATTCTCTGTCTAATTTAGGATGAAGAAAGTCCCCTTTACATTGAGGCAATTCTTTAACTTGCCAACCTGAATTCTCTTTCAAAAGACAGTATGGATTTGAGGCACAACAGTTTCATTCACCCCCTAAGATCATAGGACTAGAGCCATAGCAAACCTCAGAGACCACCTGGTCCAATATATTTCCTCATTTTACAGATGATTGAAATGAGACTCTGGAGGGTTAAATGACTTCCCCAATGTTACAAAGGAAGCAAACTGCAGAGATGGGATCTGAAGTCACCTCCTCAGGCTCCAGAGCCAGAGCCCTCACCAAATTACCTCTAGTCTTGCCATGCAAATGAATCTAAGCTATCACAAATGTTGAGTTCTGAAGATGAAGCCATTATCTTCCTGACTGAATACCTACCTACCTTCATGATATATTTATTGTTGTTCAGTCATTTTTCAGATGTTTCTGATTCTCCTTGACCCCATTTGGGGTTTTCTTGGCAGAGATAGTGGAGTGGTTTGCCATTTCCTTCTCCAACTCATTTTACAGATGAGGAGACTGAGGCCAACAAGGTTAAGTGACTTGCCCAGGTTCACACAGTGTCTGAGGCTGGATTTGAACTCCCTGAACATAAATCTTTCAGGCTCTAGGGCCAAAGCTTTAGCCACTGTGCCACCTAGTTGCCTTTATTATGTATACTTGGCCAGGAACAAATCTCTAGGCTTCTAGTTACTCTAAGCTTAATTTATAGTTACAGAGTTGCCTTGGACCCTGCAAGGGTAAGTGATAGGAACACCTGCGGTTATGTCCTACCTCTGCCACTGGCTGTGTGACCCTGAACAAGTCACTCAACCACTCAGTCCTCTGGCCATTTTCAAAGAGCCCAGAGAAAATGTTAACCTTCATTGGTGGAAGGATGAATGAAATTCCAAGTCCAAGCCCTACCCCCACATCACATCACTGGTCATTCAATGCATAGAGAGTATTACAGACTTTCTTAAATTGAGTTGGGAGAATCAGTTGTGGCAAGGTTTTTGATCTGATTGATGTTTCCTTCCAAGGATCCCTTTAATTGATGAACTATAAGTTCCTTTCCAGGTCTAAAGTTCTTTTTTATCTCTAAAATGTCAAAAAATAAGGTCAAAGTAGTTTTCATTTAATTTACTTTCACCTCAGCCCTCATGTCTCACTCATTTTTAGCTGGGACCAGCTCCACTTGCATTATAGTGAACCCCTGATGTTTCCTATGAAATCAGTTAAGTCAACAATTATTAAGAACTTACTCAAGCACTGTGCTAAGCATTAGAGAATACAAAGAAAGTTAAAAGACAAGCCCTTGCCCTCAAGGTGTTCACATTCGAATGGAATGCCAACAAAGCATGTACACACAAGATATGTTGCAGGGTAAATGGAGGTAATCTCAGAAGGAAGGCACTAAGGACCAGGGAGGCATCTTGCAGAAGGTGAGATGGATATTGAATCTTGAAGGCGGCAAGGGGAGCCAGGAGATGGACAGGAGGAGGCAGGACATTCTAAGCATGGTAAGCAGGTGGAGACAATGTCTGGTGTTCAGACATGGAGTGTTGTCTGTGAGGAACAGCAAGACCAGGATCATTGGATCATAAAGTCCATAGATGGAAGAAAAGTGTGAGAAGCCTGGAAAGGTGGGAAGGGGGCCAGGTTGTAAAGGACTTTAAAAGCCAAAGAGAGCTTGTTATACTGGATCCTAGAAGCAGTAGAGAGCCAAGGAGACTATTGTTGCTATTGTTGTTTGTTCTTGTTTCTCAGAGAGGACCATGACCTCAGGGAGGTGATACCATGCCTCCCAAGTGAATGGATTTAAGTGAGGCAGGGCTGTGCTAAGTCCCCAGCCTCACTTTCTCCTCTGGAGCCATCCAGGTCCAGTGGCCAGATATAGATCTGGACAACTGAAGGTGGCCCTGGATACAGTGAGAGCCTTTTTAAGCTAAGGTCTTTAACAAGTCTCAGTTTGAGGCAATGCCAATTCAGTGATTAAGGCTAGGTAAGAAATAAGGCAGAGAATGGTCTCTTTACCTAATTAAAAAAAAAGGAAAAATCAATCTGGGAGGGGAAGACCTTCAGGCTTACTGGCCAAAACAGAAACCACTGCTATTTACATTTACTTTGAGCCTATCAGGGTCCAAACAATGACCAAGGAGGTGATCCCTGGAGGATCGATTGGAGTGGGAGAGACTTAAGCTGGGTGACACTCGCCAGCAGGCCATACCAACAGTCCAGGTGTGTTCTGATGAGGGTCTGTGCCAGGGCAGTAACCTACTGTTTAAGTAAGCGGCCAAGCAATCACAAAGAAGCTGTTCTGAGCCAAGGTCTTTCAATACTGACTCCATGCAGCCCATGGAAAAGGAACTTTGATTCTTCATAGAGCATAGGACTTTGATTTAGGAAAATCTGAACTTGGATCCTGTCTCAGACATTCATTAGCTGTGCTGGGAGACCAGGAGGTAGGTATATGGGCTCCCTCTCAGGGTCTCATGAGGCATTCTATGTCTAGTCTGGGCAGAGGCTCAATCTGAGGATAGGCCATCATGATTCTGGGCCTTTTACTTCAATAGAAGCTGTGCTTCTAATAGACCCATCACAGACTATTTCTATCAATAGGATCATGTGTCCTATGGGGGCCAATTGACCTTGTTGACTTATGACTTAGATAACCTTGGAAAGAATGAAGGAAGAACCAGTGAAATCAAAGACCTTGCCACATAGACTGCTCTTCAGTGAGAATACTGAACTGGAGACTAGAAGGCCAATGCAGCCACAATCACTACTCATGCTTTGCCAAACACCAAGCCTGGATTATTCCAACCATCTGCCTCCTTCACTTCTTCTAATGTACTATTGGACAGAGCTGGAGGAAGTCACCCTATAGTGCTAACTAAATCCAATACCAATTTATGCTGGCTAATCTCATTTGGGTCCTCACTGCAGCAAGGCATGCCTTTTAATTTTCCCTATTTAAGTTTCTATCCCATTTATCACAGTGACTTATAAAATTTCTCTACATTCTTTCATCAAATCCTCTTTCCCCATTCTTCCGCTGGAGGAACTTGCTTCATACTTAAATAAAAAACAAACAAACAAAAAACATAAAACAACTAGGCCATTTTCCAAGGTTTTCACCTCCCTCCTTCTTCCACTATTTCCTTTATTCCAGTCACTGAGGAAAAGGTGGCCCTCCCTCCACCTCACCAAGGCTAATATTTTTACCTGTTCTATTCTCTGGATCCCACTCCCACCTTTCTCCAGCAAACCCTATCATCATGCCTCCTCTGTCTTTAATCTTCCATCTCTCCCTATCTCTTGGTTCCTTCTCTGCTGCCTCTCAACACATCCAAATCTCTACAGCATTTTAAAGACCTTCACTAGATCCTTTCATCCCCACAAGTTATTGTCCTCTGTCTCCTTTCTCCTTCTCAACTAAATTCCTGGGAAAGCTACCTCATCCTCACATCTGATATCTTCTAAACATTCTGCAGTCTGGCTTCTGACTTCCTTTGAATGAAACTCTTCTCTCCAAAGTTAGCAGTGATCTCTTAATCAACAATCCCAATTCCTTCCCCCCAGTCTTCATCCTTCTTGACCTTTCCATCAGATTCACCACTGTCAATTGCTATCTCCTCCTGGGCACTCATTCTTCTGTTCCCTCCTGGTTTTCCTCCTATCTGTCTGAACATATATAACTTATCAGATTGTTTATCATCTCAGGGAGGGGGAGGGAAACAAGGAAAATATAGAATTTGTAATTCAAAACAAAATAAAAACAACAAATGTTTAAAAATTCTTTTACATGTAATTGGGGGAAAATAAAATATTACAAAAAAAAAATAAAGTACTGCACAATCTGACCTTTCTAGCTTTATTTTACATTGCCCTGATGCATTCCATGGTCTAGCCCAATGGGCATTCTTGTTCACCTTAACTCAGGAAGACACCCCTCCATTCCAACTACCTCTATTCCTTTGCATTGGTTTTACCCAGACCTGGAATGCAGTATCCTCACCTCCAGAATCTCTGGTTTCCTTCAAGACTCACTTCAAGGACAAACTTCTTCATGAGGCCTCTCCTTGTCTCTCCCCCCTCCCTTGCTTTCCTACACCCCACCCCTGTGGCCCCGCCCCACCAAATTGAACCTGTTTTGTATGTACTTACACATGTGCCTGCTGTCTTCTCTGTGAGGATGTCAAATCCTTAAGGGAAGAGACTGTTTTGTGTATGTCTTTGTATCTTCAGGACCTACCACAGTGCCTGCTATATAATAAGTATTTGAGCAATGACTGTTGATTGTCTGAGTCACCCTATACAACCTATGGATTTCACATTGAAATATTTCCTTCTGTTTTTGGTTTGGGAGATTGGAGGATAACACATTAAGATGAAGGGGGAAATCAAAAAATTAGGACTGACTTGCCCTTAAGGATTCTTGACCATTTCTTATATTTCACCTGCTGTGTCAGGGACTTTGAGATATCTGGGCAAGGGAGGAAAAAAAAGTAGGAATGAAGAAAATAAGCTACAGGAAAAAAAATTTGTTGTTTAAGTCTGGGTAGGAAAGGATACCACCCCCACTCCACCACCACCAAGGGGCACTGTAAGAGACCTTGTGGGTAAAGCTGAGTTTGATACTGTCAATGAAATAGGCAGCAGACCCTGGTTTAGACAGCATGAGATATGAGGGATGCAGGAAAGCCTCATCACACATGCATACTGCCAAGTGATGTTATACTTTTAGCAATTTATATGCTAGTGGTAAGCATTTCCCCCTTCTAGTTCCCTCTTTTGAAAGGAAAAAACCTTAGAGAATGAATGACACCCTGAGTCCCTAATTCCTAAATGTGAATTCCTTTCTCCAAATCCTTTTCCTGGACTGGAGAGAATAAGAGAGCAGATCCATAATCTGGATGGAGCTGGGGGAGAGAAGGGAGGAATCTATGACATTGAAGGATTGATGATGAGAAATGCAAGATCACACAGAAAAAAGGAAGGGTCTGACAAAGATAAACTTGGCTGCTCTTCCAAGTCACCTTATTTCTGAAGCTGGAAGAGGAGGACATTCTTGGGGCCTCATAATGTAAAGTTGTGCACCTTTCCCTAAGAGACTTGTACTTAGGTACAATAGGGGCATCATTTACATCTGATCATGCCTCTGGGGATCAGCCACTCCGAGTGAAGCAGTAGCTGGGTGGAGTTTGGACCTCCCTGTGTAATCACTGGTGGATGCTGACCCCACCAAACACATAAGCAGCTACTATTCACATTCCCATCTTTGCTATCCTTTAGAGTTTTTTAACTTGAGGTCCAAGGACCATAGGTAGATTTCAGGGGATCTGTGAATTTGGATGGAGAAAAAACCGCATCTTTATTTTCACTAACCTCTGATTGCAATTGAGCATTTCTTTCCATTATGAATGAAAGTACCAAGCATTACTCTGAGAAAATGTCCATCAGCTTCACTAGACTCCCAAAGGGGGCGCTGACACAGAAGATCTTATGAATCCCCATATTCATTAATTCATTACTTACCCAGCTCTTCGATACAGACCTTTTTTCTCCCTTTGGCTCCACTTCCTCTGTCTACATAGTTCAGAATCCTTTAGGTTGTATCACGAAGGTTTTGCTTTTCTTTCTTTCTCAATAGGGGTAGGAAGAAGAAAAGGCAAATAAGGCAGAGAATGGTCTCTTTACCTAATTAAAATTTTAATATTTTAAATATTTTAAATAT
>CM053590.1:24899255-24915553 GCA_028646515.1 Pseudochirops corinnae | reverse complement strand
ATATTTTAAAATTTATCTTAAAATATTTTAAAATTTATCTTAATATTTTAAAATTTATCTTAAAAAATTTAAAAATTAAAAAAAATATTTAAAAAATATATTTTTTTAAAGGACAAGGTCAAGAAGCCCAAATGATAACTCAGTCCTCATTGTCTGCCCACTTACTTTTTCTATTCTGGTGCAACCAATCAATTGATCAGCTTTTATGAAGTGCCTACCATGTCCCCAGTGATGTGCGAAGTGCTGGGGTGGGGCGAGAAATGCAAAAATGAAAAAGTCTCAGCTTTCACCTACACATCCAAGGTAGCCATATGGCAGTAAGGCTGGCTCCAGGTAGAGGTAAAAGCAGCAGGGAACGACTTCACTGACATTCTCTGATGTTCATTGATTAGGCTATGCCTGTGTTCTGGTTTTATGCAGAGGAGTGCCTATCAACCTAGGGCAAGAATGAAAATCTGCACTTCAGGAGGAGACTTTGGGATACTTATCACTTGAGTGACCTTGGGTTCTCTGGGTCTTCCTCATCTGCAAAATAAATGATGCCCCTTCCATTGATAGATCTGTGGTTGTATGCATACAAACTAATATCTGCCTCCTAGGAAATAAGAAATCATATAATATTCCAGGAAATCTGGAATAGGACTGGATCTTAAAAAAAAATTATGAAGGGAGAAACATGACAAGGTCAGCAGCCAGCATTGCAGCATAAATCTGAAGACCCCAGTAGGGTCATTATCCATCTACACTACCCAGCAAGTCTTGTGCAAAGAGATGCTAGCACTTTCTAGTGAGTTTATTTTTTAAAAAATGTTTCTCAGTCATCTCTCCTGAGCAAGAGAATTCCAATGGAGTGAAAAGGTCTGTCCCTTTTTTCTTGCTCACCAAGCTTCCTTATTTATAGCTCCCCCAAACTGGCAGGTATGGAGGAACAGAGCACTTCACAATCGCTTTACTGGCTCTAGAAAGCCATTGTTTTCTGCAGCTCACCGTTGGATTCATGATTCCCATAGGGTCAGAGAGGAGTGAGGAAGGGGGGGATCCAAAGGCTGTCTCACTTCATTCAATCTATGCTTGCAAGGAAGAAAGGTAGAGGGCGATTCCTAAAGAGTGATATTGATACTCAGAGACTGCAATCCTTGGAGGGGGCTGAATGGTAAGAGGGACATGTTGGAATGTCATGGGAAGGCACTGCAATCTCCTGCACACAGTCCTCAGCCCCACAGCTAGGCCAGCTGCTCAGACAGGCAGCAAGCTCCATATTCTCAGTCCCCAAGTCACTTGGGGCTCAAACTTATACAGAGTTTTAAACAAAATGGAGGCCACCAGCCCATCATCAATGGGGCAAGGCACTAGGGTAATCAAAATCACTGAAATCAGGGTACATTCTGAGTTGTGTAATAAGGCATATACCTAGAAAAGGACTCTAATTGTGCAATGGGAAGCTTGTGACTGGGCAGTTGGGGCAGGGCTCAGTGTAATCAGCTGAGCCTTGGCATACCTGTGTTCTGGAGGCTAGATCCCTACATATCAAACAGGTTTTTACCAGCTCACAGTGCATAATCTCAATTTCTTCTGCAAAGCATCATAATATCATCAATTTAAGGCTACAAAGAGTCCTGAAATGCCATTGAGACTAACTCTGTCATTTTACAGCAGAAGAAACTGAGGTGACCTTCTCTGGTTAGCTAGTAAGTGTCCAAGGCAGGATTCGAACCCAAACCTTCCCGACTCTAAGGTCAGTGCTCTGCTACATTGCTCTCACAAGGAGAACTGGTTTCATGAAAGAGCTAATTCCTGTCCAAACCTCACTTATGACTGAAAACTCACAAGAGGAAGTTTCATTACATATGTCAGATTTAAGCTTCTTTTCCCAAAGAGGGAGAGGGGGGGTCCTAAGACAATGGGACAAAAGACCAGAGAGGTCATGTGCTTGGATGCCAGGAGCCATGAACGTTTTTCTCTAGGATGATGATGATTCTTTATTCATCTATCTGATCCCAGCCGTCCATGATGAATTACCAGCATTAATCTCGCTAACAATATCAGGCTTCAGAACTTGTGGGCCATATGTTCATGTCACTGCCTTCAGTAAATAGATATTCTAAATATGCATCGATCTGGCACATTTCATGATTATTTATCAAAGTGTTCCCTTGTCTCTTCACACTCCTATTAATAACAATAATAAAGAATAATGCTGGGTGCCAACCAGGCAAGGAGATTCCCAACTCCACATTTAGGGTGCAAGCTTAATGAAGGTTATTTGTAACTATTAGGAAAAGAAAGAGAGCCAAAAAGGCAGTTTTTCTGGAAGACAGAATCCTGTCTCTTTTGTGGCCCTGTCTACCACCAAAGCTTAGTAAAAGAGATGGAGAAATCCAGCTTTGCTTGAGATGGTTCCAATAAAAAACCTTTTTTTTGTCAATGACCTGGGGTAGAATGAACATTATTTATTTGGGGAGCCCTGGGTGTTCCACTGTTAAATTCTGTGCACACCTCCCCCTTCCCCTATTCCACAGAAGAAATTTAAGACCTTTTTCTTCTCTCTCTCTCTCCCCAAGTAATTTCCTTCTAGGCTGCCACAGACAACAACAGTCATCATGAACTTCTGAAACCTGGGGAGGAATTGTAACCTGAAGATGCCATGTCTAATATTTGAAACCACAAATTATGGTAATATTTACCCATTTGGATTCTCTGAAGGACAGACATTTGTTTTTCCTACTGTTTTTGCAAAGGAGAAAAAGAATCCATGCTTCACAGGGTTTTTCCAAACATACTGATACATTTTCACAACAGGTAGCAAGGGTGGGGTGTCTTTCTGGCAGTTTCCTTAATGTACTTTTAATTCCTAGCATTAGTGCATTCAAAAAGGTTTTTTTTTTCAATCTATGTTTCTTTTAGAGGTTTTGGAGACTGGATCAACGTAAAAGGACAGGTGTTTTGCTGTAACCTTGAACGAATTCTCTTTTTAGTCTTTTTTGCGTGTGGAAAAACAGACTAAAATCCAAAAATTCTAGCTCTCTCTGATGTAAGCCAGGGCTAGTTTCTGACATGGTTGATCTCCTGTTATAGGTGCTGTCTCTTGAAATTATTTTGGATTTGATTTCTTATGTTTGCCTTGTATACCTATGCTAGAATATAAACTCTTTGAGGACAGACTATTTTGTTTTTGTTCTCCATATAATCTGTCATCAGAGAAATTCCCTCTTACCACCAGACTTCATATTGCTGTTCCCCTTGGTTATTAGTACTTTCCATCTTGAAATTGCTTTCTCTAATGTCTCATCTGGGCTGCTTTCCCATTTCCTGCTAGCACTGATAGAACCAGGTCCACAAAGGGTAACTGACTACTACTAGTCTCTCTCAGGTTGTAGGAGTAATTTCTAGTACTTTCTCACATGAGCCCCCATGGGAATATTTCCTGATTACTATCAGCCAAAGTTAATAGGCTTTTAGAAAGGGTATTTACTATGCAGATATAACAAGGACAGTTGTTATAAAAAAAAAAAGGTCGCATTGATCTCTTGCACACACAAGGTCTCTGGGCAGAGTGGGCTCAAACTGAGAGATCCTGTGTGGCCAAAGGATAATTTCACAACTCTGGATTACTGGAAGTTCTTTGCACCTTCATGGCGTCTTCATGAAATTCCCCTTGAGTGTATCTCCCTGCTGACTTCAGAAGGTCCTGAAACTACCTTTCTTCAGTGTACTTAGTCCGAACTCAGTACATTTCACAGTTTCCAGTGTAGATGCTACCATCAGTTACGGCTGCTTAAGGGATGCTGATACCAACACCAATGGGAATTCCAGATATTGGACCTAGAGTCCAATATCTTATAAAATCTTATAAAGTTCAT
Organism: Pseudochirops corinnae; assembly: GCA_028646515.1. Taxonomy (NCBI): domain Eukaryota; kingdom Metazoa; phylum Chordata; class Mammalia; order Diprotodontia; family Pseudocheiridae; genus Pseudochirops; species Pseudochirops corinnae. The sequence goes on along the minus strand of CM053590.1, from coordinate 24,911,693 downwards.
CAGATGGTCACCTTGTCAATGGGAGTTGGAATAGAAGAGAAGAGAAATTCAAATCTCTGTCTCTTCAAGAACAGTTCCCTCTTAGGAATTCTTTGCTGCTGGATTTGATTACTGCTCAACTGGCCAGCTCCTAAAATGGTCAAATTCCTGGAGTGACATCCTGTTTTATCTGTAGTACCAAAGGGCAAACTGACTCTCTTCAACCAATCACAACATATTTCCTATGTGGCATTATCTGTTTTCATCCAAGAACCTAAAGTCCTTATGATCTTTTGAAATCAAGTAAAGACTTATTCACACCAAGTTTATTTTTGATTGACTAATCAAATCTAAAGTCTGGGTCTTTTATAATTAAGTGGGTATATATACTTGTATATATTTTGTATTTATTTTGTCATGTTAATATAATATCCTTCCAATAGAATGTAAACACCTTGAGCATAGGGACTATTTTGTCTTTGTCTTACATTCACATTGTCACACACAATGCCTAGCAAATAGTAGGTGCTTGTTGGTTTGAATCAAATTGGATATCATTGTACTGTTCTCCCATCTGGTTTTACTTATAGAACATCTATAGAAATAAAAAGAGAAAGCATTGATAAGCACAAAAAATTGTGCTTAGAAAAATTTGATTTACACAAGAGGAGAATCAAAGTAGACTCATGACATTTCCTGCTTGTGCCTGTCTTTATTTCCCTGCCTAAAGTTAGCAAAATATTTGCATTAGAGGAATTTTTTCAGGGTAGCTCTCAAGGTGGTCTTTCTGAAAGGTGGTCTTCAAATACATATATGTTCTCTTGCCTAATGTAGGTTTTATGGTACATGGGAAGTGTGTGTAATTATGCATAATTTATGTAAAAACATGCAAATGAGTCGCCAAATAGATGATTCAGGAAGTCCAGCACTGAATTCCTCCCACTTTCAGCTGAAACCCCTGACAAAGATTTGGCTGCTGAAAATTCCACTGGGTTGATCTATCCCACATACAATCCAGCAGCCCACACACAGTTCCTGTCTAAAATATTATTTATGATTCTCCACTTCCTTTTGAACTATTCTGTGAGTGGTTAAAAGCAAGAAGCTCATAAACAAGGAAAAAACCTCCTACAACAGATTTCCAACTCTGCCTTTGTTTCAAAGTAACTAGAAAAGTCCCAGCTGCTCTCTTGGTACCTTATTTTGTTCACCTGTAGAATTGTCCTATAACTGTGCCCCTTTTCATGGATTAGTGATCTCATTGATAAAAGTAGATTCTCTAGTGATTGAGATTACAACTTCTCCATACCTGTCCATCCTGTGTGATACTTGGTCACGTCTTCCCAAAAGTCTCCACTGGGGGGTAGAGGGAGCCCACCTCTAGATCTTGATATCACATGGGTGATGACAGAGCTTGTTGACTGTCCAACTCATTACATGACTGGTCCACCCTCCTTTTCCAATTACAAGTTTCTCTGATAATATCTTTTATGTGGCTTTTCTTTCACAATTCTTATTGAAATTATAGGCTACCCTTCTATTTCTAAGATATTTTTGTTGAAGGATTGGTTCAAGGAATCCTTTTAAGTTGTTTGGGAGAAAAATATTACCCAACGACAAACATTTTGGAGAACAATGCACTAACATTCAGTGAAAGGCCCCCCCAAAGGGTCTGATTTTTCGATTCAATGGTTCTCTGGATATAACTTTATTCCAAAGAGAAAAATAAGAATCAACCTGTGCAGAGGCATCCATAACCTCTCTATTTGTAATAGCAAATAAATTGGGAACAACCCAAATATCCAACATTTGGTGAACAGCTGAATAAATTATATGTTAATGGAATGGAATATTGTGGTGCCACAAAAATAAATGTGACGTAGATAAGGAAAAATGGAAAAGTCTGTCCAAAGTGGTAAATAAGGAAGGTAGAGCCACAATCATATACAGATTGACGACTACTGTATTAATATATAGACAATTATATATGCATGTACATATATGCACATACATAAAACAAACACATATAGATACATACGCATTACACAAAACAAATTGGATAACTTCTTCCCCCTAAAAATAAAATATCATAGGGAAAAAAGTTAAACACAACAGTTCCAGACCCAAAGAAAACTGGTCACTTCTAGATTCCCTGACCAGGAGGGAGGGTGTTTTTGCCTTTCTTTGCATCCTCAGAGCTGACACACAATAAGTGATTAATAAATGCTTCTGAGTCATTGACTGGATATTATTCAGAAACTTGTCAAGCTCCATGGAATTCAAAACTCAGGAGACCATAAAAGTAACACACAGAATCCATGTGTACTCTGAGCCCCAACTGCTGGGTCAAGTCTGCCCATCTACACCCACAATCTCCCCTGGCTCTTCCCCCTTCAACTTTATGAAACCTGCAGAGATCACGGCCAGTATTCCAAAAATACTGGCAGCTTTCCCACTGTGGGTGGGAAAGTCCCAAGATACTTTTGGCAAGGATACTGGCTATGGATATCCTAGAAAGAAGTTCTGCAGGAACTGTCCAGGCTCAAACAGGAGGGTAGAAACCTTTCCAGATAGTGTGCCATCACTACAAGGCTTCCTTCCACCTTCCTGCCTTCCTGGCTACTGCACAGTGTCCCACTTCATTCTCTCCACCATACTGACACCGTCCTCTCAGACAGAACAACAAGGAGCTATGTGCCTCTTTTGAAGGAATGACCACAATGGAGGATTCCAAGTCATTTAGTCACATCTGACTCTTTATAACTCCATGGATCATACTACCCATGTAGTTTTCTTGGTAAAGATACTGAAGTAGTTAGCCATATTCTTCTTCAGTGGCTTATGGCAAACAAAGGTTAAGAGACTTGCCCAGGGCCACACAGCTAATAAGTGTCCAAGGTCAGATTTGAATTCAAGTTTTCCTGACTCCAGGTCCACCACTCTACCCACTGAGTCACCTACCTGCCTCCTGGTCCTAAGTTCCCATCTATAAACACCATAGCACTGCTTTTCATTGGTCTGTGTAGTAGGAATGTAGTGCTGATTTCAATAATTTTCAGTGGTGAGTGATTCTCAGATCCTCATGAACCTTTGGGAAGCTGTTGATAATTAATCACAACAATAATAACTAGCATTTACATAGGGCTTTAAGGTTTCTAAAATGCTTTGTAATTATTATCTCATTTGATCCTCACAACAACCTGGTGGGGGAGGGGATAGGTGCTGTTATTACCTCATTTTACAGGTGAGGAAACTGAGGCAGATAACAGTTAAGTGACTTGCCCAGGCTCACACAACTGTCTGAGGTTGGATTTGAACCCTACAACAAAGTGACCCTCTCTGTTCAGCTTTGTGATTACACTCTCTGTATGTATTAGAATATTATTAGAATATAAGCCCCTTGAAGGCAGAAACTGTCTTTGCTTTTGTATTCATTTCTGCATTGACATCCACTGGGGAATAGGGTCCTATAGAAATAGAATTTAGGATGAATAAGTTTTGATAGGGAAAGGGAGGCTGGGAGAATGGGTATTCTCTAGGAAAGGTGATGTGCTCTGTAGGAAGCCCTAGGCAGGTTTGGGTAATAAAATAAAGGTGAAAGGAGATGCCAAGAAACTGTAGGATGATAAAAAAAAAAAAAAGTAGAGAAAAGACAGGGTGGCCATGTTCAGATTTCACCTAAAATGCAATTCTTGCCTTAGGTCAGCCTTGTTTCCACACAAATGAAGGAATGAATTTAATTAAATGAACTAATAAAAAAATTCACTAATTGTTTACTATATTTAATACAATATAATAAGTTTTGTGGACTCAGATACACAAGACAAACAGTTCTTGCCTTCATGGAGTTTAGATTCTAAAAGGAAGAGACAACGAATAAAAGGGAGTAATTGAAACGGTATTATACCCCCCCCCTTTTTTATATATAAGATATGAGCACTGATATTTAGAGCACTCAAGTGACTTAAACTTGAGGTCTCCCAGACAATAGTACCCCAGAGATAGAACTCAACACCAGGTCTTCTGACTTCCAAGTCTAATAATATTTTCATTAATCTACACTGCCTCCTACTGTTAGAAAGTTCCATTTGCTACATTATTACCATCCCAGATGCCATCCATTCCCCCACTGTCCATATGGATTTAAACCCCCCCAAATCAGCAAGCTCGCTTATGTCTGCACTTATCTTGACAATTTCAACGGTTCCAGGGGGCAAAGTTCAAATCTTTGATATTCACTAGGGCACCTGACAGATGATGGTTGCTCATTTAACCCAGCCTTCCTTCCAACCAGCCAGTCATCAATCAAGAAAGCCTTTCTTTTGATAATTCTTACAGCCAAGGGGTAGTGGCAATTATCTGGATGACTCAGGTCATAATTCCACTTTGGTCCAATCACTGAGTTCCTGGCCTTAATGATCTCAGTACCTACAGGCAGATTTCATAAGACTGGATAGCAATCTCTACCAGTCCACTTGTCATTTGGTGATTGCCTCAGCCATTTCTATGAGATACAAATAGATACCAGACTCCTCTCCTATTTCACCCATTATCCTTAGGGGACTGAATGTCACATCCCCACTTTCCCCACCTTCCAAGTAAAGGAGAACAGAACTGAGAATCCAGGATATCTTGGGGTATGACAAACCTCCAGGGTAGACTTGGGGTCAAGGACTCAGTGGAGGGTTTTCTCATTTCCTGCCTATCAAGAGTGGCATTGCTTTTGTTGGCTGGGTAAAATTTGGTCTGGGAGTTATAAAACAACTCAGCCAAGTCTATACAAAATCCTGAAATATTCTCAACTCTGGGATTCCATTCCTGCTGGCTGTTTTCTCCTCAGGGGTCTTGACTATCAGGTAATATACTGTAACTGCAAATAGATTTCAGGAAAAGATTGATTTGATTTTTTATTTAATCAATAGGGCTCAAATGCAGTTTTGATTTACTGGTTTTTGAGGCTCCTTTGGAATTTATATTAGGACAGAGATTACAGGAAGTAAAGGCTGTCACTACTAATGGATGCCACTGCACAGAACTGTGGCTGTAGCCGTTTGGTTTTTTTCTTTCTTTCTCCCTTTTGGCTATAAAAACTTTCATCTCTCCCAGTCTTTTATGTTTATACAACATGGGAAAGCTTTCCACTGAGTCAATGTTATTGCCAAAGATTTTGCTCCCAAGTAACTGGATTCTGTACTTGTGTGTATTACCTTTCAAAACAAATGCTGAGCGGTTTAAATAATCCCTGAACAAAGACTAAAACAAGATGCAAGAACTTATTTACAACTGAATATGGTGCATTTTTCTTTTTCCTGACTCTCTGGGTGTGGTTTTCAAAAGATCTCAGATCCTCTGACATCACATGCTAGGAGTGGTTCTCTGAGCATTTACTGGTTCCTAATATGGTGACAAATGCTATTTTAAGCTCTTCCAAGCAGATGATGGAATGGAATGTATAAAAACACCTAGATTGACTCACTTTAAAGATTATTTTAGAGGCAGTATGTGTTAGGGGAGCAAGGACTGGATTTGGACCAAGCCCTTGATCTATCTGACAAGGGACTGTGGTAGGAAAACCATTTAATCTAAATAAATTTCAATTTTCTAATCTATAAAATGGGACTAGCTAAAAAAAAAAAAAAAAAAAAAAAAAAAACAACCAAAACAAAACAAACCTCTACTTCTCAGACTAGGAAGGGAGTTCAGAAGTCTCCACCTGAAAAATCAGCCCCTATTGCCCAATCAGCTTTCCCTCAGTGAGGGGAAGCCCTCTCCTGAAGTGGCTCCATCCCATTTGGGGATAGCTCTAATTGGGAGAAGTGTTTTCTAAATGTGATTTTCAAAACTGTCCTGCTGATCTGAAAATCTAATACTTTTCCATGAATTTAAAAAATGCTTTGGCAACTTTTTCTTCTTCCTTCCCTTCCTCTTTCCCTCCCTTCCTTTCTTCCTTCCTTCCTTCCTTTCTTCTGTCCTTCCTTCCTTCCTTCCTTCCTTCACTCAACATCCTAGCCCTGCCTTCCTCCTACTCTCCCTGTCAAATTTAAGAAAAAGAAAATTAAAAACAACTTGCAGCAAATATGCATTTACAATTATTTTTAATCTTCACACTGGCCCATGGCTGACAAAGTATGTCTTATTGTGGATCTTGGGATCATCCCCTCTCCAGAAGGTGTAATATTGTCTTACCAGCCCTCATTAGGTCCATTCCATCCTCGACCTGCCATTTCCTAAATTCTAGGCCACCATTTGGAAATGCTGATCCCATTTTCAAATGTCATCCTCTTAACCAGTTTGCTTTGAGGCTCAAATAAGATCATGTGTTTGTACTGTTGCGTAAATCTCTAAGTCCTCTATGAGTACCAGCATTGCCACTGTGCAGTCTTTAAAAACCCTTTCCAGGCCCTTGGCTGTTGCAAGCCACATTTTAGAAGCATGGAGGGTCATTCTGACTAGAGGAACATTTTGTCATTTTTGATAAAGCTTCTCTTTTTATAAGGTGATAATATCATCTCATTTTTGCCTTGATGATTTCATAATGATGAATATTAATAACGGCTTCAGGTGCTGCCTCTTCTCTAGCAGGATTGTCATGTGGGTACTTTGGCTAAAGGCACATTTGAAGATTTTGGAGCTGGCTGGAAATGAGAATGTAATGAGAAAGCCAATATAGGGGAAGCAGGGAGAGAGGGGAACAGGATGGCAATAGGTATGGATACAGGAATTCTACAGGTGACTTCTTACTTGGGGCCAAATGCTGGGAAGATCCTTTGAATCATCTGGGCTGAATTTTAACCTCAAGAGTGAGGTTAGAGTGACTAGATGAAAGTATAGAAAAAGTGGGACAAAGAATATTCATTATTGGGGTGATTGAAAATAGGGATACCCCATGAGTGTTGTGCCACTAAATATTTCAAACATACTCCCTTTTCCAGTGACTGATGCTTTTCAGAAGTTGCATCTTAACTCTATATTGGTAGACACATGACTGAGTCCTCTACCTTTTCCTACCCCCATCCTATGCCTTCACTCCAATGTCTCTGACCACCATGGATTCCAGGCTTATCCAAATTATAATCCAGGGTGCCCTCCCCTGGCATCCGCACGTGCCACCTTCACCCCACTGTTTTATTTATTCTTCCTTTTCCCCTTTGGCTACTCTGTAGTCCTGATCAGGTGCTATCCTGCTCCATTTCAGTGATCTAGGCCCCTGACCCTCCCTGAGATCTCTGGGTATCCCCTCTTAAATCCATCATACATGCTGCACCTTGGCATTCCAATGCCCCACTCTAATTGTGTGCTGGTAAATATTTAACAGCTGGCTGGTGGGGCAGAATGAATCCACAATCCACTTTTCAGTTTAATCAGCATTATTAATTTTTTCCTTCATCACTTTAAATCTAGACAATCAACAAAATGATAAATCAAACCATGATTTGGAGTGTTTGCCAATTTCTGAGGTGTAAATGCTCACACTGAAAATGAATTGGCTCCAGCAGCCCCCTACCTCCATTTTCCCTACCAGCCTCCCATTTATAACATCATTCTATGGTATTAACTGGCATTAATGAAACCCAGTGACTCCATCAACTAGAATATGCCTAGAAGCCATGAGATAACTTAAGTTTCATCCAGCAGAGATCAGTTTCATATTTCCATGCCATGACAAGAAGGAAATCAAAGAATCTTGACCAACCTCATCAACAGGTCAGACTATTTATCTCAACTCTTCTAAATAAATGAAAACATTTTCTTTTTATAAAGATCTCCAAAAATGGAGTGTTCATTTCTCTTCCCATAATCCCAGTGATGATCTAGGTAAAACATTTTGCAAACCTTAGAGGACTATACCCATGTTAGCTAATATTACTATTACTATCAGGAAATTCTTCTGTATAACCCAAATATGTATTATTTGTTTAAATAAGGCAAGGCTTTTCCACTTTTAAAAATAAGTGCTTAAGTTTTTTCAACTAGATATACTTTTTACCTGAACAGATGAAAGATACATTAAAAGCACATTTAAATAGAATCCATTTTCCATTTAGTCATTGTAATGTTAAGGGAATTTGAAGATCTTCCCTGCCCATTAATAGGCACATAGAGTCCTGGTCCAGAGCTAATCAAGCTCTGGGCTACAGGAAGTTTCCAATTAAGTGCTGGGGCAGAAGGATTTTCAAAACTCCTTGGCACTCAGCCAGTCAGATGTTATATATTCTGGGAGGTTGGTGTTTTGCTTTGGGAGTCTGCTTATGAGAAGGATCTTTTGATTTCCTGATGGAGACTGAGTATGTTTAGAGCCCCAAGCTGCTTAGATATCCATGCTCCCTTGATCCAGTGATGTATGTAAAGTGTATAGTAATATTGCTATGTTCAGACAGCTGGAGCCCTGTCTATTGGTCTTTGTGCTAACTTCTCTGCTTATATTTTCTATACTCACTTCTTTCTCTATAATTAAAGCAGGATTGTTAACCCATTTAAAGCACTCTTTTCTTTATAAAGCAGATCAAAAGAACCTGTGCTAGCAGGACTGCTTGCTAATGTACTCACCAAAGTGACTTTCCAAAAGCACAGATCTGACCCTGTCACCTCCTACTCAGTAAAATCCAATGATTTTCTATCATCTCCAGCATTAAATATAAAATCCTCTATTTGGCACTTCTTAACCTAGCCATCCCCTACCTTTCCAGTCTTCTAATATCTTGATGACCCCACATACTCTTCAGTCCAGTAACACTGGCCTCCTTGCTGTCCCTTGAGCAAGATAACCTATCGTCTCTGGGCATTGTCTCAGGCTGTCACCCATGACTGGAATGATCTCGCTTCTCATCTCCAGCTTTTGACTTCTCTGATTTCCCTCAAATGCTGACTAAAATCCCACCTTCCCCAAAGAGCCTTTTCTAATCCCTCTTAATTCTAGAACCTTTCCTCTACTGACGGTTTCTTACTTGTCCTGTTAAAGTGCTACACTCAATATGCCAGAAAACTTAGAAAACTCAACAGTGGCCACTGGATTGGAAAAGATCCATTTACATACCAGTCCTCAAGAAGGGCAATGCCAAGGAATGTTTAAACCGATAAACAATTGTGCTCTTGTCACATGCCAGCAAGGTAATACTTAGGATTCTGCAAGCTAGGTTTTAGCAATATATGAACCAAGAATTAGTAGAAGAGCAGGCTTGCTTTTGAAGAAGAAGAGGAACTAGAGACCAAATTGCCAGCATTCTCTGGTTTACAGAAAAAATAAGGGAGTTCCAGAAAAACATCAATTTCTGCTTCATTGAGTACACTAAAGCCTTTGACTGTGTAGATCACAACAAAATGTGGCAAGCCCTCAAAGAGTACCAGATCATCTTACTTGTCTTCTGGGAAATGTGTATGTGGGTCAGGAAGTAACAGTTAGACTCAAACATGGAACAAGTGATTGGTTTAAGATTCAAAAAGGAGTATGACAAGGTTCTATGTATATTGTCAACTTATTTATTTAACATATGCAGAGTACACAATGAGAAATATTAGGCTGAATGAATCAAAAGCTAGAAGTAAGGTTTCCAGGAGATCAACAGTCTCAGATATACAGACAATACCACTCTGATGGCAGAAAGGGACAAATTAAGAAACCTTTCGATGAGGGGGAAGGAGGAATGTAAAAGCTGACTTGAAGCTTATAAAAAGCAAGGACTTGCAACTGATCCAATCTCTTCCTGGCAAATAGAGGGAGGAGAAATAAGAGTAGTATCAGATTTTATATTCTTGGGCTAAAAGATCACTACAGATAATGACTGCAGCCATGAAATTAAAAGACGCTTGCTTCTTGGAAGGAAAGTTATGGCAAAACTGGACAGCATCCTAAAAAGCAGAGATATCACCTTTCTGACAAAGGTTCATATCATCAAAGCTATGAATTTTCCATAACAACATATGGTTGTGAGAGTTGGATTATAGGTAAAGCTGAGCACCACAGAATAGACACTTGTGAACTGCAGTGCTGGAGAAGACATTTGGAAGTCTCTTGGATAGAAAAGATCTAATTAGTCAATATGTAAAGAAATTAACTCAGACTATTCACTGGAAGGTAAAATACTGAACTTGAATCTTAAATACATTGGCCACATAATGGAGAAGACAGGACTTATGGGAAAAGACCCCAGTGTTGGGAAAGATTGAAGGCAAAAGAAAAAGGGGAAAGTAGTGAATGAGATGGAGAGAGGACATCATGGAAGCAATGAACATGAGCTTGAACAGACTTTGAGAGATAGTAAGGGACAGAAGGACCTGATGAGCTATGGTCCATGGAGTCATGAGGAGTTGGATATAACTGAATGATTGAACAACAACAGCATTTGAAAGTCACCCTCATGAGTTCAAATCCCATCTCAGACTCTTCCTAGTTGTGTGACCTCGGGCAAGTCCCTCAACCCTCTTTGCCTCAGTTTCCTCATCTGTAAAATTGATTAGAGGTAGCTAGAGGGCACAGTAGATATAGAGTACTAGGCCTGGAGTCAGGAAGATTCCGAAACAAATCTCACATATTTACTAGTTGTGTGACCCTGAGTAAGTTACTTCAACTCTTTTCTGCCTCAGTTTCCTCACCTGCAAAGTAGGGATAATAGCAACACCTATCTCCCAAAGTCATTGTGAGGATCAAATGAGAGACTTGTAAAGTGCTTACTTAGCACAGTATAACGTATTTATTTCTATTCTTCTATAGCTTATTTGTACATAGTTGTTTGAATGTTATCTCTTCCTTATGAGCTCCTTGAGGGCAGAAACCGTCTTTTGTCTTTTTTTTTTTTAATCCCTGGCACTTAGTGTTTGGCACATAGTAGGTGTTTTCTGTCCAGTCATTTTTCAGTTGTGTCTGACTCTTTCTGACCCCTTCTGTGGATTTTTCTTGGCAAGGACACTGGAGGGACTTGCCATCTGCTTCTCCAGCTCATTTTACAGATGAGGAAACTGAGGCAAACAGGGTTAAGTGACTTGCTCAGGGTCACATAGCCAGTAAGTGTCTGAGGCCAAATTTGAACTAAGGAAGACTCGTCTTCCTGATTCCAGGCCCAGTGCTCTGTGTACTATGGCACCCCCAGCTGTCCTGCATTAGCTGCTAGGACCGAAAAAAATGGAACTGTCCCAGCTCTTAAAAATCTTATATTCCATTGGGGAGGAAACAAGTATACATAGATAAAGAAATACAATTGATATAAAGTCATTTTAGGAAAAGGCCTAGGAATTGAAGGCATTAAGAAAGCTTCTCATAGGAGATGGTCCCTGAGTCATGGTCTGAAGGAAATTAGGTATTCATGGGCTTAGGGGGGTCATAAACTGGCCCAGAAATTTTAAGTGACTCATCTGAGATTATGCAGATCATAAATAGCAAAACTGAGACTAGATCCCAGATCCTTTGATTCCAATATCTGTTTTCTTTCATGGGGTGTTAGGGATTCCAAGAAGTAGGGATACAGAGGGAGAGCATTCCACACGTGGGATATATAGCCTGCAAAGATGGGAGGTGGGATCATATGTATCTGCAGGCTGGTTTGGCTGAACTTTGCATGAAAAGGAGTCACAGACCATAAGCCTCAAAAGTTAAGTGAACACTAGATGGTGCAAACAGAGGAGAAGTATTTTTTATCCTAAAGGCAGTAGAAAGTCACTGTTATTTCTTGAACAAGGGAGTGATGAATAATTTACTAGCAAGATATTCAGAGTGCCTTCCCATCATGGCTTGGGATGTGTTCTAGGTAATGGGGCCATGATGAACCTAACCTACTCCTCTCTCAGTCATCTAAAGAGCCAGTGACCAGGTCAGCACCTAAGCTGGACTTAGTGGATGTAAATTTAACAGAGGTACATTCTGGAGTGCTCTGGCCTGCAAAGGCATTTTCAAAATTCTTTGGGGTGATTTGCTGATCATTCTTTTCACATCCTGCCATGCACTTGGTTTGTGACCGAACAATTTTTAATATTGTGTTCATAAATTAGGAATAGAAATCCAAAGGCAATAAAATGCAAATTACAATTTCTCTATTGCTCTTGTCCCCAAATCTGTTATTAACAGAAGATGCAAATGCAGAATCCCATGCCAAGAAGTTGACTGAGACTAAAATGTGCCACGTTTAGTCAGCAGAGGTTGATGTGCTTTGGGGATTCAGAATCTACCTGGCAAAAGCCAATGGCCAGGGCCTCACAACTTCAGACAGACATACACTAGGGAGGAATTCAGAAAGTGTTGTCAAGAGTACAGTTGGCCCTCACCTGGTGCATAATTTCATCACTACCCTGTATCCCATGGTTAAGATCTTTTGGTGCTTGCGGTCCAGCCCAATGCATGTGACCTTCCCCAGAGACACATATAACACATGAGAATGCATGCCTACAGGCCAGGAAAGCTGCCCCACCAGCTAGGCTTCCCAGAGCTGCCCTGCTGTGCCACAGAGATCTCTCACCTGGCTCACTTCTCTC
>CM053590.1:24865716-24898755 GCA_028646515.1 Pseudochirops corinnae | reverse complement strand
AGGAAGGAAGGAAGGAAGGAAGGAAGGAAGGAAGGAAGGAAGGAAGGAAGAGAAAGAACAGAAAAGAACATAAGAGAAAGGAAAAGAAAAGAAAGACTGGTATAACAGATGCAGCACTGAATCTGAAGTTAGAGGACCTGAATTCACTTCTGCCCTTGGCTACTTGTGTGACCCTGGGCAGCTCTCTTACTTCTCTGTCCTCAGTTTCCTCACCCAAGGAAGCTGATGGGAGTTGACTTTTAACATCCCATTCCAGTTCTAAACCTTTGATCCTACAATCTCCCCTCTAGGGCTGCTGGATTCTCACTCTGTGATAGCAACAACAAACATGGTTTCACAGGTTAGATCTGGAAGGACATTAAGAGATCATCTAGTCCAAATCCCTCACTTAACAATAGGATAAACTGAGACCCAGAGAGTTTAAATCACTTACCCAAGGTCACAGAAATAGCCAGAAGAGTTTGAATTTGAACCCAGGCCCTCCAACTCTAACCACAGGGACAAGGGAAGTGATTTGTCCAAATAGAAGTGGCAATGATAGCTCTCTTTTATATGGCATTTTATTGTTTAGGAGTGCTTTCCCAACAACAAATCCATGAGACAGGATTTAAGGTAGTTACTACCCCATTTTATAGACGAGAAAGGTGAAGACTGGAGAGGTCAACAGACTTGCCCAAAATTTTGCAGCTACTAAGGATAGAGCCCAGCTCTTCTAAGTTCCAGTTCACTCCAGCATGTTGCATCTGCCTTTCCTCATATTCCTCTGATCACTGTATATTCCTGGTTGGTCCACACCATACTCTGCTGTTGTTTTTCCCCAGCTCTATTATACTTCATCTTCACATCCACCTATTACATGTTATGTTTTCATTGCTTCCCCTACTTCATGAACATCCGGAACTTTGCTTTGTTGGTCCCCACTACTTAGCCCTGGGCTTGGAATCAGGAAAGTCACCCTCATGAGTTCAAATCCCACCTCAGACACTCCCTAACTGTGTGACCCTGGACAAGTCCCTTTACCCTCTTTGCCCTCGTTTCTTCATCTGTAAAATGAGCTGGAGAAGGAAATGGCAAACTACTCTAGTATCTTTGCCAAGAAAACACCAACTGGGGTCATGAAGAGTGGGACATGACTGAAACAACTCAACAGCTATTGGTTGTAGGCTGGAATCAGCAATACTTGGGTTTAAATCCTACCTCTGACATTTATTAATTATATTATCTTAGGCAAATCGCTTTATCTCCGTGCCTAAGGCAATCCTTCTCAACTAAACCTTAAGTGGGTCACAATCTTCCATGGAGGGAGCTCCCCTTCTCTGCCTAGGTATTTCCCTAAGCTAGCCAAATCATGGGCCTTTTGTGTATTTGTAACCTGGGAGGTAATCTTCCTGAGCAGTCAGAGATCAGATCCCACAAACCATTAGACTTAACCTTGGACTTCACCGAAAGGAGTTCATCTTTAATCGTTCTAAATTACATGCCAAATGGGTCTCTACTTTTAGAGAAACGTCTAAGTCCTGTACTCCTAGCAGATGTCTTTCAAGTTAAAAAAAAAACACTGATTACAGCTCTGACTGTAATTTAAGGTTTCATGAGGACATTCTAAAAAAGTTCCTAAAAGGTAAAGATTTCTTACAAAACCAAGATGAGGAGAGAAATTAATTTGAGGAAACATCTGCAAAAGTTTTCCTACTCCTTCAGAATTTCAGGAATGTTTATGTAACTGATTCATCTCTGAGCAGATGAAATAAAGTACTATGAATTATGCAGGGTCCCATAACTAAAAACTGAAGCCCTTTAGATACAATTTAAGCAAAACATTTCAGGGACTGTGGGAACCGTATGGTTCTTGTTAGAAAGTAATGCACAAGGCGGGTTACATTAAACTTTTAGCAGCCATGCATTTTAACCCATCCTTAAAGAGCATGGAGACCTTTAGGTTGATTATTCAGTTTATTGAAAAATAAAATAGATGAGATGCATCCAGTTTAATATTAAAGGGAAGAAATAATGAGTTTTTGTGTGTGACATGATGGCATCTAAACCACAGAATTGAAATTGAGTGTAATAATATTTATTAAGCACTGTGAGGCATATGGAGAGGCGTGGTAGGCAGTGCAGCTCTCAGGGCATAAATATTCCTGCAGTGGCCTTAAAAAAAGAAAGACCTATTTCCTCTTGTCTAGAAGCTCCCAAAATAAGATCAATGGGCACACAAAAGCTAAGGCACTCCAGCCAACAGTCAATGCCCTTGGGTTTAGGATCTAGATTTAAGTTGGAAGAGGTCTCAAAGGTAATCACATGCAACCCTTGCATTTTATGATTGACAAAACTGGGACTCTGAAAGGTTTAGTGACTTGCCCAAAGTCTCATGGGTACCAAGTGACAGAGGGGGATTGGAACACAGGTCCAGGGACTCCAAATTCTGTACCACTATAACATACTGCTTTAAACTTCCTTATTTTTTTCCTCCTCTCTCCTTTAATTACCTCATTCTCTCCCCTCCTTTGACTTTGACTTCCATAAATTTCTCTCTAGTCCTGACCTCTCTGATTGTCTCGATGCTATCTCCACTTGTCTAATTAGATGTCCCACTGGCATCTGAAGTTCAACCTTCCTCAGCGTTCAACATCTTTCACCTTAAACTTGCCCCCTTTTATTTCATTCTTGCTGTCTATGACACCATTCCCCAGATCCTTCAGGTTTGTAATTTTATCAAAATTGCCTCTCTCTCCCTCCCCACCCCCATTTAGAAGCCACTTAATGAATGGGGGAGGGGGAGAATGACCACTGGGGTAAGTTCCTGAAAAAGGCTGGAATCAGAGATAAATGCACAACAGAGGTTTGCCTGGGAAAGGGAGAGAGACACCTGGGATGATAAAAGGAAGGACTCATAAAAATGTGTAAGGATTTTGAGGGGGTAAAATCCTGATAGAAAGTTAAGGGGTTGAGGGTAGAAAGTGAGATATACTTTTTTGAATGTAGCCCATGAAGCAATTTGTTTTACTTGATTATGCAAATGTGTTATAAGATTTTTTTTTTTTTACAATTGAGGAGGGAAAAACAGCTATTTGTTCATTGAAAAAATAAGTTAAATTTTTAAGACTGAAATGCTAATTTTAAGGTATCAAGGAAAAGAAATGGATGGATGACCTTGATGGTAAAGGCTTTGTGGTATAGAAGAAAGAGGATTCTATAGTCAGAGGACCCAAGTTCAAATCCTTCCTCTGACTCTTACCATTTGTATGACCTTAGAAAAGTCATTTATCCTCCCTAGGCCTCAGTTTCCTCATCTGTAAAATGAGGGAGGTGAACTGGTTGGCCTTTGCTGTCCTTTCCAGCTCTAAATCTATGACACTAAGGTTATGGTAGAAGGGATTGCGGTGAAATAATAGCAGCTCTAATTTACACAGGGCTTTAGGCTTTGCAAAGCATTATACATACATTACCTCATTTAATCCTCATAGCAATGCTAGGAGGTAGGTTTTATTATTACTTCCATTTTACAGATGAGAAAATTGAGGCTGGGAGGTTAAATGACTTGCAGGGTCAGATGGTCACTAAATGTCGAAGTCATGTCTTTGAGCTTTATCCACTGTAACGCTTGCCTTTCTCATGGGGTGCTTCATAAATCTAGGAGGCAGCAGGCACACCAGATGCCTTGAGAAGGGCAAAGAGATATTCATACAGAAAGGTAGGTAAGCATCACTGAAAGACAAACAATGGAGTTGAAAAGCGTATGTCACTCTAGTCTCCCTGTCAGATAACCAGCACTGTCTCTTCCACAGAGATGAAGAAAATCCATTTCTGTTTGATGGAAGGACATTATTAGTTTGTAATGGGAAATGTTTCTGGGGCTGTGCCTTAAACAAAATAGTTCTGCACAATCATCGAGCCCCAGATGACAAAGATGAAAAGAACAAAATGTGACGCCGCTGATGGCATACAGAGAGTCGAGAGAGAGATTATAGCCCCTCAGGGAAAAGGTTCAGTTGCTGAAAAGAGGATTTCCAGCTAAAACATAAAAGTCATAATGGAAAAAAAAAGGACAATCCAAAATGTGAAAAATATAGCCGTACATCAAACTACTTCCTTGGAATCTGCCCATCTTGTCTAATACAGTAACAGAAAAAGTAGATGAGAAGCCATTGTCTGTCAAAAGCCAAGGTCGAAGAAACAACGGTGAGTGGCACCTTCTAAGTCATGCTTGAATTTACTGTTCTTCCCGATTGGCTGTGCTGAAGCTTCACCAGTGACAAATTTGTCTCTTTAACAAATTTGTGGCTTTTTTTATTGTACAATTAAGAACTATCAATTAAAAATGAACACAGAAATTAAGGAATGAAATGATACATAAAGTCACAAATATCTTATCACACTCATATTTCACTAGGCAAAATCTTAAAATTCTTAAGCAAGCAAAAGGCACATACCCTCATCACTTTTCACAAGAATTCAGAATGGACTATAATAAATACCCAAATTAACTATGAAGAACATGTGAAGAAAGACGCTATTTGAATCCAGAGAAAGAACTGATGAATAGAAGTATGTATAGAATAATTTTACATATATGTGCATATATACATATACATACATATATGTGTATGCACATATATGTATATTATATATATATATTTGTGTTTAATAATAGCCATTTCTAGGGTAAGGGAGAAGAGAGAGGAAGAATAAAAAGAAATTTACATGATAACTTTATCATATAATTAAAAAGGAATAGGAAGTTGTACATAATAGATTTGCGATTTCATATGCAATTCCCTTTTTATTAACTATGTTATGGAAACGCTCTTTTTATTCCATAAATTCAAAATAAAATAATAAAAACAAACAAAAACAAATATCGTGCCATGGTTAAAAAAGAAACACACAAAAACCGAAAACCCAAGAACTCAAGAGTTGGAAGGGACTTCAAGGGTCATCCAGGCTGGCGTTTGCCTCAGCCCATCTTGTTCAGGCATTCACTCCTCCAACAGTAGTCACCCAGCTTTCACTTGGAAAACTCCAGGGATAGGTGCTCTTGGGAAAAGTCAATCCATTGATAAATATAAATTAAGTATCTATGTTGTATCAGGCACTGCGCTGTGCACTGGACATAAAAAAAGAAAGGGAAGACAGTCCTTACCCTCAAAGAGCTTATAATCTAATGGAACTGCATGTATCATACCAGACAGTACTAATTATTAGAAAGTTGTCCCTTGTATCAAGTATATATCTTCTTCCTTGAAACTTTTACCCACTGGTCCTTGCTGTGCCCTCTGAGATCAAGCAGAACAAAGCTAATCAACTTTTTCTTTTTTTTAATTTATGCTTGCAGGTGACATATCTGCTGATCTTTTCTGGCATTATCCCATTAAAAATCTTCTTATATTTCTCTGTGATCTTTAAACTTACTCTCTGAAACTTTGTGGTGTTTTTGCTATATTAACATGTCACAATTTATCAGTTGATTGTTCCGTTCTCAGGCAAAATAGATTGTTTTAAAGGTTTTTGCGATGGAAAACAAAGTAGCTATGAATATTTTTAATAATCATAATCATAATACCTAAAATTCATATGGCATTGTTACATATGTTACAAATATAATTTTATTTGATCCTCACAACAACCCTGGGAGGTAAATGCCATCATTGTCTCTCTTTTATAGATGAGGAAACTCAAGCAGACAGAGGATGACTTACCCATACAGCCAGAAAGTGTCTGAGGCTGGATTTGAACTCAGATCTTCCTAATTTTAGGCCCTGTGCTCTATCCATTGTGCCATCTTAATGCTTTTGTTGTTGTTGTTGTTAAAGAGGGGTTCCTTTTTTCCATTCCATGATACAATTTGTACAATGGATTCATCAGGTCAGAGAAGATGATATTAATAAATAATCATATAGCCATTTATATAATGCTTTAAGGTTTTCAAAACAATGCTTACCAAATGAGTCAAATATTGTCCTAAATGTTAGAGATAAAGGTAGAAAAAGCAAGATAGTCCCTGTTTGCAAGGAGCTCACATTCTATGGGGAAGATAACATAGAGGTGTCCAGCTTCAGGGCAGATGAAAAAGCCCACCTAATATGCCTCAAAGAGATCAAAGAGGAAAAGGACCCAAACGCACAAAAATATCTGTACTAGGTCTTCTTATGGTAGTGAAGAATTGGAAACTAAAGGGGTGCCCATCAGTGAAAAAAGACTAAACAAATTGTGGCATATGAATGCAATAGAATATTGTTGTGACCTAAGAGATGATAAAAAAGGATGGGTTCAAAGAAACTTGGGAAGATTTATATGAACCGATGTTGAAATGAGGTGAGCAAAACCAAGAGAATCATTTATTTAACAGCAACATTGTAGAGACAAACAATTCAAAAGACTTAAGAAGGAAGGAAACAAATATTTATTAAGTGCCAGTTATGTGCCAGACTCTGTGTTAAGTACTTTACATATATCATTTCAATTTATCCATGTAACAACTCTGAGAAATGGATGCTAATGTTATTTCCATTTTACAGCACAGGAAACCAAGGCAAATAGAGGTTAGTGACTTGTCCAAGATCACATAGCTAGTAAATGTCTGAGGGCAGATTTGAATTTGGATTTTCCTGACTCCAGACCCAGTGCTCATCCACTGCATCACCTAGATGCTGATCCATTCCAGAATGAACCATGATTTCTGATGAGTGAAAATAAAGCCTGCTACCCACTTCTTGACAGATAGATGATGAATTCAAGATGCAGAATGAGACACACACACACACACACACACACACACACACACATACACACACAGAGGTATATGTAGTTATATGAATTTAACTAAACATCAATCTTTATAGTAATAAAGCCAGACCTAAATAACCAGAGAAATATTCATTGCTCCTGGGTATGCTGTCTCATTATAATAAAAATGCAACACTTACTAAATTAATTATTCAATGCCATAAAAATCCAACAACCACAGGATTGCTCTGTTGAATTAGAAAAAAACATGACAAAATTCATCTGGAAGAACAAAAAGTCAAGAACCTCAAGGGGATTAATGGGCAAAAAAGGGGGGGTGAGAGTAGAGAAGGTAGCTTAGCAGTACTAGAGCTCAAACTATACTGCAAGCCAGTAAACATCAAAACAGTTGATTAGTGGAACAGATTAAATACATAATACAGAGAAGCAAATGAACTTAGCAGTCTGGTGTTAAATAAACCTGAAGATGTAGCTACTGGGGGAAAAAATGGCTCACTATTTGTTAGCAATCTGACAGAAATTAGTTATAGACCAACATATTATACTATATACCAAAATAAGCTCTAAATGGATGGATAATCTAGATATAAAAGTTCACATCATAAGCAAATTAGAGGAGCAGGCAAAAAAAAAAACCTTTCAAATCTATGTAGAGGAGAAACATTCATGATCAAACAAGTGATAAAGTATCATGTAAGATAAAACAAACAATTTTGTGTGTAAAGTAAAAAAGGTTTTACCCAAACCAATCCAATTTGGCTAAGATTAGAGGGGAAGCATTTAACTCGGGGAATCTCTGTAGCAAGTTTCTCTGAAAAGGTCTTTTTTCTAAGATATATATGAAACTAATTTAAATTTATAAGAATAAGAGTCATTCCCCAATGGATAAATGGTCAAAGGATATGAGCAGATAGTAATCACAGGAAGAAATCCAGGCTTTGTATAGCAATATTTTTTAAAAGTCTCAAATAATTAATAATTGGGAAAAATATAATTTAAAGCAACTCTTGAGTTTCTATCTCATACTCATCAGATTGGCAAAGTTGTCAAAAAGGAGGAAATAACAAACACTGGAGGGACTGTGGGAAAATAGGCATGCAGATGCCCTGTTGGTGGAGCTGTGAATTAGTCCAGCCATTCTCAAAAGCAATCTAGGAAGCATGGAGGGGTTGGGAACTGTAGTACTACAGATGGTACCCTCCACTAATGAGATTGCTGACCTATCAAAGGATTAAAGAACTGGAGAGTCCAAGGTCTGGATAGCACAAAAACCAGGCTGATCTGAATGAACCTTTTCCTTCAATGATCAATTGCTATCTAGTCCTTCATTCAGATAAGTCAATTTTATACTTTTTGGACAGCAACAATTAAGAGACACAACAGAATTCTGAAGCAGAGGGAGCAGTCAGGAGGGAAATGAAAGCTCAGAGCTCTAGAATAAAGCCAATATTGTTGTTGACTTCATCAGAGCCTTTAATTGTTATTAATTTTCATGCTAATTTGATTAAGTCAAGATGTCAGTTCAAGTATTGTCACAGAATCCCATGTATATAGAATTATCGATATTATGAACATTTCTTATCAAGACATATTAAGAGGAAATGCTTTATCACTGAGCTCAGGTCTTCTCTGAATAAATTATTGTGGATTGTTAGCAACTCATATTTCTATGACAATTATTCAACCCATCATTTATTCAACACCTATTTTGCACCAAGCACTATGCTAGGAATACGAAGAAAGAAAAAAATACTCCCTGATTCCAAGAAGCTTATATTTTATCAGAAGAGATGGCATAAATATACAGCAAACATATCAGTGGAAAAGGAAAGGACATGAGCAATGAACAAGGAAAGGACATGAGCAATGAACAGGGAATCACTTGAAAGTTTGTGAAACACTTCTTCCATAACAATCCCAATTGTACCCATTTTAAAGATGAATCAATAGAGGTTAAGTGACTTCTCCAAAGGAGCAAAGTCAGATGTTGGATTCAAAGCCATGTCTTACCCAGCACTCTGTCCACTGCACCACAGTGCCTCTTCCCTTTCTGTTGGAACTAGTCTCCTTGCTTATTAAAAAAATCACAAACTGGCTCGATTCTCTTTTGGAGAAATGATTGGGGTTTTTTTGGGTAGCAATCAGTCAAGTCAGACAGAGCAGTCAAAACAGTTTCATAGTGACCAAAATAGTTGTAGTCTGCTCTCTCTGTTCCCAGCAAGATCCTTGGTGGCATAAAATTTAGTTTCAGACAGAACATTAAAAGGCATTACAAAGGCTCTGGAACAAATGCCTGAAACCAGACCGCTACCAAGATTTACTATTGTTGCCTAATAAAATAGAAATTAAAGAACAATTACAACAGAAGGCAAATCAAATTAATGTAGTGGTGCTTTACCTGAATATTAATTATGAATTAGGGGATTCAATTACCAGACTCAGGCTGGGTAAGCTTTATTGATCTGTTAATATGTGGTTCAGACTAACAGGCAAATATGTAATATAACATAGAATCTGGATGTAAATCTAATAAGGCTTTTCCATTGGAAATTATAAACTCAAAACAATTTACACTTAATAAAACATATTTTCTTCCAATCTGTAAGGGAGTAATGAAAAGCAATCCATTTTTGAAAAGAATTGGAATTGATATATAAATGAAAAAATAAAACTGATGTTTTGATTTTTAAATATCTTCTTCCTAGTTTCATTTGTGTAAAAAAAAAATCTTATAAAGGTCAAACCTCCCTACCTTGTCTTGAGAAAGGTGCCAGAAGATACTCCTGCCCCCAAATATCTCTTGAACTTACTTGCTAGTGTACGACATTTTAACAATATAGTTCAGTCTTTTTCTTTAAGAGTTTGTCCTCTATTATGATGAAGATGTTCATATTAACATCCTGAAAGCATACATTCTTCCTTTCTATTCCAGACAGGGATGAGGACTGGACTTGATTTTATTGGTACAAGCAACTTCCAAATGAGCAAAGCCCCTCAGACATTGCAGGTCTGTACCTTTTCAAAATTTAAAATCATGGAGAAGTTACCTACAGCATTGACTTGCCCAGGGTCACATATGGGACAGAGCAGAACTTGAATTCAGATCATCCTGGCTGCCAGGTCAGCTCACTTGCACTCCATTAAAATTGATTTTTCTCTTTTAACAATTAGTAACTTACGGGGCAGTGAGGTGGTGCAGTGAATAGAACACCAGCCCTGGAGTCAGGAGGACCTGAGTTCAAATTTGGCCTCAGACACTTAACATTTACTAGCTGTATGACCTTGGGCAAGTCACTTAACCCCAATTGCTTTGCCTCCAAAAAATCAAAAAGAAACAACAAAAATTAGTAACTTAGTGAAAAGTGACAGAGGCTGTCAAAGCAAAATGGTTAGGTGGCACAGTAGGTAGAGCACTTAATTCCAGAGTCAGGAAGACTTGAATTCAAATCTAGCCTTAGACCCTTACTAGCTGTGAGACCCTGGGCAAGTCACTAACAAGTGGCTACTTCAGATTCCTTAATCTTAAAATGGGGATAATAATAGCATCTACTTTCCGGGGTTGTTGCGAGGATCAAATGAAATAATATTTGCAAAAGGCTTAGAATAGTGCCTGGTCTATAACAGGCACCGAACAAATTCTTGTCTCCCTCCTCTCAGTCACAACCATATTGTTATCTGGTTCTGGCCAATACACTTTGTACAAGAGATCATTGAGGGGAGGATGTGTTGGGAAGTCCTGTTCTGTCCAAGCAAAATATATTGATGCCTTTTCCAAAACTGAAATAAATAAAATGCAAGTCGTTATCAAGTATGGCTAAGTGTGAATGAGTTTTTCAGATCCTTTCCTCCAAGCAGGTTTCTATGGGGAAGGGCATGAAGACCCTGGATATCTATGTGTTGGGGAGGAGGGAAGATTGTGATGGAGAAGGCCAGGGAGTGGATCAAGCACAATAATGGAGCCACTGGATTAGTTGACTGAGTGTCTCCCAACTTCCAAGATGGAGAAGTTAGTTGACCTTGTCAGATGCTGCAACGATGTGCTGCCTTTATGAGTCTGGCCAATGCTCCCAGCTCTAGCATAAGGTGCCTCTGGAGGAAGCTATTAACTTCTCCATATCATTAGCCCCAGAGTCTCCCAGGATCATAACAATTCTAAATAGACATCAAGCAATATCAGATTTCCCATAACTTCACTCCTATTTCTACCCTCATCATGCCACTTATTATGAAAACCTGGACACTCTCTTTGCAGATAGGACAATAAGTACTTAGGCTCGGTCTGAGCTGTACAGTGGACTGGAAGTAAGAAGGTCTGGGTTCAAGATCTACCTGAGCTTCACATTAGTTGTGTGTCCCTGGGCAAGTCACTTCACCATTCCAAGTTTTACTGGGTGCAAAATGATGATTATTATATATGCACTACCTTCCTTACAGGATTGTCATGAGAACAAAATTACTTAATGCATTTACAATGCTTTGGAACTGAAAAATGCTGTAGGAATCAGAACTATTTTTATCTTTTGCCTGGTTTTGCCAGTACAGAATCTCAGTTGCTTGCTGGGTTCATGACTGAAAAAGTCCCATTCAGCTCTGAAGCATCTCTAAACCTGCATGGCTCCTGTGGCTAAAGAAGACTCAGCAGTGTTATTTTTAGATGCTGAACTGACAAAGAGCTTCAGTTAGCTCCAAACATGGGCACCCAGGAAACTCTCTTCAGTGACAATGATCAGCTGTGTGTCTCCAAAGGGCAGTAAGAGCCGACTGCTGAGTTTATAAAATTCTCTCTCTCTCTCTCTCTCTCTCTCTTAATCTTTCTCTCTCTCTCTCTTCCTCTCCTTCTCCCTCTCCCTCCCTCCCTCCCTATGTCTCTGTCTCTCTCCCCTTCCTCCCTCCCTCCCTCATCTTTCTCTCTCTGTATCTCTCTCTTTGTCTCTCTATCTCCTCCCTCCGTCTCTCTGGCTCTGGCTCTCCTCTCTGTATCTGTCTGTCTGCCTCTCTTTCTCTCTGTTTCTGTCTCCCCCTCTGTCTTTCCCCGTATCCAATATCAGAAGATGAAATTCAGCAAGCCAAAAGAGAACTGCCAAAAGGAAAAAACCCTGTCAAATGACGATGTGAATTGTTTAAACAACAATAAATACTTGTTCTGCACAAAATTTTCAATAATTGAGGAAGAATTACCTAATTCCTGTCATGAGATAAATGTGGTCCCAATTACTAAATTAAAGTCAGACAAAGTAGAGGGAGCACTATAAAGAAATATCACTAATTAAAATGGATGGAGAAGTTTTAAAATAACATTCTAGCAGAAAGACCACAGCAATATGTACATACATTAAAAAGTATTCAAAATTGCTAAGTTGCATTTATATCAGGTTTGCAAATATGACTCAGCATTAAGAAAACAATCAATGTAATTAATCATAATAAAACAAAAGTAGCAAAAAACAAACAACCACATTAAAACATCAATGGGCCTGGGAACAATCTTTAACAGAACACAGAATAAATATGTACTCAAAATCCTAATGAACAATGGCATAGAAGGGTCATCTTAACTTGATTTTTAAAAGTATATAATTAGGGGTGGCTAGGTAGTACAGTGAATAGAGCACTGGCCCTGGAGTCAGGAGGACCTGAGTTCAAATCCTACCTCAGACACTTGACACACTTACTGGCTTTGTGACCTTGGGCAAGTCACTCAACTCCAATTGCTTTGCCTTTCCCCCTCCAAAAAAAATGCTCAGAGTCAGAAGATGGCGTGTGTTGTTGGATGAATTGCAAGAAAGGCAGTGTCACTGGATCACAAGGTATATGTAAGTAAGTAAAGTGTAAGAAGATTGGAAAGGTAAGTGGGGACAAGGTTATGAATGTCTTTGAGTGTCAAAGAGAAGATTTTATATTTGGGAGAGAGCCACTGGAATTTATTGAATAAGGGAGCAACATAGTGAGACCTTTGGATCTTTAGGAAGGCAGCTGAGTCACAATAAGAAGAGATGTGGGGAAGAGAGATCAATCAGCAGATGAGGCCCTGCACTAAAACAATGGCAGCATCAGATGAGAGAAGGAGGTATGTAGAAAAGACATTATGAAGCTAAAATTGACACAACTTGGGGTGGCTAGGTGGTGCAGTGAATGGAGCACCAGCCCTGGAGTCAGGAGGACCTGAGTTCAAATGTGACCTCAGACACTTAACACTTACTAGCCATGTGACCTTGGGCAAGTCACTTAACCCCAATTGCCCTGCCCTTCAAAAAAAATTTGACAAGACTTGGTAATAAATTGGATATGAGAGGTGAGGGAGTGAAGAGTTGAAGATGACAGCTAGGTTTTGAGTCTGAGTGACTAGAAAGATGGCAACACCCTCAATAATAATAGAGTGATTTGGAATGGGAGATAGTCTACAATGATCAGTTCACTTTTGGACACGCTGATTTTAAAATGTCTCTGAGAGCTAGTTTGAAGGGTCTGTCTGGTGGTTAGAGATTTGAGACTGGAGGTCAAGAGAGAGTCTGGGGCTTAATAAATACATATGTTCATCATTAGCATAGAAGTGATAATTAGATCTACAGGAGTTAATATGATCATCAAATTAAATTGTATAGAGGAAGAAGGAAGAGAGTCTAGAACAGAGTCCTAGGAAATAATCACCATGAGAAGGAATGACTTGGATGAAAATCCAGGAAGAGAGACTAAGAATGAGAGATCAGATAGGTAGTAGGAGCCCCTAGGGTTTCTGAAAACTAGAGAGAAGAGAGTACAAAATGAATGATTGACAGTGTCAAAGACTGCAAAGAGGTTAAAAAAAATGGGAATTGAGAAAAGACCACTGGATTGGGTAATTAAGAGATGGTTAATAACTGCAGAGAGTAGTTTCAGTTGAATGATAAGACTCAAGGCCAGACTACAGAGAGTTAGGAAGAGAATGAAAAGAAAGGGGGTGGCACCATTGATTGTAGACTGACTTCCTCAAGTTAGGCATTGGAGAAAAGATATCAGATGGTAGCTAACAGGAATGAAAAGATGAAATACTATTTCTTTGAGGATGGGGGAGACACAGACATGTCTGTAGGCACTGGGGAAGTAGCCAGTATACAGAAAGAGATTGGAGATAAGTGAGAGTGGGGATGACAGAGAAGACGATCTGTTGGAAGGAAGAGGGTGGAATGATATTACTTGTGCATGTAGAGGGCTTGCCCTTCATAAGTAGAAAAGCTACCTCTTCAAAGTGAGATGAGGTTGAAAGAAGATATAGTGGTGGCAGGCATCTGAGGGATGTGAGATGAGGAGGAGGTGAGAAGAGGGAACTCTTTGCAAATGGTCTCAATTATTTTTTCTGTGAAATGTGAGGAAAGGTTCTCAGCTGGGAGAGTAGGGAAGGAAGTTATGGGTTATAGGAGGTTGGAGGAAGTAGAAAAAGGCTAGAATAAGTTGATGTGCTGAGTGAGATAGTGAATTGATTAGAGAGATTAAAAAGAGCTTGTCTCAATGAAATGAGAGCACAACCAGGATCATGTAACAAAATTTCAGTAGATGCTGTCAACACAGTTTCATGAGTTTCTCCAGCTTCATTAAGTAATGTGAGTAGAAGCAAAAGCAGTGATAGTGGGAATAATTCAAGACTGAGTCTTGGTAGGGTAAGAATGGGAATAGATTAAGAGGACAAGAGGACAAAGTAGTATTGGCAGGTTCAGTAAGACATCAAAATGGGAAAGGAAAGGAGAATGTAACCGGTTCATGCCAAGGAGATCACCTAGGAAAGAACTGGGTGCTCAAGGGATGGCAGGTCATGGTGGGGACAAAGAACTGAGTTTGGGATTTGAAGTCAGAGGGAAAAGCAGAACAACTACAGATTTTAATCAGATAAAGGAATTTCAGGGTTCATGAATATGAAAACAGTGACAATATCAAGGGTACTCTCATGTCTGTGTGTAGCTGAGGTAATGGAGGAGTAGGTCATGGGAAATGAGTAAGTTGAGGAATGATAGGTTAGTGTTTGAGAGAACATCAATATACATGTTGAAGGTCCCTTGTATGAAGGTAGGAGTTAGGGACAAGAGAAATATTGTGATTCAGGTATTGAATTCATTGAGGAAAGAAGGGGAGTATCCTGGAAGTTTATAGACAGCAGCTACCAGAATATGACTGATCTCCTCAAAGGAGGAGATGTTACTGAGTGATGGTGGTAGAGGGTGAGCTTGGAAGTGACAGTGGAGAGTAAAGAGTATTTCATCTCCCCTTCATTAACCATGGAGTAGCAAGGAATGAGTGAAAGTGCAACCAATGGTGGCCAGGAAGTCTGGGTCATCAGGAGGGAGCCAAGTCTCAATGAGTGGCCCCACCAAAAAAAAAAAATGATAAGAATAAGAAATGAAAAGATTTAAGATAAAAGCAGGTTTGTTACATAGGGTACAAGCATTGAAAAGAACATAGTCATAGAGTGGGTAGTTTTAGAATGGGGTATTGGGGGTTGGGAGGGTGGAAATAAGGGGGTTTGAGTAATGATGGCAGATGGGGTTCAGAATCACAGAGATGGTGAAGAACTAATTAGGTAAGTGTTTGTTAATCATTGACAAATGAATTCGAGGATTATCAATATCCCTAGGGGTATGGCCTCAGGAAAGAGTCTTGTCAGGGTTGTTAGGTAGCTCAGGTGAGGGGGCCAGTGGCTTTTCTCACCTTTCCCTGTACGCCAGGAGAACAGGCAAGGAGACAAGATCATCACACAGTATAGGGGTGCCTCTCTTTTCTCTGGAGGCTGACAGGGTCACCTACTATCAGGTAGAGACCAGTCAAGGATATTGTCACCTAATGGAATGGCTGCCAGTCTCTCTGTTCCCTGCAAACAGGAAGAAGCCAACCTAGGAAACCATGTTCTCTGTGTTTTTCAGGAAGGAAGGGTCTCAGAAAACCAACAAGGAATTTAATTGAGAAAATAAATTACTTTCATAAATTAGTAGTCTACAGAATCTATCTACAAAAATCAACATCATTTCTGTACAGCAATAACAAGAACAAGGAGGAAATGGTAGAAAAAGAATCTCATTGAAAATAACTTCAAAATACATGCATTATCTAAGAGTTAGTGTACCGAGACATCTAAGATTTATGTAAATACAATTAGAAAGCATTCTGACAGAAATATAGGAAAACTAAAGCAATTAGAAATTCATTGTTTATGATGGAGTCATACTAATATAATGAAAATGATAAAGTTTATTTAATTAAAATATTTAAAATTATTTAACTTATACTACAATTAATTTCTAGATTTAGTGCTACGCCAATAAGGCCACCAAGAGGCTACTTTGTAGAGCCAGAAAAAATAATAGCAATATATATTTGGAAGAACAATCTAAAATCTCAAGGGAAATAATGAAAAAATATATATAGGAAAGAAGGTATAATGGCATTTCCACATCTCAAACTCTATTATAAAATAGTAACCTTCAAAAGTACCTGATATAGTGGTTTTAAAACATCCAAGTAGATCAGTGGAGATAATTGAATCAACAAGTACCAGAGAAAAAATGATAAATTGAGTAGCCAAGTAGTCTATCAATTCAAGACCATAAATAACTTAGGAAGAAATCTCGATTATTTGGCAAAGACTTAGATTTAAAACAACAACCATCACAGACACTATTCCACACTAAGTTCCAAATGAATCAATAATCTAAAACTCTAAATAAAAAATGGAGAAAAGAAGGTAGAGCCTTATATAGCTCTGGGTAGGGGGAGGATTCTTAACTAAATAAGAGAGAGATGAGGGGAAAGCGGGAGAATAAGCATTTATATAGTGAATATTATGTGCTAGACACATTTTTTTTCCTTTAAAAAAATATCCCATTTGACCGTCACAACAATCCTGGAAGATGGATGCTATTATTATCCCCGTTTTATAATTGAGGAAATTGAGACAAGCAGAGGTTAAGTGACTTGCCCAGGATCCCTCAGCTAGTAAATGTCGGTGGTTGGATTTGAACTTAAGTCTTCTTGACTCCAGATCTCTGCACTCTCTCCATAGTGGTTTCTAGGAGCGATGATGATGATGATGATGATGATGATGATGATGATGATGATGATGATGATATGTGCCACACTTACTCTACCTGGGTGTTGTCAGGATCAAAGGAGATACTGTCTGCAACATTCTATCAGCCCTTGCTATTATTTGTAGTGTAAGAGAAAGGGATTGAGTACCCACTAATGTTTCCTTCTATCCAATGTATAGGATCTTAGGTTTCCTCATGATAACTTTGTTTCTTTTCTAAGCATTCCAAAGTATTGATGTGGTATCTAGTAGAAGGAAATAAATGAAGGGACTGGAGAGCATAGCTCAGGTGTGATTTCAGCAGTATAAAGAATTGCTGGTAGGGAGATTCCCTTCACCAGTGCAGATTAGCAACTCATTCTTAGTTTATATAGTCTTAGAATTGTCTAGAGTACAGAAAGTTTAAGGAACTTGCCCAAGGTAGTTTGTGTTAGAAGCAAGACTTAAGCTTAGATCTTGCTGGTTCTAAGACCAGCCCTTGAGTCACTAAAATTCTAACTTTTTTTTTCAGTTTTTGAACATTTTTATTTACAGTTTTGAATTCCAAATTCTATCCTTTCCTTCCGTCCCTCCCCCCTTACTGAGATGGTAAGTGACTAGATATAGGTTGTACATGCACAATTATGTAAAACATTTCCATATTAGTCATTTTGTACGAGAAGACTTGGACAAAATAAAACATGAAAGAAAGTGAAAAATAGCCTGCTTCAGTCTGCATTCAAACAATATTAGTTCTCTCTCTGGAGGCAGATAGTATGCTTCATCATTAGTCTTTTGGGATTGTTTTGGATTATTATATTGCTGAGAATAGCTAAGTCATTCACAGTTCTTCATCAAACAATATTGCTATTATTGTGTACAATGTTCTCCCGGTTCTGTTCACTTTACTATGCATCAGTTCAGGTAAGTCCTTCCAAGCTTTTCTGAAATCATCTTGCTTGTCATTTCTTATAACACAATAATATTCCATTACAATCATGTACCACAACTTGTTCAGCCATTCCCCAATTGATGGGCATCCCCTTGATTTCCAATTCTTTGCCACCACAAAAAGAGCTGCTATAAATATTTTTGCACAAATGAGTCCTTTCCCCCCTTTTTGGGATGTCTTTGGTATTTCTAGCAATAGCAGTGATATTGCTAGAACAAAAGGTATGCATAGTTTTATATCCCTTTGGGTTTAGTTCCAAATCACTCTCCAGGATGATGGGATCAGTTCATAACTCCACCAACAATGCATGTGTCCCAGTTTTCCCACCTCCCCTCCAACGTCCAACATTTTCCTTTTTTGTCATATTGGCCAATCTGATAGGTATGAGGTGGTACCTCAGAGTTATTTTAATTTGCATTTCTCTAATCAATAGTGATTTAGAGCATAAAATTCTACCTTCTACAGGAAGCCTTTCCAAATCCTCCTTAATTTCCTTTGTCTTCCCTCTGTTGATTATTTTCAATTGATCTCATCTGTATCTTTTTTGTAAATAGTTTTTTTTATATTGCAGTTATTATTTCATTTGGTCTCACAATAATGCTTCATGGTGGGCAATATCGTTATCCCTATTTTGTAGTTGAGGAACTGAGGCAAACAGAGGTTAAGTGACTTGCCAAGGTCATATAGCTAACAGGCGTCTGAGGCTGCATTTGACCTTAGGTATTCCTGATTCCAGGCCCAGCATTCCATCCATTGTACCAAAGACAGGCAGGTAATGCCATTTCTTCTCCCCTCACCCTCAAATCACAGTACCCAATCTCTTGGGTAAAGAGTTGTAGCTCAGCCCTTCTTTCTCTTTGCATACTTAGAACCAACTAAGGAAATGAATGAATGGCTGGATGGATGGATGGATGGATGGATGGATGGATGGATGAATAGGTAGATGGATGGATGGATGGATGGATGGATGGATGGATGGATGGATGGTGGGGTGGATGGATGGATGGATGGATGAATGAAGGAATGAATGAAGGAATGAATGAAAAAGTATTTCTTAAAGGAACATGTCAAGATCAATAAACTTTTATTCACCACGTACTGTGTACCAGGCACTGTTCTAAGTGTTGGAAGGCCAAGAACCTGCCTTGCTGTGACTTCTAATGATTCTGCTCATCTTGATGAAGAGCACCATGGTCCCTGACAGTCATTTCTCTCAACCCTCAGTAGGATGAAAGGGAAGGAAAGTCCAAAGAACTAGAAATAGAAAGAAAAATAAAACCCAAGTTTTCAAGTCTCAAAAATGGAAACCTACAAACTCATGGGGCTCTCAGTATGTTCTTAAAGCACAGTCATCCTTAATATTGAAATTATGATTTTAAAAAGGCATAATTCCAAAGAAATTCAAAAATATAAAATACATAGATATTACATGATTTAATATTGAAATCATAAATTTATAATTACAAATGAGATAGAAGTTTTCAGGATTAAAGTTGTAAACTCCAAACATAGGTGGAGTTTTTAATAATTAGATCACAGCTATAAAGGTATGTATGCTATGCTGGGCTTAGATGGTATTATCTTAGCTTGAGACACTGTCATTTTACCTCTGAGTCTTAGTTTATTCATCTGTAAAATGGGCACAAAAATATTGTACTACCTACTTCCCAGTGTAATTGTAATGAAAACGTTTTATAGAGTGAACATAAGGTGCTATATATAAATGGAAGCCATCAACATTATTGCATTGAATTTAGTTTCATTTTTTTCCTGCCCAAATAACTAAAAATAGAAATGGGACTTTAGAATTCCAAATAATACACATGCAACTTAACACTAAACTTGCAATCAGGTCAGATATATAATGCAGTTTGCCTCTTTTTGCTCAATATATTTTCCTTTATTTTTAGTCTAGGATGGTTGCTAGCCAGACATTACCCAGAGGGGCCAATAGGGACTAGTGATCTGTGCCCATGCATGTCCTTGACTTGACCTCTTAGCTTACCCAGGTTAAGTGCAGGAAGGCTGACCTATCAAGAAAGGAAGTAGGTGCCCCATTCTTACAGTTACAGTTATTGGTTGCAGCACCCATGCCAGATATACTGGGGACAATTTTATTGGTTGACTCTAGTCTAAGAGTTCTCCCCATTAAGGAGCATGGGGGGTAGTAAATAAGGTACCCAGAGTACAAACACAACACAGATATGGAACAGGTCATTTTATTCCCACACTCAAAAGGGAATTCTGAGCAATAAAGTATCATGGAACAATTAGAACAAAATTCTGTTTCTTATCACTGTAAGTATGATCAGTTTGAGAGGCTATTATAACCTCTTTGGGACAACTGCAAAAAGATTCTTTATGAGAACTGCTAATTAGCCATTCTGCATTTCTCCCCCACTGAGCACAGTCTAGCATAAACCAGTGGGCTCTTTCTTTCCAGTGAGGTGTCTCTCTGTCTCTCTGTCTCTGTCTCTGTCTCTGTCTGTCTCTGTCTCTCTGTCTCCCCCTCCCCCTTTGTTTCTATCATTCTTTGTCTGCCTCAGTTTCTGCTTCTGTTTCTGTTTGTCTCTCTCTCCCATTTCCTTCCCTCCCTTCTCTCTTTCTCTCCTCTCCTTTCTCTCTTTTTCTATCTCTCTGTCTCCCTCTCTTTGTTTCTCTCTTTTTCCTTTTCTTACTTTTTCTCTCTCCCTCCCTTGCTCCTTCCCTCCCCTCTCTCTCTTTCTCTCTGTGCCTCTCCATCTCTTTCTCAGCTGAGGTGGCCCTGTCCTTAGGCTTGCCTGATCATAGGCTTGCTTATGATCTCATGCTATGAGGGCTGACATAACAATGTGCTCTCTCCACACAATCTCCTGGACAACTCATACTTTCATCCTGGCACTTTGAAATTGGTAGGAGGAGGAGGAGGAGAGATCTTTAGGACTGGCATCAACCCTTTAGTACATCCATGGAGTTCTGGCTCAGCAACCAATTGAAACACCTTCGCAACACATCCTCCTGTGTCATCATGAATGACAGGAAGGAGTCAGAGGATTCCTGTACATGTGCTGAAGGGGGATGGGGAGAGGGCACCTCCACTTCTGTACACTTGCCTAGAATGTTGGCTGCATATGCCCTAAGGAGGGGAAAGGGGGGGGCAG
The DNA here is from genome assembly GCA_028646515.1 of Pseudochirops corinnae. NCBI lineage: Eukaryota > Metazoa > Chordata > Mammalia > Diprotodontia > Pseudocheiridae > Pseudochirops > Pseudochirops corinnae. Next base: position 24,877,886 of record CM053590.1, on the reverse strand, counting down.
CAGTAATAAGGAATTATAGATGAGGTTGATAGATGCCTTTATTTTTGACACTTCCAGGAGCTTAGAATCTATTGGAGGATGACAAAATGCAAAAGGAAGCCGAAAAGTGGGGGGAAGCGTGTTGGAGGATGCTTAGCCATAAAGTTAGTGGAGTCCACACAAGCCCAGAAGGGATGGGAAAGGGAAGTTTGGGGAGGAGTTTATGACTGCCCTGCCAGGTGCTGAGCAGGTGCTGAATATCAAAGCTGAGGCAGTCGCCACGATGGCAAGATTTCTGGTGATGAGTTTAGAGACAGAGACACAAAGAGAGAGAGACAGAGAGAGAGAGAGAGAGAGAGAAACCAAGCAGTTCAGTTGATGAGAAATTAAGTTGGTACATAGTAAATACTTGTTGATCAATTTGAGGCTTGCTTTTGCACTGTTGGAGGCAGCTAGTTGGCTCAGTGGATAAAGAACTGGGCTTGGAGTCAGGAAGACCCAGGTTCCAATCTGGCCTCAGACACTTCCTAACTGTGTGACCCTGGACAAGTCACTTCACTGTGTTTGCCTCACTTTGCTCACCTGTAAAATGAGCTGGAGAAGGAAATGGCAAACACTCCAGTATCTTTGCCAAGAAAATCCCATATGGACTGGCAAAGAGGTAGACATAACTCAACCATAGCAACAGGAAAAGTTGTTAATGCTCTCCTCTCTCCCAAAGGTGCACATAGGAGTGTGTGTGTGTGTGTGTGTGTGTGTGTGTGTGTGTGTGTAGATACAGATCTTCCAATAAAATTCATCTGACTGTTCTGTTTTACTGGAGTCCCCCTATGTATTCTTTCTTATGGTGTTGTATTACATTATATCCAGATACCAAAATTTGTCCAGCTCTTTCTCCATCATTCTACTTACTCCCACTTTGTTTCCAGTTTCCTACCACAAAAAGTGGCATAAGGAATGTTGTGGTATATGTGAGGCTTCTCTCTCTGTCTTTGATCTCATTGGGGAATATGTCTGGTAGAGAAATCACTAGGTCAGAGGGTAGGAACCTCTCAGTGACTTTTCTCACATAATTCCAAATTGTTTTCCAGAACAGTTGGACCAACTCACAGTTTCTTTGATTTGTTTTTACTGAATTCCTGAGACAGCCATCATTAGGGGAAGCAGAGGGATGAGGGTAGGTGGTAGGACTGATAGAGAGGGCCTAGAATTGCAAACAAGAAAACTGAAATGTCTCCAAGTTGTGCTTCTGTCTTTACATATCACAAATGTCCCCCTAGAGAACGACACATTTCTTTTTTGCTACAAGCTCCAGTAATAGCAAATTATTATTATAATATTATTGTTATGGTTTTCATTAGCTAGGTGGCACAGTGAATATAGTACTGGGACTAGAGTCAGAGAGATCTGAATTCAAATACTGCCTCAGACACTTAAGGTAACGCTGGTAAAATCATTAAATTTCTTCTTTTTTTTTTGCAGGGAGGAAGGCAGGGCAATTGGGGTTAAGTGACTTGCCCAAGGTCACATGGCTAGTAAGTGTTAAGTGTCTGAGGCCGGATTTGAACTCAGATCCTCCTGACTCCAGGGCCAGTGCTTTATTCACCGTGCCACCTAGCCACCCCCAAAATCACTAAATTTCTGTCTTCCTCAATTTCTTCATCTGACTAAAATAGAGTTAATAGTAACACCTTCCCACCCCCAGCCAGGGTTGTTATAAGGATAAAAATTAGTTAATATTTGTAAAGATCATCATAAACTTTGAAGTCTTGTATTAAGCCTAGTTATTATTATAATTTTACAGAATGAAAAATGTCACCTGGATATCATCAGGACTTTCATTTTAAACATAAAAAGCACTTCTTTCCAACACTGTCCTGAATACTGATTCAGGAAATCCAGCTTAACATAAAGGCAAAGGATGCAGGATTAGGCATACTACCAAAAAGTCAATCAGCGAAGGAAATCTTTTCACCAGAAGGAATGGTTTTGTGTCTTCTGTTTTCATCAGCCTGTCATTACAGGATTTTGAAGTCAGCTTTCAGAACTCTGATTTACGAAATGGCATCCTTGGAATTCAGAACAGAGTTCACATTTGCAGACCCAAATTACTCACCCTAGTCCAGTGAGACAGTGAAACTGACTCAAAATTAGGGTGTGCTCATGTACCAAATACACCAGGAAAATCTCTTTCAAAAGGAAGTTGATGGAAAATTCAGACTTCCAGTCAATTACTAACATGAGCCGACATTTTGATTTTCCCCTTGCCATGAATAAACTTCTTGGTCATTTGTCTACTGGGCTCTAGTTAGTTTGCTCCTTGGAAGGCGATGGTGTTCAGACCCATCAATTAAGGTCTCTAAGTCAGTGACTGTTAGGTCATCTGCCATCTTCGTGACTCATTTTATCATCTTCCATAGTGCTAGTTAATTCCTTGCTCAGTTGTAAGGATCTCTTTCTTTGACCTGGTTTTCCCCAGTTGCAAAGAAAGTATGAGGTCAGAGGACATATGTTTTTGTTTTTGTTTTTCTCTAAATGCCTTGGCTGGTTAGTTCTGTTAGCTGGTATTATTAAGACTAAGATCTTAGGTTTAATCCAAGGTTTGAGTCTAGTGGTACAGAGCAGTAGACTTGGAGTCAGGAAGCCTCAGTTCAAACTTCACCTCTGACGCGTAATAGCTAGAGAACCATCAACAAAATCATTTAACCACTAAGAGACTCAGTTTCCTTGACTATAAAATGGGGGTGACAATGCCTTACAGCTTGCCTCAGAAGCTGAAATAAGATGTGTATAAAGTGCTTTGTAAACTTTAAAGGACTTTTAAAGAGCTATTTATTATTCTCATAGTACTATCAACATTGCTTAGATGAAATTGTAGGCTACAGTATCCTTACCACTAGCCAATTCTATCTATCAACAAGAGGAGACAATGTGGTCTAATCGGAAGAGCACTGGCATTGACTCTGGTAGCAAAGGATCTAGGTTCAAGTCCCACCTCTGATATTTACTAGCTGTGTTATCCAGGGCCAGTCCCTTAACCTCCTTGGGCTCCTGTTTTCTTATTTGTGAAGGAAGGGTATTGGACTAGCTAGCCCCTAGAACCCTAGCTCTAGAACTATTATTCTAAAACCCCAATGGAAAGCTGAACCATGCCTAAGGGGACTTCATAGGAACCCCATAAAGGGAAGAAACCCCTTCCTCCCCATGAAACTCTAGCCAACAGGAGGTGTATCACATGTGCTCTCTAAGATGAGCCCACTTTCCCCCAAGGATGATTTGGACTTCCTGGAGAGTATGCCTTTAGTTACAAGGAATATTTTGTACCAATGCTTCTTATTAGATCCCCTTAGTATATGCCTATTTTTACTGCTAAAAGATGTGTAAATCTGGAGGGCTGATTGATGTCAGCTGATAATCAGTTAAGGAAGCATACCAGTGGGGGCTCATCAGAAAAACCACATAACACCAATCAGCATTATCCCTAGAACTTTGAGAGGAGAAGCCAATAGCCCTCTGGAGACCCAAGCCTACCAGTGTGAATGAGAGTTGGGAGAGTGAGCTATGGTATATGTAAAAATCTACACAAAGTAATTTCAAGAGGTAAAGAATACTAACAAAGAGAGGGAGCAGGAAAGACCTTGTGTAGGAGATGGTCTTTGAGCTGTGCTTTGTGGGAAACCCAGAATTCTAAGAAGTAAATTTTCGGAGGAGTACATTCATGGAAGGCAACTTATGCAAAGTCATGGAGATAAGACTTAAAATGTTATGTACACAAATTAACAGCCTGGAAAATGTGACTTCACTTTTGCAATCACTTTATCTTTTCAGTAAAGTGATTCTTGAAGACCTCTCATCCATTCCATTTTCTCAGCCAGGCAAAGGAAAGCTACGGCAATCCTTACAATTGGCTATTAGAAAGAATGATCAAGCAACAAACATTTATTAAGCACCTACTATATACCAGTCATTAGAGATCCAAATACAAAGAATGAAACAATCTCTACTCTCAAAGTAAATTCTAGTAAAGAGACAATAAGTACATGTAAAAATATAAAGGGAAGAATACAAAGTAGTTCATTGGAAGGCAGGGAGGGAGGGTAGTGGCAGTTTGAGAAATCACAAAAAGCTTCTTCTAGAAGAAAGAGCTTGAGTTGGATCATGAAGAAGTGAGGGATTCTATGAGGCAGAAGTAAGGAGAGTGGATTCTAGGCATGAGGGATAGCCAATGCAAAGGCAGGAAATGGAGCAAATGGAAGACTCATTTGGGTTTGACCACAGAGTATGAGAGGGAGAGTACCCTTCACTGAAGCGGGAGAGATAGGTTAGGACTCAGTTCCAAAGGGCTTTAAAAATCTAAAGAAACATGCATTTTCTCCTAGAGAAAACAGGGAGGCATTGGAGTTTATTGACTAGTGGAGGACATGGTTAGATCTTTACTTGAGAGAATGATTTTAGCAGCTCGATAGAGGAAGGTTGGGGTGTAGAGAGACTTGAGGCAGGGAGAAGAGCTAGGCGGTGGCTGCAGTCATTTAGGCAAGATGTATTGAAGGTCAGAACAGCTGGGTGAGTAGAGAAGGGTTGGGGTGTAAGAAACAGAGAAGTACAAATGCCAAGATTTAGCAACCAATTAGATATGTGGGTTAAGAGAGGGAAGAGCTGAGGATGGTATCAAGGTTACAAATCTGAGAGATTGGCTGAATGGTGATGTCTTTGACAGAAATAAAGAAGTTTGGAAGAGGGATGGATTTTGGAGGAAAACACAAGCTTTGTTTTGGAAATGTTGAGTTTTAGATGTCTCTAGGTCATCAGATTGGCAATGTCTGATGGGACATTGGCGATTCAGGGCTAATGCTCATAAGAGAGAAGAAAGGGGCAAGATGTAGAAATCTCTGAATCATCTATCTGCATGAAGATGGTCATTAAAATCATGAGAACTAACAAGATCACCAAAAGAGAGAAGAGAGGTGAGAAGTGAAGAGGACACAGGACAGAACTTAGAAAGAAACTTTCACAGTGAAGTTTGGATTTAGTCAAAGGGCCACATTGGAGGACCTAGAGGGCCACATGTGGTCTCAAGGCTGCAGATTCCCCACCCCTGGTCTAGACAATAATAAGCTGAGCCCTGATTTCTGAGGTGAAGTGCTCACAAGGCAACTTTAACAATGGCTCCAGCATGCCACTGGACACATTCACCATTATAGGCTGTGACATGAGGATGAGCCAGCAGAGGAGACTGAGCATTTTGTGTTATAATAGTAACAGATAGTAACATAATCTCAGAGAGCTGCCTGAGTCCCTAGAAAATCAGGCAACTTGCCCATGGTAATGCAGCACATGAGTTCCAGAGGCAGAATTTGAACCCAAGACTTTCTGATTGCAAGACTGTCTCTCAATCAACTCTCATTGCATTACATAACATTAATGCTTGTCATTATACTCCGTCACTCTTCTCAACTAAAAGCCAAAGCTGTAAATCCTTAAGTTAATTAGGGACGTAGTCTGTTTCCTTGCATCAGTTCACTATTCCCATATCAAGATGTCTGTGTCCATTACTGTACATAATAATCCACCAGACTCCAGGATGCCCTGCTTAGTGTAAAAAGTAAATCAGCCAAGTCTATCAATGGCTCAGTGAGGCCATCAATTTTTCCGATGCTTTAATGTCTCCCTGTAACTGAGTAGTCAACATGCAGCCTCGTGGCTGGTCATCTGTATACCTTATTTAATTTCTCTGATGAAACGGCCTTAGTGCTCATTCCTTATTTATGTGAGTGAGTGAGACAGCTTCCCTCTTGGTTTTAGCTCAATATTCAGTCACTGTTTTGTAGGCCAAGAGCTGTAATGATTGCAAAAGAAATGTTTGTTGCTTCAGATGAAGCTATTAAATGAAAATTGTTCCCAAAGAAATTCTTATCTCCTGATGGGGTAGGCAAGTTACTATAAATTATGGAAAAAGGAAATTGCTAATGGGGCTTGTGTCTCTTTTTATCGGAGGCATTGTTTTATCACAGCTGTCAAGGAGAGCCTACACCTATTTTGAAAGCCTTTTACAGCTTTGAATTAAAGTCAAATGGGAAAATAAGGGGCTGTACAATTAGAGTAACAAAAGGGACTGACAGGTTTGGAAAAGGAAGGCGGGGTTTTGCTATTACCTTTCTACTGACAAATGGAGCTGTCACAAGAAGAGGGGGAAAAAGTAACAGGAAAATCAAGGAAGGAAATTGACCAAAAAGGTTCCCTGGAAATCAGGTAAGAAGGTAGAGAGGGTGGCCATTAGAATGTGTTTATTCCTAGGGGGAAGAAAAAGAGGGCTCTAATTTGTTTCAACTGAATCACATCTTCCAGGCATCATGGATGCAAACATTTTTCTTTTAAAATCTAATAAAGGAGAACTGTTTTACTCATAATTTTCACATGGACATTGAAAATAATTCAACTGGCCGGCATTTGCAACGTAGTCATTGTTAACTAATTATTCAAAGCCAGACCAGCAGAGGGAGCCCAAGTTTAATGGGTGAGTTTCTAGGTTTCCAAATTGAATCAGTTTTCCCTCATTCCAAGGCTAATGAGAGAAGTTGTATGGAACAGTCAGTTTGTATACTTCTCATTTCTCTCTTCTGCCATCTTCCTGTCATCTATGCCATCTATGCCTTCAGTAGTGCCATCATTAGGGATCTGATATAAGAAGGGAAAGGATGTGAAGTTACAATACTTCAATTTGACTCCATGTTGGCAATCTGATCATTTGGAACTAGCAGGTATTTTAAAAGCCCAGTGCCTTCATTGTACAGATTAGGAAAATGAAATACAGAAAGATGTAGTGATTTACCCAAGGTCACTCAAATAGCAAATGACAAGACTGAAAGCTGAAGCCAAGTCCTATGAGTATAAATCCAACATTCTTTCCATAGTGTAACAGGTAAGAAATAGGATAGCAGGTTGAAAATGTTGCCTCCAAAGGGATATCTATCTATCTACCTATTTATCTATTTATCTATCTATCTATCTATCTGTCTGTCTATCTATCTATCTATCTATCTATCTATCTATCTATCTGTCTATCTATCTATCTACCTACCTACCTACCTATCTACCTGAGCCCAAATGAAAAAAGGATTAAAATTAAACAAGATATTGTCCTTGCCCTGAAGGTCCTTAATATAACCTTCCTGGACAATGGCACCAGTCATTTCACTCTTCACATTCCTTCCTTTCTGTCTCTCTTCCAATCCATCCTCCTATTGTTTTCAGATTAAACTCCTTTTAAAGTACAAGTTCAATCGTGTTACTCCTTTTCTTGAAAATCTTCAAAGGTTCTTGATTATCTACCAAGTAAAGTCCAAACTTCTGAGCTTGTCTCATGGAATTCCCCTCCACATATGGTAAATTCTTGCCAAACTGAACAATTTTTGTCCCCTCTATACATTTGATGCTTTCCTTCTTCCATGATTTTACTCAGGAATTCCCAAATCCCCTCTTTGCCTCTCCTAGTTCAACCTAGTCATAAAGATACAGCTCAAATGCCATTCACTCCCAGAAAATTTCCCTGATTTTCCTTCAACAGTAATGTTCTTTTTAATACATGTATGCCCTTAGACAAGTCTCTCAACCTCCCTATATACTTCACTTTCCTCAATTGTAAAAGTAAAGGGTTAGATTTCTTGTTTGTCCTTCCATTAAGACAGCGGTTCTCAACCTGTGGGTCACAATCCCTTTGGGGGTCGAATGACCCTTTCACAGGGGTCACCTAAGACCACCGGAAAACACATATTTCTGATGGCCTTAGGAATCGAGACACTGCTCCTCTATCCATCTCCAGGAAGGTCCACCCACATGCAGATATGCCCACATATGAGTATTAAAGGGTCTAGGCATTAGGAAGGTTGAGAACCACTGCATTAAGAACAAAAAAACCCAGTGATGTCATGGGGTGACATCTTGGCTTGTCCACAAATTGGATTAAGTGAGGCAGAGTTGTACAAAGGCATCAAGTGGTGATGGCCCGGGTCACAGTGGATGACCTTGGTGTCTTCGATATAGTGTCCGAGGTCACTCCCAGATCTGGATCAATGAGCTTATATTTGACCTTGAGCAAGTTACTCAACTTCTCTGCCCCTCAGTGTCTTCTTATAAAAAGAAGGTCCTTTTCTACGGTCCTTTATCCTATGGTGCCATATTACAATATGCCGTCTTGGGAGCTTTTTCCTCTAAATGATAGTTCCCTTGTTCCAGTCATTTGAGAGACCCAGATCCACAGACCCACAGGTCCCTGTGATATCATCCCCACCTGTTATTAGACTGAGAACTCCATTCAGATGTGAATAGTGTATTATGATTACTACAAAGAATTTTAATTACTTTATTATTTTTATTTTTTTATTCCTTGCCCCCCATACCTAACTCAGTACTCTACACACAGTAGATACTTACCATTGGTTGGATAAAATTAATTGAATTGGTAAAATTTGATTAAAGTAAATGTTCAGTATGATTTGAACTTGTGTGAGAGCTGTGCATCTATATTTTAAATGGAGATAAAGATCGAATGTCAAAGAGCAAAGCCTTTACTCAGAGTCCTAGTCAATATTTCTATCTATAGTAAAATGATGGCCAAGCCTTCCTGAGAGCTATTGTTTCAGTCATAATGGCATTAACAGTCTTTCCCCTAACAAAGTCTCCATAGAAAGAGATCTTACAACTTAGCACATACAATCCCCTCGTTTCCCTGTCCAGAAGGACTAGCATTGCTCATTCAAGACCTTTTGTCCTCTCTATTGCAATCTTTTCCCAACTGTTTCTTTTCCTCCAGTCTGTCTTCTCTTCTATCCACCCTCTATGTAGCTGCCAATATGGTTTTTCCCAAGATTCAGGTCTGATTGTGTCACTCCCTTGCCCAACAAGCTTCAATAACTGCCTATTACCTCTGGAATCAGATATATATTCTCAGCTTGGCTTTTTTTTATGTTTTTCTTTTCTTTTTTTTTTTCTTTTTTGGAGGGGTGAGTGCGGGGCAGTTGGGGTTAAGCGACTTGCCCAAGATCACACAGCTAATAACTGTTAAGTGTCTGAGGCTGGATTTGAACTCAAGTCCTCATGACTCCAGGGCTGGTGCTCTATTCACTGTGCCACCTAGCTGCCCTCTCAGCTTGGCTTTTAAAGCCCTTCATGATCTGGCTTCAGTCTACCTTTCCCAACATTACTTTTCTTTGCAAGCTGTATTCTTGTCAGATCAATTTACTTGTCACTACCTGATTTGGCATCTCATCCTCTCCTTCTCTGCATTTGTACAGGCTCTTCACCATGTCTCGTCTGCACCCTTTCCCCACCTCTGCCTCCTAGAATGCCTGACTTCATGGGTTAGCTCTTACAGGAAGCCTTTCCTGATTTCCTGAACTCTTTGTACTCTTTCAATTAGCTTGTTTACTTATCTGTGCAAATGTGGGATTCCCCCACCCCAAAAAGAATGTAAGCTGCTTGAGGACAGACATGGTTTCTCTGTTTTGCTTTGTATCTCCATAACCTAGCACAGTGCACATAGTAGGGGCTTCATACATGTTTGTTGACATCAATCAGGACCATAGGATTAAAGCTCTGGAACTAGTTCCCAGGAGTTTCCAGGCCATTCCATATGCACTCAAGCCAACCTTCCTATTCCCCTCCCAATGGAACCCAGGCTCTGCCCATGGGATCCTGATTTGTGATCGGTAAATTTTCATCTTATCTTTCCTAGAATGATGCCACCAGACAATGTCCCAGCTAATTCCAATTCCAAAACATGACATTTCATATCTGCCCCTCTGTTGTATGAGCTCTGGGTTTGGAGTCAGGAAGACCTGAACTCAAATTTGCCCTCAGAAATTTACTAACAATGTGATGCTAAAAAAGTCACTTAAACTCAGTCTGGCTCAGTTTCCCCCACCGGGGGTCATGATAGCAGCTACCTCTCAGGGTTGTTGGGAAAGTCGAATGAGATAATATACATAAAGCGCTTAGCACACTGCCTGGCTTATAAAAGGTACTAAACAAACGCTTATTGCCTTCCTCAAGAGAATATAAGATCCTTGAGGGCAGGAACTACATTTCTTGTCTCTATTTGCATATTTATTGCTTTGGTCATTAAATTCACAATTAATAAATGCCTATTCTTTTATTCTGGAAGAAACCTCTGAGGCCAGCTGGTCAAATGCCTTCATTTGAGTAAACTGGCCCAGAGAGGACAAATCCTTTGCCCAGGTAGCACAGACAGTAAACGTCTGAAGATTTGAACCCAGATCTTCTGGCTATAGAGTCAATGTCCTTTCTTTGCTACATTGAATTGAATGGAATTGAACTGGGAAAAAACAGAGGCAGAAGGAGAAAGAGAGACACAGACACAGAGACACAGAAAAACAAAGACAGAGAGACACAGAGATAGAGAGAAACAGAGACAAACAGAGAGGGAGACAGAGAGAGAATGAGTATATATGGAATATTCACAGGTTGATAAATAAATACAAGGTGGCTTGAGAGAGAGGATTCCAGTAGTAAGAGAAATCAGGGACAACTTCATGAGAAGATGATACTTCAGTTCAGTTTAATTTAACCTCCTGAAGATACAAAGGAGAGAGAGGGAAGTTGTGAGATGTGAAGGAGATAGGAAGAGTCAAGCATTTTGCACGCCTTAAAGGACTGTGTACATATCTGCTTTTATTTTGATGCTGACATCTTATAACAGATGTAATGTGTAATCAACTAATTATAATATGTCATGATAACATAATAATATATTACAATAATTAGTGTGACAGTATAACATAATAAATATAACGTAGTATAACATTAAATAATACAATACAGTAAAATACAACATAATACTATATGATAGATAGGATATAATGTAACAATGTAATATAACATAACAATATTAATAATAGTATAATATAATGTAACATAACAATACAATATATTATATTATCATATAATGCAACTAATATAACATAACATAACATAATATATAATGTAATGTAACATAACATAAGGATAATATTTTTAAAGGGAAATTAAGTGAGAGGTACAGAGGACCATGACAGTACTCCACAGTCCAGTTGGTTGGAAAGGAAGTTCCTTTGACAATGTCATTTCTGTACTAGCTATTTACTAAAACTGGAGATAAAATTATACTTTTTGATATGCAGAGATTTTCCTTGAAAACTTCAAGTACTCCAACAAAGTCCAACAGCAAGAGATAGTAAGAAAAACCCCATTTAAAGTTACTGTAGACATTATAAAATATTTGGGAATCTACCTGCCAAAACAAACCTATATGAACATAACTACAAAACACTTTTCAAACAAATAAAATCAGATCTCACTAATTGGAAAAGCATCAATTGCCCATGGCTAGGTCAAGCTAATATAATAAAAATGACAATTTTACCTAAATTAAATTGCATTACATATTTAGTGCCATACCAATCATTCTACCAAAAAAATTACTTTATAGAGCTAGAAAAAATAGTGACAAAATTCATTTGGAGAAACAAAAGGTCCAGAATATCAAGGCAATTAATGAAAAGTAATGTTAGGGAAGGTGGCCTAGCCATAACAGATTTTAATCTGTATTATAAAGCAGCAGTCATCAAAACTACATGGTACTGGCTGAGGAATAGAGCAGCAAATCAATAGAATAGATTGGGTACAAAAGACTCAGTAGTCAACAATTATAGTAATATACTGTTTGATAAGCCCAAAGACCCTAGTTTTGGGGATAAGAACTCACTATTTGACAAAAACTACGGGGAAAACTGGAATATAGTATGGCAGAAACTGGGCATAGACCATTATCTAATGCTGTATACCAAAATCAAGTTTAAATGGGTATATGACCTAGGTATAAAGGCTGATACTTAAGTAATCTGGGGAAGCAAGGAATAGTTTACCTGTCAGGTTTATGGAGTAGGAAAGACTTTATGACCAAAGAAGAGTTAGAAAGCATTATAAAATGAAAAATGCTTAATCTTGATTACATTAAATTGAAAAGTTTCTGTACAAACAAAGTCAATATAACCAAGATTAAGAGGGAAGTAGGAAACTGGGAAAGAATTTTTACAACCAGTATCTCTGATAAAGGCCTCATTTCTAAAATATACAGAGAATTAAGTAAAATCTATAGGAATACAAGTCATTCTCCAATTGATAAATGGTCAAAGGAT
>CM053590.1:24832722-24865216 GCA_028646515.1 Pseudochirops corinnae | reverse complement strand
GATCCTATACACGATTGCATGCCACCATGGGGGGGGGGGAAGGGAGGGGAGAAAATCTGAAACTCAAGTGATTGTGGAACTGAATCTTGTAAATAAAAAGTAAATGAGCAAATAAAAAAAAAAAAAGATTTGAGTTCCAGATTCTATCTCTCCCTCCCTCCTTCCTCTTCCCCCTCTCTGAGATGGTCCCTGCTGCCTTCTTCTGCCTCAGAAGAGCAGGACCATCTTGATTTGACTAGCTCTAGAACCCCAATGGTTGTCCAAAGGAAGTCAAGCCACAGTATTTGTGTCCTTCTGTAGATAGGTGAAGTAGATTAAGAAGAGAACCAGTATCTGACCATGTCATCCCCTCCTGCCCCATCTACTCCCAAGCTACTGAAAAATCTTCATTGGTTCCAGATTGTCTCTAGTATAAAATACAAAAGCCTGTCTCACATTTAAAGCCCTCCACAGGATGGCTCCCTTATTTCATAGTAGTCTATGTTAGACATCCTCTGTTCTGATCACATCGACCCTCTAGCTTTTCCCATCCGTCCCAATCTCTCCCTGTGTCTGGAATGCCCTCCCTTCTCATCTCTGCCTTAGCATCTCCTTAGCATCTTTCAAAGCCCAGCTCAGGTGCCACCTCCTACACAAGGCCTTTCCTGACCCCACCCACTATGAAGGCACTCTCTCCCTGTTCCCCTCCTGGCCTGACTGCTGACTTTCTGGATTTCAGAATCGTGGCTCTGTTGTGGTATTGTACTGGGGGGTCCTCCAGCTGGAACATTCTGCCATCCTTGGGGCCATGCACTCTGGATCATCCCTCCGCAAGGCTCATCCCCATTGGTGATGCTCCTCCTGGAGCATCTATTTTGTGAGGGAGACCAGGCTAGTCTGACCGCCTTCATGCCCTCCTCCAGCCCAGTTCCTGGCTTGTCTTCCCCATTAGAATGTAAGCTTCTTGAAGGCAAGGACGGTCTTTTTTTGTTTATATTTTTATCCCTAGTGCCTGGTACATAAGGCCTTAATGAATGACTCATTTCCTCTCCCCCTTCCTTTTTTTAAATTTTTATTTTTTTAAATTGATTTGTTTATTTACTTTTAGTTTAAAAGATTCAGTTCCGCAATCTCTTGAGTTTCAATTTTTCTTCCCTCCCTCTCCCCCGCCCATGGCAGCATGCAATCAAGTATAGGATCTGCAAATATTTTCACATTGTACAATAGTCTGGTTGTATAGAAGGGTTGTGAATAATGGAGTGATCACTGGGAGAAAAGAAAGAGAACCAAACATGAAAAAGAACATTAGCATGTAGTTTGCTTCAGTCTCCATTTAAACTCTGGTCTTTCTAGATCTTTCTCTGAATGTAGGTATCTCCTTCCATCCTGAGACTTGTAGAGTTGTCTTATAACTGTGCGTTGATGAGAAGAGTAGAGTTTATCAAAGCTGGTCATCACACAGATGATGTGTCTGTGATTGTGTACAAATTTTTCCTGGTTCTGCTCTTCTCACTTAGCATCAGTTTGTATAAGCCTCTCCAGGGAAATATGAAGTCCACCTTCTCCCCATTTCTTATAGCACAATAGTATTCCATTACATTCATATACCACAACTTGTTTAGCCATTCCCCAATTGATGGGCATCCCCTTAATTTCCAGTTTTTTGCCACCACAAAGAGAGCTGCAATAAATATTTTTGTATATATGGGTCTTCCTCCCACTTCTATGGTCTCTTTGGGATACAACCCCAGAAGTGGTATTACTGGGTCAAAAGTATGTAATTATTTATAGCCCTTTGGGCCTAGTTCCAGATTGCTCTCCAGAATGGTTGTATCGGTTCACAGCTCCACCAACAATGCATTAGTGTTCCAATTTTTCCACATCCTCTCCAGCATTTGTCATTTTCCTGTTTTGTCATCTTAGCCAATCTGACTGGTGAGATGAGGTATCTCTGAGTTGTTTTGATTTGCATTTCTCGAATCAAAAGTGATTTAGAGAATTTTTTCATATGCTTACAGATATCTCTAATTTCTACCTCTGAAAATTGCCTGTTCATATCCTTTGATCATTTATCAATTCCGCCGCCCTCCTTCTTGTTGAAATTACTTGGTATGTATTTTCTCTCTGAACACTCCCAACTCCTCAATAAGCTCCTGGAGGGCAAGCACCATTTCATTTTCATCTAGGCCTCAGGGCCTAGAACATTGCCTGCTACATAGCAATGTTTAATAAACATTTTCCAAATTTCTAACTGAATGGGGAAGATGAGCCATTGGTCCCTCCACATCTTGCCTTTCCATTCCAAAGATGGCACCAGTCTCCTCCTCCATTTGGAAACCTGTGCTCTGTGCAGATGTTTGCCGTTATCTGGGCAGGTGTGTGGTGGCAAGAATTTTGGTTTGGGAGTCACAAGACTGTGTCAGTGACTAGCAAGTCACTTATCTGGGTATCAGTTTCTCCCTTTATAAAATAAGAAGTTTGGACTTGAGAACCATTACATACTGTACTTTGGAAATTCTAAATTTAACACGAAGTCCTTACCCCTCCAGGAAAAAAAGTCAGATCAGCTATGAGGTACCCGATTCAGAAGTGGGAGGTTTAAATTCTAGTTCCTATAATACCTCTGTGACTTCTGGCAGGCTGCTTAGCTTCCCTGGGCCTTGGCTTGTAAAATTAGCACATTGGAATAAAGGACTTTAAGGAACCTTTGATCATCGTATCTATGAACCCATGATGAAGTAACTGTCTGAGACTTTCTAATCTCTATAAACCTATTTCTTGTTCTGTGTTGTTTTCTCAGACAGGGGCTCTATGTCTCTCCCATGCCAGAAGTACAGTAGCCACTCTAGGGCCTGATCCTACTGCTGCTTGTGACAGAGGCTTTGACCTAATCTATCTCCAATTTGGGTCAATTGCTCCCTTCTTAGGCAACCCCCATTGCTACCCTGCCATCCTGGGGCTCGCCACATTGGTTCGAGACCTAGTCCAGACCCTCCATCAGCTTAATGCCCTGTAGTTCAGAACTCCCAAGCTCAAGGAATCTACCAGTTTCAGCCTATTCAATAGGAAGGATTATGGCCATGAACCACTGTTTGTTTTTTTTAAATATATCCACATTTTTAGTCCATAGCATTTCTTGGAGGTCATGAGTTCACTGTTTATTACCTACTGACAGCATTAATATTGTCTTCTCTCTATGTCTCTGCCTCTCTGTCTCTGTCTCTCTCTGTCTCTGTCTCTGTCTCTCTCCCTCTCTCTATCCTGCCCTTGTTTTCATATCTCATGATCTAGAGTACAAATCTATGTTTAATTCATCCATACTAGTCTTTCATCTTGTTTCTTTCTGGTTCTCAGATTTCCAATCAGAAGAGTCCTCATTTGTTTTTTTCATATGCCTTCATAGAACATCCTTTCTGTTCCTTTCAGAGGCAAAACTAGGGTAAGGTAGATGTGATTTTTGCCTCCAGGAACTGAATTTAGAGGGTGCTAAAAGCAATTGCTGACAATTTTGTGATTTTTGCCTCCAGGAACTGAATTTAGAGGGTGCTAAAAGCAATTGCTGACAATTAAAGATTTTCTTATAAAGTAGGAAGCTACCACATGCCTACTTCTTACATCAGGTACAATAGCACTCCCTACCCCCACCTCCCATATCCCTACTGGATATGGACTTAAAGTATGGCTTGAGTGAATAAATACTTGATGCCCCCTCTCTGGCTTATCCCATACAGCTGTGTCCTGGTTTTGTATAAGAGTAGGAAAATAGGGATTGTTTCATTCTTCGTGTTTATATTTTCACTGCTTACCTAGTAAATAGTAGATACTTAAGAACTGTTGATTGGTTGTTGTCAGGTAGGGAAGGGTGAGAATCATTCAGTGGATCCATTCTGTTGTCTATGGTTTTCTATAATCCTATAATATATGCGACCAGGAAATTTTCTGATCTCCCAGCTGGCATAGACCAGATGTATTTTCATCTCTATGGGCAAGAACTGCTGAGTCAAGAAATTATGATGCCCTACTCTGTGGGTTCTTCAATCCACCCATCTGTATTAAAAGGAGGGAAACACTATAACGATGTATGCCCCAAAATACAAAGAGAGAAGCTTAATGTTCTGAGCTCTCCAGATGCAAAATTTATGAGTTAAAGCTGGGGCTGCTGCTGTAAGCCAATGAGCAGAGTTTATGGCTACAAAAATCACCCCAGGCTATTAACAAACAAATTGATTAATGAAAACTGCCAGTAATAAGTAATTTCACAGAGATTATTGCCTAACTCACTCTGTTAATATTGAGGCAGATGCATTTTTTAAGAGACTAAGATGAAGGCCAGAATTAGGAGATGATGAAAAGAAAATGTGTCTTTTGATACAGGATATGGGGATGCTTCAGTTCATGACCCAGAAGCTCCTCAAAGAGCAAGCGAGCAGGAGGGAACCCAAAGCACCATCTCCAAGGTGACCGAAGGGGCTAAAGGAACTAAATTCAGGAGAATAAGCCTTTATCATCATCATCTTCTCCAACATTTATGGAGTGCTTTGAGATTTACAAAGGATGGGGGTGGCTAGGTGGCACAGTGAATAGAGCACCAGCCCTGGAGTCAGGAGGACCTGAATCTGGCCTCAGACACTTAACACAAAACTAGCTGTGTGACCTTGGGCAAGTCACTTAACCCTAATTGCCCTACCTTCTCCAAAAAGTAAAAAAAATATTTCCAAAGGATGTAGTATATTATTTAATTGTCACAACCCTGGGAAGTAGGTGCTATTATTATCTCCAATTTACAGATGAGGAAAATGAGGCTGAGAGAGGTTATAAGTGACTTGCCCAGGGTCACACGGCTAATAAGTGTCTGACAAACAATTTGAACTCTGGTTCCAAGTCTTCCGTGGTATTCACTGTGCCATCTAACTGGACCAGAAATTAGACATTGTGTCCTGTGGCACTGTTGAGAGCCAGATTTAAAGCTGGAGGAGGACCTGAGTCCTGAGGACCACAAGCTCTGTTGCTTCCTAGCTGTGTAGCTCTAGACAAATCACCAGATCCCCTCTAAAGCTCCTTTCCATTTTAAATTTCTGTTCCTTTCACCTGAAGCTGGTTGTTGTATAACCAAACAGCTTGTAAATCCAGAGCTAGAAGAAACCTCAGGGGCCATAGAGTCCAACCCTCGTTCCCCCAACCACACCCCCTTTTTTTGTAGATAAAGAAAGCTCTAAGACCAGGGAGGTTGCCACTTCCTTGGGATCACATAGGAAGTGGCAAGGTAGGATTTGAACCCAGGTCCTTGGACTCTAGACTACTACTCTTTCAACTGCATCCCACTGCTTTCTTTTCCCATACTACCCCACTTCACCTCAATTACATTATGGTCTTTTATTTTGTAATTATCCAATAACAGAGCTAAAGATCTGAGCTGGGAGATCATTTAGTCCCAGATTTCCATTTGATGGCTGGGGAAACTAAGAGGACGTGACTTGTCCAAGGTGAAATAGCTAGCTAGAGAGAGTGCCAGGATTAGCACTGATGCCTCTTGGCTCTGGGTTCAACAATCTTTCCACAACAGTCTGCAACTAAACATTACCCTTCTCTCCTCCCCTCCAAGGCAAATTCCTCTGCCAGAATCTATCTTTCCACAGGGTTATTCACCTTGATAGACAGTCCCAAAAGTTTCCTTTTTTAAATGAATAGTCCTTTCATTTAAATGAATAATTGAAAAACAAAGGTACAGACAGCCAAAAAAGAGATCTCCAACTCCAGGTTTTTTTCCTTCAGGTTCACAGGGAAGGGGATTGTTCTTACCGATAACTGATAACTGTAGGCACCCAGGGCTTTGGGTTTCTATGATCCCAGCTGGGCTGAAGTAGCTCTCTTGGATGACTCATCCTTTCCCAGTTCTTTCCTCTAATCCTCCTGTCCCTTTGACCCCCTTCTTTCAGTAAATCTAGGAAGACCTGGTCCATTATTTCATCAAGTTTCCTGCATTTAGGTGTCAATGCTTCCTCAATGAGTGATACTTACAGAACTCGAAAGCCAAGTGTAGACTTCAGTATAACATTCCAGAAAGTGGGAGGTATTATATGGCTTTGGTTTGGTTTGGATTTTACCTGAGATCTGACTCTTTTAAAGGGAGAATTGTTCTCATTGAGTTGTTTCATTTATATTCGAGTCTCTATGACCCCATTTGGGGTTTTCTTGGCAGAGATACTGAAGTGGTTTGCTATTACCTTCTCCAGCTCATTTTACAGATGAGGAAACTGAGGCAAACAGGGTGAAGTGACATGCCCAGGGTCTTCTGACTCCAGGCCCAGCGTTCTATCCACTGAGCTACCTACCTACCTCTGATATGATATATCCATATAATTATCTCATTATATCCTCTTAACTAGCCTGTGAGTTAGGTAATATCATTGCCTTTGATTTACTGAAGAGGAAACTGAGTCTCCCAGAAGTCAAATGACCTACCCGGGGTGATACAGTTAACACATTGAATGCAGAAAGAGATATGAGTATCCTACTATCTTCTGTTAAGCCAAAGATCTTCACAAAAATGTGAAACAATTCCATTTTTCTTGCCAATTTTTTTGTTTTGAAAAATTTAATTATTTTTGGTAAAAATGTCACTTATG
Organism: Pseudochirops corinnae; assembly: GCA_028646515.1. NCBI lineage: Eukaryota > Metazoa > Chordata > Mammalia > Diprotodontia > Pseudocheiridae > Pseudochirops > Pseudochirops corinnae. The sequence continues at coordinate 24,858,611 of CM053590.1, read as the reverse complement.
CTAATACATTACTGGTTTTTTTAAATGAATTAATATATACATATTTTTAAATTGATTCACTTTCATTTCTAACAATAAACATACCTTACATCAACAAAAGCTCACTGGGATCCTTGGTGATTTTCCAAGACACTAAAGACATTCTCTTACTAAAAAGTTGGAGAACTGCTTTTCCAGAACATCAGATGGGAAACCCCAGACCATTCATTTTACAGTTTCATGTTTTCATAAACAACCTACCTTCAGACTGCTTTACAATATATGTGTGTGTGTGTGTGTGTGTGTGTGTGAATGTGTGTGTATGTGTGTGTATGTGTTAGTGTGTCTGTGAGTTTGTGTGTGTGTGTGACTGTATGTGTGTGTATGTGAGTTGTGTGTATGTGTGTGTGTGTGAGTGTGTGTGTGTGTGAGTGTGTGCATAGAGATATATTCAAGATACATAGTGACATAGGGAAGCTGCCCTCAGAGCCAGGAAGACCTGACTCTTGACCCTGTGTAGGGTCTTTACCTTGTGGTTCCCTGAGGCAGCTCACTAAGACTGAGAAGGAACCGATTTATGCGAGTGAAAGGAGTTTTCTCACCTGGGAGTTCCCAGTGCCAATGAAATCACAGGTGTAATCCCTATCCCACATATATACATATAGATTCGTGTACACATATTATGTATCTATGTATCTGTCTTTATGTGTATATACATACACACATATGTGTATGTATATGTGTGTGCATGTATGTATATCTACTATTGGTACATATGTATGTGTATATATAGTTTGAGACAGAGACAGACAGACAGTGTTAGTTTAGTTTTATCCTAAAGGACCAGACTGAAGACCCACAGTCTGTAATGTGATATAGGAGGGAAAGGGTCAAAAGATTTTCAGATCAAATTGGGGCCAGACAGCCTCCAGCTTGCATGACCCTTGGAAAGTCACTTTCTGGCTCCAGTCTCAGTTTCTTTACCTGTAAAAGGGACCTAATATTTGTACAGTCTATCAGACAGGATTGTGGTGAGCAAAATGCTTCAAAAACCTCAAAGTTCTATGTAGATGTAAGTTATAACTAGCCATCAATCCTTGTATGGGAGATGGGAGAGGAGAGCACCTTAAGGAAATAACATTTTTCTAAACCGGGGAGGGGGAGGGAAGAAATGGTCTTCCCTCCAGAACCAGCTATTTCCCCTGTATTTTGCTATTCCAAAAAAAAAAAAACCCATTTCCATATCTCAGTCATGTTAATAGACAGAGAAGCATTCTGTGCCTCAGTACTTTAAAGAACTGAAGCCTTAGTTTTCTTATCTGCAAAATGGGCTTAATACCTCACTAGCTACGCCACAGAACTACAGAGAGTGAAGCTCTTTCTAGCTTAATGGCTCCAAATCAATGTGAACTCTGATTATTCCCCAGAGTTTAATCCTTCTGCAGAGAAAAAACAACCAGAGGAAAACGGTATCTCCTTTCTAAAGCTAGTTGGGGAGGGGATTTGGCAGGAAATCATCTTTTCTTCCTATCTCATTTGTTATTCCAAGGAAGCCCATTTCCAGGTCTCAGAAATAATAATAGTTACGTGAAGCCTTCAGACTTCTTTACTTCAACCTATAAAAGTGAAACTTCCATTTTCTCAGTTGTAAAAGGGGGATAATTTTTCCTCCTCCTACTTCACTGGGTAATTAAGGGACAAAATGTTTTATATTCATTTTATTTTAAAAACTTTGTATTTATTTTATACATTTTGTATACCGATTTATATGTGTACACATTGGCCTTAATAGAATGGAACCTGAGATGGCCGGCCAGTCTCATCTGTGAAATGAGAAGGTTGCTCTGGATGAACTCTGAGGTTCTTTCTAGGTCCAGGTCTGCAATCCTGGGACCTGAGCCCTTGGTCCTGGAGAGCATCTGCACATCCCCAGAACAGAGCAAAGCACATAGTAGGCCCCTGATATTGATCAAGTGGTTTGGGGATTGATTATAAACCCTAACGTCAAGTGAGGCTCAAATCCCATTATCGGTATAATTCAAACTAAAAGATGAATAAAGGACTTCACTGTGTCCAGAGCACTTTGCAGATCTTAAAGGGCTATATCAATACCAGCTATCATTGTTATTATTAAGCCTTGTATAAAGGCCACCTATTATAATTCTCCCAAGGTCAATGGGTGAAAGGACCCACAAGAGAATAACAAACATCCTCATTCTAAGTCTTCCTTCCTTCTCTGGTTTATTATTCCAATGAACTCCAGAACCAGGTCTCAGGCATGTTAATAGAGAAGCCTGCCTGTTCCTTTACTTTAGCCTCCGAGGCCTAAGCACCCGTCTCTGCAACCTCCCCAATTAGGTGTGTCAAGAAGACAAAGGCCCTACTGTCTATCCTCTTCCTGGTGTTTTTCCTAATGTGCTCCTCCCAGCTCCAGAAAGAGCTCCCAGAGACCTCAGGGGGAAATCAGGATCACTGTCAAGCAGATAAAAAGAGGAACAATCCAAGAACCTGAAGCCGGAATGAATAGCCAGAATCCTGGTTAAGTTGGAGGCTCCCAATCTGTGTCTGGGTGTGGGGCTTTGATGGAATCTTGGCCACTGGGGTTTGTACTGCATGCAAATCCAAAGAGCAGCCAGACTAATGCAAGCTGGGGGAGACTTAGACTTGCTGCTTTCCCCCTTTAAAGTTCAGGTCATTTTGCAGTTGACATTGTTAAAAACCTGGATGATAGTCGTAATTTCTGGCTGAACTCTAGCACCAGAACTTGGCCTAATGAAACAAAAAAGGTAGAGACAATTACTCCTTCATAAGGAGCAGTGACTTTTACTATTGGGGAAAAAAATCTGAAACGCCATTCTTAAAGTCTAAGATTCAGTTCTTCATCCCCTTTCTATAACTTTTTTGGCTTTGGTTCATTAACTTCCTTGTGACTTTCAGCTAAACTCCTATCAATAACCGCATTAAAATATCAGAGCAAGTCCAAGCAGGCCATATTATCAAGTCAATGTGCGATGACTAAGTAATTCTATGGGAAAGGGCTTTTGAGCATCTCTTTGCAGTACAGATTAGGCCAGAGAGACAGAACAGACCTCAGTAGCCTTCTCTTCCTTGGTCTCTACAATATCTCCAGGTTCTCAGACATGTAGGAATTAGCTTATAGAAATATCTTACAGAAAACTATATATTGTAGCTTTAGAGGTGGTAGGGACCTCAGAGGCTTTTATGGCTAACTAATACAGAAGGGTTGTTTGGATTGGATTGGAAAGAAAATGAATGGAAAACAATTATTAATTTATTAATAAATTATTAATGTATTTATTACTTTATTAACACTGTTTGCCAAGCAAGGAACTCTCTCTACCTGGGAGACAATATGTAAATATTATGTATGATATGTGTATTATATATATATAATATTCTATATAACATATTATATATATAATATATATATTGTAATATACATATAATATACAAATATAATATGTAAAATAAAGGTCAGCTTCAGGGAAGATGGAAACGACTCCAAAGTCCTAAAGGTTAAATGGTGGGGCCAGTGAAGGATTACATGAGCGGGATAGAGAAGAGTGTTGGGGAACTGCAGGACATAGAGAGACATAATGGCAGCCACACTGGCATCCCCAGGATGGCTACTAGCATAGGTTCTTAGATCTGCTTTACTAAGGAAAGATAGCTGTTTAAGGGGTCAATAATCTTTTAAAAATTACATTCACTAGTTCAGGGGAAAAGTCAGAGGTTGAATTTAAGAGAAAGTACAAACAGAGAAAATATAAGCAGAGAAATAAAGACCAACAGACAGGGCTCTGACTGCCTGAATCAAAGCAATATTGCTGTATACTTTACATACATCCCTCGATGAAGAGAGTCTTTACATCTGAGTAGTTGGGGAGCTCTGAACATATGACCACTCAGAATCTAGAGCAGGGAATCACAAGATCCTTCTCATAAGCAAGCCCTCAAAGCAAAATACCAACTTAGAGTATGTATACACTTCTCAGAGCTAGAAGGCATCATAACCCTGGTGACTCAGTGCCTAATTAGAAATTAGCAAAAGGTGTGAAAGTCTTCCTAAAAGCAAGCCTCTCCTAAGCAAGCTTCCCTTTAATGGGCTCCCCATGAGGCCTATTAAGGAGCAAAGAAGATCTCAAATTCCATTAACATTACAAGAGTCAATGTAGTTGGTAAAGCCTGGAGTGCTTTAGGAGGCAGTAGTAGCAAGGCAGATGGGAAAACATGGTGGCCAGTCCATCATCTCATTAGAAATAATACCCCTGTTGAGCAGTCAAGAAGCCTGGACAAAGGAAGAAGACAAGAAGGAGATTTCCCCCACTACCACCACCACCTGCCACTGGTAATGGATCTTCCTAAAACCAAGCTATCTCAGAGATTCATAAATCACCTAGCACTTAACAAAGGGAGATTTACTTAGTCTGAGCAGGAAAAGGCTATTCAGCAAGAATTGATTCAGTTGGTGTTTCTTTCTTGATTTTGTGTTGGCCATTCTGGTCCACTGGTCAGAAACTTGAGAGAGGAGAGTAACTCCTATCTTCTCCTGGGCTGGGTTTTTTTTTAACTTATGCCACAAGGAATCTACATCAACGGTTCCAGCTACGGTCCCCCGAGCCAATGGAGTCTTAAGCACTATTTCAATACCTTTTAAAGATAAACTAGCTTAATCTCAATGACGGATACTGTTACCACTACAGAAGTCACTTAATCCAATCCCTTCTTTTTCCAGGTAAGGAAAATGAGGCCCAAAAAAACTTACAATTTGCCCAAGATCACACAGGTAAATCAATAACAGAGTCAGAATTTGAACTTGGGTCTCCACCTTGGTTGCATCAACATCTACTGTGTCTACAAAACTGGAAGTTGATTTACTCATTCCACCACTCATTCAATCAACAAAGCTTTGAATACCTACTATGTACAAGGTACTAGGAAAGGGGAAGGAAGAGGAAGCCAGATAAAAACTAAATAAAAAAGAGTCCTTTCCCTTCACCTCCATCATACTGAAATCATTGTACACTGACTTCCAAGGCTTCATCTCCCCACAAATTACTGTCATCTTTTTCTTTTACTCTCCACCTTTTTCCACAGAAAGAGCAAAAATGTATCCAAGGTGTCAAGTTCCCCATTCACGCTCTCCCTTATTTCTAGTCCTGCGAACCTTACCTGGAGGACTTCTGGTCTATTTTTACCTCTATTCATCCAAGTTTTCTCCTTGGCCTACTAAAGAATCTCACAGTTTCTCCTTCCCTGGATTTAACCAGGTGCCACAGTACATCCTCTCTGCCAGAATAGGGTAGAGGCAGCACTCTGGACTCTTCTGGGAAGTCCCAGAAGGAGGCTGCTGATGGGGCATCTCAAACCAGATGTCTCATAATCATCGCAACCCAAACATGTCCAAGAGAACTAAGTGTCTTTTCCCCAAAACGTATCTCCTTTCCTAATTTCCCTTTTTCTATCAAGGGGACCACCATTCTTCTAGTCTGTCTGGTTAGAAATATTGGAATCATCCTTCGTTCTGCCCTCTCCCTGACCCTCCTCGTCCAATAAATCCGTATTCAAATTTTCTGATTCTACCTCTCTAGCTCCTTCTTACCACTAATGCAGACACACCCAGTTCAGACCCTCATCACCTTTCCTCTGGACTATTGCCATCTCCTCCTGATTGGTCTCCCTTTCTCCATTCTCTCTCCCCTCCAATCCATCCTCCACACAGCTGTCAACAAGGGATGTTCCTAAAGTACTGGTCTCATCATGTTACTCTCCTCCAAAAGGTCCAGCACCTCCCATTTGCCCCAGGACCAAATATCAGCTCTCCTTTTTTCGGCATTTAAAGCCTCTCATAGTCTGGCTCTAGCTTTCATTTCTTGTTTTTTCTCACAGTATTCCCTTTGACTCACTCTCTGTTCCAGCCAAATTGGCATGAGCTCTTCCCCAGGTTTAGGGTTCTCTTTCCTTTCCTCCCCCTCTTGGAATCCCTTGTTGACTTCACTCTTCAAGGGCTGTCTCTCACAGAGACCTGGCCTGATTTCCCTGCTTGTCAGTGCCCCTTTCTTCTGGAAATGATGACATATGTATGTATCTACCTGTGGTCATATTGCATCCTTCCTGGAATAACTTCATACCACACAGAATTTAAGCTTCTTGAGGACAGGGATTCATTCTTTGCCTGGTCTTTGGATCCCCAGAATGCTTTTCACTTAGCAAGAGCTTAATAAATGCTGATTAAACTGAGCAGAATTTGCATAGCAGGTCACATTTATAGGTCATAGATATTGAGCTGGAAAACACCAGAGAGGCCCATCATTGAACAGATGAGGATAGGTGGAAAAAAGGTTATATGATGGGTTGTATGACCCCGGCAAAGTCATCTAACCTCTTTCAGACCCAGTTTTCTCATCTATAAAATGGGGATAATATAGCACCTACCTCACAGGGTTATTGTAAAGATTAATAATAATAATAACACTAATAAGTAGCACTAAAGGTTAACAAAGCACTTCATCCATATCTCATTTGACCTTGACAAAAATTAAATGGAGATTATTATTATTCCCAAGTTACAGAAAAGGAAACTGAGGCTGAACCTCTAGATAGAGAGGTGACAGGATGCATTGAAGCATATTTTTTTTGGACCCAGCAAATGCAGGAATTTATTCTGCTTGACTATGCCTATTTGTAACAGTTTTATTTTTCTTGTTTTCTCAGTGGGTGGGGGAGGGGGAAATGGAACAGAGAGAATTCAGAACTAAAAATAAAATAAAATGGAATTTTTAAATAAATTTATTTTCATTTTCAACATTCTCTTCCATAAGATTTTGAGTTTCAAATTTTCTACCTCTCCTTCTCCTCTCCCCTCCCCAAGATGGCATCTAACCTGATGTAGGCTCTACTTATACATTCATATTAAACGTATTTTAACATTAGTCATGATGTAAAGAAGAATTAGAACTAGTGGGAGGAACCCCAAGAAAGACGAAACAAAACAACAAAAGAAAAGGAGAACATACGGTCTGCTTCCATCTGCATGCAGATTCCAAAGTTCTTTCTCTAGATGTGGACAGCATTTTCCATCGCGAGTCTTTTCGAGTTGTCTTAGATCCTTGCATTGTCGTTATCAGAGTCAGTCACAGCACAATGTGGTTGTTTCTGTGTACAATGTTCTTCTGGTTCTGCTCATTTCAGTCAATATCAGTTCATACAAGTCTTCCCAGGTTTTTCTGAAGTCCACTTACTCATCATTTCTTATAGCTCAATAGTACTCCATTACATTCACATACCACAACTTGTTCAGTCATTCCTCAACGGATGGATGTCCCCTCAATTTCCAATTCTTTGCCATCATAAAGAGAACTGCTATATTTTATATACGTGAGTCCTTTTCCCATTTTTATGATCTCTTTGGGTTGGGATACAGACCTGGAAGTGGTATTGCTGGATCAAAGGGTATGCACAGTTTTATATCCCTTTGGGCATAATTCTAAATTGCTTGCCAAAATGGTTGGATCAGTTCACAACTCTACCAACAATACATTAGAGTTCCAATTTTCCCACATCTTCTCCAGCACTGATCATTTTCCTGTTTTGTCATGTTGGCCAATCTGATAGATGTGATATGATACCTCAGGGTTGTTTTTACATTTCTCTAATCAATAGTGATTTAGAGCATTTTTTTTTTTTTGCTTTTTGGAGGGGGGAAGGTAGGGCAATTGGGGTTCAGTGACTTGCCCAACGTCACATGGCTAGTTTTTGTGTTAAGTGTCTGAGGTTGGATTTGAACTCAGGTCCTCCTGACTCCAGGGCCAGTACTCTATTCACTGTACCACCTAGACACCCCCTAGAGCATCTTTTATATGACTATAGATACCTTTTCATCTGAAAGCTGCCTATTCACATGCTTTGACCATTTATCAATTGGGAAATGATTTGTATTCTTACAAATTTGATTCAGTTCTCTATATATTTTAGAAATGAGGCCTTTATTAGAGACACTGATTATAAAAATTCTTTCCCAGTTTTCTGCTTCCCTCCTGATCTTGGTTGCATTGGCTTTGTGCAAAAACTTTTCAATTTAATGTAATCAAAATTATTCACTTTGCATTCACAATGATCTCTATTTCTTGTTTGGTCATAAATTCTTCCATTCTCCATAAATCTGACAGGTCAGTTATTCCTTGCTCTTCCAGTTTGCTTATGGCCTTTATATTGAAATTGTGTAGCCATTTTGCTTTATTTTGGTATATGGTGTAAAATGTTGGTTTATGCCTATTTCATACCATACTATTTTCCAGTTTTTCTATCAACTTTTGTCAAATAGTGAGTTCTTATCCCAGAAGTTGGAGTCTTTGGGTTTATCAAAAAGTAAATTACTAGAGTCATTGACATCTGTGTCTCATCTACCTAACCTATTCCACTGATCCACCACTCTGTTTCTTAGCCAGTACCAAGTAGTTTTGATGATTGCTGCTTTATAATACAATTTAAGATCTGGCATGGCTAGGTCACATTCCCTTGCATTTCTTTTCATTAATTCCCCTGATATTCTGGACCCTTTGTTCTTCCAGATGAATAAAAATTGAAATTTTTTAAAAAAGAAACAAAGGCTAAGAGGTTAAGTGATTTGCCCAGGATTGCACAGCTATCTGAGGCAGAATTTGTACTCAGGTCTACCTGATTCCAGGTCTGTCTGTCCATCCACTGTGCTACCCAACTACCTTAAAAGAATACATATTACCTATACAAAGCCCTTTGCAAACCTTACAATCTGATATAAATGCTGGTATTATTTTGTTTATTATTGCCCAGGCTCACGCCTCTAACAAGTGCCTACTTAAACTCCTGTCTACGTGATTTGAACTAATTTGATCTCATCTACCAGACTCCCAGTCCAGTCCCCTATCTTTGTGCCAGCTGCATTAAAAAAGGCATTAAGAAGTGTCCCCCAAAAGTTTCAGAACTTATGCACTGGTGAGGGGGAAAGATACCTTAGGAGCCTCCTGAAAGCTTTCTTCATAGACCCAGCAAAACCCAATCTATCCTGCCTTCCCTCAGGTGGATCAGGTATCGATTTCATTACTGACTCTGGGAAGGTGCAGCTTGATCTCTTCCAAATCCCATTAGCCAAGGCTCTCTGGAACATGCCTGCAGTATTGCTTTGAAAATATGACCATAGCCTTAATTAAGTTTAAATCTACTGGATTCATATTTTATTGAGTCACGATAATTGAGAGGCAATGAAAAAGCCAAACTTCCTGCAGGGAAGATGTCCTAGAGAACACGATCTGCAAATAGAGTGAGAAGGGGAATGTGCAGGAAATTGGAGTAGATTCCAGTATTCACTGGGTCAAGTAACGTTAATGCACACTCTTTGCCTGAGGGAGAGGGTCTGGGCTCTTGATAAGAGATAAGGCATTTACTCCATCTATTACAGATTTGTCAAGTGACACAAATGAAGTATACTTTCTCCATTTTCTCAATTGAGGCTAACTATATTTTTCACCTGTGGCTTAAGAAGTGCCTTTACCCAAGAAAGGAATACATTTAGGATGAAGACATCCATTCCAAAGACGCCTACTGGGACAGGTGGCTTGGAGGAGGCCCTGGTGTATAATTCGCAGCTCTGTAATATCATTTTTATCTGGAGTTCCCTTTAACAAAGCACAAACAGAGAGAATGGTAGCATTCAAATGATTTGTATGATGAAACTGGATTTTTATTTTTGCGTTGCCGTGGCCATACTCACCTTTCTACATCTGATTTAAGGTGGTATTTTTGTTCCGTGTTCTATCTGCCAATGCAGAAATATAGAAGAGGTTTAGGGTTTATCAAGGGGAGAACAAAGAGTTTGTGGATTATGCAAAACAACTTTTTAAAATTCCAGACTGACTTCTCTCTACCACCCAAAATGGAATTCCTAAGTGGAGCTTCTCCTCACGGATCTGTGGTAGATCCTTCCAAGCTTATACTGATCTGATCAGCCACAGTCGGACATGCTGTATCTCAACTCCAATATAATGATGTCATTTTGGTCCTCTTCCAGAACATAGGACAACAGTCTCTCCCTGTCTTGCGTGTATTCAATTCATGGATGCATAGAATCAGAAGAAATCTTAAAACTCACCCATTTTGCAGATGAGGAAACCAAGACCCAGAGAACTTCAGTGCCCGACCCAAATCCTCACATGTAGCTAGTGTTTGAGCTGGAACTCACATGTGCTATGGAAATCAAAACTGACTTGCATCAGTTAATTTAAATATTAGTCTGAGCAAGACACAATTAAGGAAACATCTATCCCTCTTATCTAAACTGTCCCTCATACCTGAATTGCATTCTCTCCCCTTAGAATTCCTAGTTTCTGTCAAGCTTAAATCATGCTCCCTATCTCCTAGGAGGCCTTCCTTTATCCCCTTCAGGGGTGGGGAACCTTCACTTCATGTAAAGTTGTTTTTTTTTTTGCTTTTTGTGGAGGGCAGTTGGGGTTAAGTGACTTTCCCAAGGTCACACGACTAGTAAGTGTCAAGTGTCTGAGGTCGAATTTGAACTCAGGTCCTCCTGACTCCAGGGCTGGTGCTCTATTCACTGCGTCACCTAGCCGCCCCTCATATGAAGTTTAGATTCAGTGAAAGGGCCATATTTGAGGACATAGGGGGCCACATGTGGTCTTAAGGCTGCCCCAGCTGCTAGTGCCTCCTGCTGAAATTATCTTTTATTTCACGAGGGCAGGAATGGCTTCATTCTGGTTTTTGCAAATGCCTAATAAAATCCTCATTGTCTAATTATTTTAAAAATAGGATAGGATAAAATTAAATACCCAGATGATGTATTCCAACACCAATATAAAATCACATTTGTGTCATCTCAGTTTAAATCTGTTTCTAACATATTGCTAGACTATGCAGTTTTGGAGGTCATAAGATTTAAAGCTAAAGAGATGATTTCCTTTAAGTCCCTTATTTTATAGAATGGAAAATTGATGCCCTCCAAAGGACAAGTGACTTGACTAAAGTCACACAGTTGAAGTAGAAGAGTTGAAATTTGAACTCTGGTTTTCTGATTCCAAATCCAGGCTCTTTACACTACATGCAGCCTATGAGAGCCACGCTGTGTTTATCACTGTATGCTAAATAGCACCTGGCACAGTACCTTGAACTCTATAGGTAGGTACAGAGTAAAAATGTGTTGGTTGGTTAGGTGGATGGATGGATGGATGGATGGATGGATGGATGGAAGGATGGACGGACGGATGGACGGATGGATGGATGGATGGATGGATGGATGGATGAATAGATGAATGAATGGATGGATGATTGATGGATGGATGCACTTGGGTAAATAGATGGATAAGTGAATGAATAGCTGGAAGAATGGAAGGAAGGAAGGAAGGAAGGAAGGAAGGAAAAAAGGAAGGAAGGAAGGAAAGGAGAGGGAAGGAGGGAGAAAAAAGGAGGGAAAGAAAACTGGCTGGATATATAGATAGATGACTGGGTAGATAAAAGAATAGTTGGATAGATAATGGATGAGTAAAGGAATAGTTGGATGGAAGTATGATATAGGGATCAACAAATATCACTGTTCCTACATCTAGCATAAATAATCATCTGTATTAGACATTGTTAAACAGAGAGCTGAGGAAAGGAATATGTCTTTTCTCATCTGCAGTATTTTAAGTGGGAGAACAGAAAGCAGACCTCAGATTTCTGAGATCAACCAACTCAAAGAAAGAGGTTTTACAAGTAAATGCATTCACCCTCTGGACCCTGAGAAGGACTTTAACTGGCCTCCATTTTTAGAATTTATATTAGAAAGGAAAACCTACCAGAACAGTCCCCTCTCCACAAAAACAGCAGAGATCAAGCATCAGCTCTGGATCATGCAAAACCTACAGAAGGGACTGAGCAGGTCATGAAATGAGTACCAGACCCTAACTCACCTTGTGGCAGTCTAGAACTAGATGGCCTGAATGAAGACCCAGATCAATGACCAGCAAAATGGGCATTATAGGGAAAGAGAAAGCAAAGTCGGCTCCTCCAACACATTTTCCTTCAATGCACAGAATAATTTATTCAGAAATGCCGACTTTCTTTGCTGCTGAGCCCTCTGATTTATGGACAGTGCATCTGTTTCATATAAAGTGCCCTGAGTAGAACAACGACCTATGTCCTAGCAAAATACAAGACTATTTTCATAAATCATTTCCAACCTATCAGATATCTTGCACTGAATTTCTCTTCAAGCCAGGGAAATTTTCCCCTTCCTCAGACTGTCATGTGTGTTTGCTGCTAGAAGGAAAAAAGGGGAAAAAAGGACAAAATGGGACAACATTTTTAAGGCTTTGGACCATTTTATAGAGACTAATACCTACTATCCTATTAAGGCCAGAAATCTAGTTCTTTCCCCGCAATTTGACCCCAGTGCAAAGCTCATTTTCCACATTTCAATCAATCCCATTTAAGAAGGGAATGATATCCATGCATATTATTCTCCAGTGGTTTCCATTTTCAGGAGCAAATTACCATATGCTGAAGGAGACATAATGAGGCACTTTTTAAATGGAAAATTTACTAAATATTTCATTACCAATGATTGGTGGGCAACCTCTTGGCAGACTGCGAGTTTCTTGAAATCCTCTGTTTTCCTGAGGAAGCTCCTTCCAGTTCAGATGAACTTTCTGCTGTCTCTTAACTGGCAGAAAAGATAATTGTGATTCAACAGGAAATGGCTTTTCAATGAAGCCTATACAAAAGGACACAAGTAAGGGCATTAGAAAAATGGAGGAACCATCTGCAGGCACAAGCCTATGTTACCACACAATAAAGCCCACGTTGCCCTTCCAATGAATTAGCTACTGTGCTCATTAAGTGTGAAGTCCATGGGGTGATCACCACAACCCCCATCAACAACTGAAAGATAATTTGAAGAAATCAGACCATGCTGACCACCAGAGGACTCTGGATCTGTTAGCAAATTCCAAACCAGGGCCCCTCACCCTCACCAGTATTTCAGAGAAAGGCCCCTGTCCCAAGGAGTAGCTGGCTGTAGGCAGAATTATGATGACCAGCACCTCTTGGTGACACTCGGGATTTTGGAGCCTCTCTTCCTTTCAATGCCTTCCCTTTACTTGGCAGCTCCCACTCAATAAGTGCTGCATCAGTATAGTGGAAAACCTGAGTTGTAGTCTTGGTCCTAAAACTTGCCAGTTACATGACCTTGGGAATTCAAAACCTTAAACAAGATGGAGTCAGCAGGGCTATGTCCTAAAGTGGAGAATATGGGTGGATAGGGGAGGCTTTTTTTCTTTCCAACAATAGTCTTCTGCCCAGGAAAAGAGGGAGACTCCAGGTTCCTAGTGGTCCAATTAAACAATTTATGTTTTGTACCAACTTCCAGAGAGGAAGCAGGCAAGAATGAGGATCTGCTGTATCTGTATCTGCAGACCAGTTTCTCTAAATAAGGCGGCGTTATTATGTGCACTTGGAGAATTTGCTGTAGTCTCAGTATTGAAAGAATAGCTTTAGGGAGTCAATGGCCCCATTTAGCCCAAATGATCCTGATAGTGAGAATCTCAGACTAAGGAGAAAGGGATGGTAACAATATAGCTTACAGGGGACATTAATTCCATTCTGTAAGATACTTGGATGAAGACGGGGATGAAGAAGGTTGTACCATCATCCTGACTCAGACCCACATTGTGTCTCCCCTGGGTTATTTCAACCACTTGACTTGTCTACCTTACCATCAGCCTCTCTCCTCTCCAATCTTTCCTTTACGCATCTGCCAAAAGGATCTTCCTAAACCACAGGGTCTAACTATATCACTCCAAAACCTTCCATGGTTCCTTTTTTCCTTTATGACAAAATACACATTACTTAGGCTGGCACTGAAGGCCCTTCACAGTCTGACTCTTTTTTAACTTTCCCGACTTATTCACATTGCTCCCCTTTACACGCTCTAAGTTCTAGTCAAACAGGATGACCCCGTTTCTGGAGCTCATTTGACACCCCCTCAGTCATTTGGTGAGAAGTCTCATGTGTGTGGAAGGCGCTGCCTCTTCATCGCCACTTACTAACGTTCTCTATCTTCAAGGTTCAGCCAAAGGCTCCCTAGCCTGTAAAGCTTCAGATCCTCCCAGCTGAATGCACTCATTCTCCTCCTCCTCAAGTTTTCTTTGAGCATTTTATCTGGATTTTTCATTTGTCCCTATCACTTTCTACCTCAAATCAGAGGTATTGGTTTATATGTTGTATTTCCCCTTGTTAGACTATAAGTCTTGTCAAGGGTAAGATAGCAGGGATTTTTTCATCTTTGTTTAACATCTCCTGGGCCACCTACCAGGTGCTATTCTCCTATCCCCATCTCTGAGTCTCGTTCAGAATGGGTGCCTAATTATTGTTAGCTGAATTGAATTCAACTGAATGGGTATCATTCGTGAAATCACAAAAGTAGGGCATCCACCAGATATAGCTTTCTCTATGTCCAGACCAGCATTTACCCTTCATTTACTGTCGAATAAACAGATCTGCAACAGACCTGCATTTATGCTTCATTTTTTATTGAATCAACAGATCCCCACACAGGTTTCCCTAAAGGGCACAGATTCATGGGCAATTGTTATGCCTGTGTATGGCCAAGCATCTCTAGCATCAGTCACTTGTTATCCCACAGTATTGTGGCATGTTGGAGAGAGTACTAGACTTGGAGGCAAGAAAACGTTCTTCCTTCCTTCCTTTCTTTCTTTCTTCATTCCTTCCTTTCTTTCTTCCTTCCTTCCTTCCTTCCTTCTTTCCCTCCTTCTTTCCTTCCTTCTTTCCTTCTTTCTTTCCTTCCTTCCTTCCTTCCTTCCTTCCTTCCTTCCTTCCTTCCTTCCTTCCTTCCTTCTTTTCTCTGCTTCCTCCCCTTTCTGTGGATGCTCTGCATAAAGGAATATAAATTTTGACTGCTAAATCCTCACAAAATGTCTTGGGATTTATGGACTAGATTATTTTTTTTCTCTTACCTACTTATTTATTCTATCATTTAAAAAAACTGAGACAATTAACAACTCTTTTGCCTCATGTAGTTTCATTTATGATTTCTTGAAATACAGCACTGGAAAACCAGGCTTTCATAAAGCCCATTGGGATCAAATGGAGCTACCTGACCATGCCTTAAACCCTAATCACTCTAGCTCTCACTAACTGGCCAACAATAGGGCCCATAGCAAGCCTCACTTGCTTATAGTTTGGGTCTTGATGGTTCAAAGTGATTGTAAATGGCAATTGTTTCTGTTCTGGCCAGAAACCCCAAGGGTCTTCCCCTTCCAGATTGATTTTTTTTTCAGTAGGTAAAAGAGGCCATTTTCTTTGCCTCATTTCTTACCTAGCCTTAATCACTGAATGAGTATTGCCTCAGACAAACTGAGACCTGGGAAAGACCATAAATTTAAAAGGCCAAGGACTTCCACTGCATCTGGGGCCATCTCTAGTTGTTCTGGTCTATGCCTTTCCACTGGACCAGATGGCTCTGGAGGACAGTGAGGCTGGTGACTTTGAACAGCTCTCTCTCACTTAAATCCAATTCATTTACAAGTCCAAGACATCACCTTCCTGATGTCATTGGTCCTCTTTAAGAATGAAGGACAAACAATAATAATGATCAAATGACACAATATGTGTAAAGCACATTGTAAATCTCAAAGTGACACATATGTGTGTGTCATTATGTTCATTTTAAAAAATTATTATATACCAATCACCTCAACACCAGTGTGTTCAGTGTGTTAGAAATATTTGGTCACAGTATATTCTCATGAAGAGACATTCATAATATACCTGAGTCCTAAAAACCAAGAGCACTTGAAATGTAAAAACCATAAAATTCATGTCCAGAAATTTACAGGATTTCTTTAAAGATAAAAAAAATGAAAAAAATTATTTTTTTTAACTGAAAGTCTAACACCACTCATCCATTCATTCACATCCATTTTGGTCTTCTGCCTCTTCAAAAATGCCAAGTTGGTTGGTTTTTTTCCCTAAAGACTCAGATAAAAAATAATAATGATGAAGATTCCATATACACTCGGGCCACGCAAGATGCTAAAGAAACAGTCCTTATAGCCCCTGGGGAGCTTAGTATCTACAGTAACATAGATAAATAATATGAAAAGTAGGAAGGGAGTAGACTCTAAATAATCTCTAAGGTCCCTTCCATCTGGAAAACACTATGATTCTTTGACTATGAGAGGCTGACATTTCAAAAATGTTTTCTACCATAGAGGAAGTATTACAATTTCCCCATTTATACACACACATGCACATATACACACATGTGCATGCACATGCCTTCCATCATATATGCCCTGTCCTCGAATGGCAAAATCCACTCTTCCTTAGGAGATATTTCTGTTGGATAACAAAATCATTTTGGTCCTTGGATTAGAAGCAATCCTTTTATGAACTCACTAAAATGTATTGATTTTCTACTTCCTGCTTCCTGCTTTCCTTTCTTATTTCTTTATTTCTTTTTGTAACATGGGATAGCCATTATAAGGAAGCATAGGGAAATGCTAGGTTTAACAATGAAGTTAATACAAAAACAAAGATATCAATGAAAAAAAAAATTTTAACTAAAGAGCCAGTCAACCTCTTTGAATTACATGTGAGTCTGACTGTGGTGTCTCTGGGCAAAACTTAACTTCATTTTGGGGGCTTACATAGTCAATATTAGGACAAAGTTCTTACAATCTTATCTCTTCTTTGTTAATGATAAGGGAGTCACCATCACAGATCTATTCAACACAATCTTTGGTATTCCCAGTTTTGGGGGGTTTTTTGGTATTACCAGTTTTCAACACTAAAAATATGGAAGATTATTTAAGACAGCATTAAGGCAATGTTAAGAGGACTGGCTCCAGAATCAGAGCACCTGGGTTCAAATCTTACCTGTAATGATTATTATTTGTGCGACCTTATCCAAGTCACTTCAGTTCCTGGGGCTTTTGTTCCCTCATCTGAAAATGAGAGAATTGAATGAGATGGCCTCTGAGGTCCCTTCCAGCTCTCAAGCTATGATTCTATGTGGTTAATGCTTAGGTTATACTCTAATTTGCCTCGAACATTGGGATGTTCTCTTGAAGCACACTGTTGAACTGCCAGGAATTACCTCAATCGGTAAGGCATGTACTCCAAAATATAACCCTTGGCCAAATCCTTGGCACTCCTAAGTACATTACAGATCTATTGTCAATGAAGTGAATTAAAGTCTGGGATCCAGTTTCTATTTGAGACCTGTATCACCTCTTTTAGTAATGAGTTCTTGCTACCTGTGCTATAAAGTGAGTCTGTTAACCAATTAGGATTTACTGATGCCTTGCCATGAGCCAGGCACTGTGGTAGGCACTGTGGAGGCCAATAAGAGGCAAAAGACAAGCCTTGCTCTCAGGGAGCTCTCAGGTTAGTTGGGAAGGCAGCACGCCAACAACCACGTGCAGAGACTGGATCTGTTGAGGATGGTCTCAGAAGAAAGGTGCTCTGATTAGGAAGGACTAGAAAGGGTTCTTACAGAAAGTGGGACTAGCTGGAGGATCTAGAACGCAAAGATGAGGAGGGAGGAAGTTCCAGACCCTGAGGACAGCCAACGAACATGTTCCACTAGCCAATGGAACATCTCATGATAGGAACAGCAAGAACATCATTGTCACTGTACTGCAAAGTGCATGAAGCGGAATAAGGTGTGAGAGGACTGGAAAGGTAGGATGGGGCTGGGTTATGAAAGTTTGTGAATGCCAAACAGAGAATTTAGTATTTGATCCTGGAATGAATGGAGAGCTGCTGGAGCTTTCTTGAATAGGGGAGAGAGTTCCCCAACCTCCTCTCTAGGAAGATGAGTTTGAGAGCTGAGCATAGGATAGACTAGAGTGGGGAGAGACCTGAGGCAAGGAGTAGGCCATGGTAAAGGGGTGAGGTTCTCTTTTATCTATGCTAATGGTACTTCTTCCTAACTTTCAGGGATCCTCCCTGGACCTAATAGTCTACAATTCCAAAAGGATATTCATGTGATCTCCTCTGGATGATTTTATGTATTCTGCTCACATAGCTAAGCTCCTCAGTTGTTTTCTAGCCAGACAGAAAAGTCCTAAGCTTTTCAATCTTTTCTCCAAAGAGAGTTCCTTCATTCCCTGGATCATTTTATTTGTCTGTCTTTGGACCCCATTGAGCTTTGTTATGCCTTCCTCACAGTTTAGCGAACAGATACACATGTAATGCTCTAGATTCAGAAACCCCATCATTTTGTACAAAGATGGAAAAGCAATTTGAATTCACATTTGTTGCTCTTTTCTCAGCTATCCAGCATGGAGTTGCTTTGTCAGAGGAGCACATTGGGCTGATGCCTTCAGGGAACAATCTATAATAATTCTTAGATACTTTTCTAGGGTTTTAAGGAGAACTTTGCACACTAATCACATTACCTAGAGATGCTTTGCATTCCTCCCTTATCTGTAATTTGTTAGCGAAAGGATCCTACAGACTCTGACTATAAGGGCCATTGACCATACACCTGAGAGAAGAGAGAAAACATCAAGGACTAAACTATCGCTTACTTTGCAACACAGGATCATCATCATAAATTGTTCAGTGCTTGTAAAATCACAGATTAAGAGATAGACAAGTAGATAAATAGATGACAGATAAATGATGTTAGAGAAACAGACATACAGATGGACAGACAGACAGATGGATAGATAGGTGACAAATAATGTTAGAGAAACAGATAGATATAAATAGATAAACAGATGGACAGATAGATAGGAAGAAAAAGAAAGATGATAAGATAGAGAGATAGATGACAGATAAATGGATACATAAGAGAAGCATACAGATAGAGACAGACAGATACAGATAGATAGATAGATAGATAGATAGACAGACAGATAGACAGATGGACAGATAGATAGAAAGGAAGAAAAAGAAAGATAGATGATAAGTAATGTCAGAGAAACAAACAGATGACAGATAAACGGATACGTGGATAGATGGATGATAAATAATGTAAGAGAAGCATACAGATAGACAGAGACAAACAGATACAGACAGACAGACAGACAGATAGTTATAGATGGAGGAACATTTTATGAGTGCTAACTATACCAAACTCTGTACTAAGAAGCACTGTAGACACATATACAAGCAAATAAGACAGTTCCTGCCCTCAACAAGCTTACATTCTGAAAGACGAAGATAACACCTAAATATCTGCTGGAAAAAAGAAAGAGGAGGAAGAGGGAAAGGAGATGGTAGAAGTAATGTGGTGACATGGTTTCCTGGCAAATACAGCCAAAGTTTCACCCAATAGAGGCAGGAGAGCCAGAGATAGAGTCCAAGCTTCCAGAGGAGCAGAAATGGTCAGAGAGTTTGGCTACAGTGAAAAGACTAAAATATATCTTTAGGTTATCATCTAATCCAAAACTTTCATTTAACAGATGAGGAATCCGCGATTCATACAGGCTAAATTTGTTTAGGTGGCCATTGTAAAGCCTCAGGTACTTGGGAGTGTGATCCAGAAATTCTTCCAGGACGTACAAATGCAGACTCACAGAGAGAAGGGCCACTCAGGAGCACCAACCAGCCCCCTATAAGAGCATTGCCAGGCTGAGAAGTCTCACCTAGCTACTTCTTTGTCCTTCCTTCCATCAATCACAATTAACTCCATAGGAAAGCAGTGAAAAGGTCCAAACTCTAACAGCAGTTCTGAAATCCTACCTTTCCCAGGGTTATTTTATTTATTTATTTTTTTAGGTTATTATAAACAATGCAAGCATGGGGCAGAGGCTAGTTCCTTTGTGAGGCAACAACAAGGACAGCTTTGCCAGCCCTATGGGTCAGCTGCCCTGCCTTCCTTACTATGACAACACAGTCATTCTTTTAGTGGGAAATGGTCAAATATCAGAATCCTGAGTCTCAGTGGCTAATGCCATTCCCTGAAAGAGTGATTGGAAGTTGAATTCAGTTCATAGATCACACTGCTTTCAAAGGCCACCTACTGAGGTCTTCTTTATTCTCACCTTTCCTGAAAGAGACAATTAAAGCCACAAAAGGACATCAGATTTGCTCTATAAAAATCACACCTGACTTTTTGGCAGTTCCGTTGTTTTTCTTGATACTTTTCCTAAAAGTATCAGCATAAACACATCTTGTTATCAAACGTATCAGCGTTATCATAGGCCTTGGTACCATCACAAACATACCTTCTTCATCAGTTTCATGATGGACTTTGTCATCATCATCTTTCGATGCAAAGCTGTATTGGGCCACAGAGATCATCCAATCTTGCCTCCTCCAGATCTCGACTGGAGAACTGGAACATGAGATCTCCACTGGAGAATTTCAATTCAACAAACATTTACCAAATAAATGCATGGCAACAGGGACACAGGTGGTGTTTAAAATTGCAATCAGAAAATAAAGTCCTAAAGGGAACAAATGAATGCGGACCATCCTGATGATGGAGGAGAAGAATTTTAGGTCCACGTTTGTTTTCCTATTTCCTTTTTCTTGGGTCATAGTTGTACCCAAACCCAAATCACAGGTCACTACACACCACCTGATTTGTGGCCCACCATTAAGCCCCTTTATATTTTTGTCTCTGTCCCTATTTTACACCCTGTAATAGTTTGAAACAGCTTAAGGCGTAGTCCTGGGTAAATTGCCCAAGGCGTAGTCCCCTAACCCCCTCCTTCCTGAATCAGCATTTCTGTATATTCTCCCTGAATCAGCATAGTGTACAAGGAACAGGCTAGGGTTATGGTACAAGACTATCTTATATAGAGACCACCCTGCTCTGTTCTGCTGACCAAGCAGGGTCCCCACACCCTTCACTCAGAACATGACCCCAATCTATTCTGGGGAATTGACTGTTCTCAACTCTCCCTTATTCAATGACCCTCCACCCTATGACTTCCACCCTGTTCTAGGAGGGAGCCCCTTATTCTCTGGAAAGTTGTACCCTTGTACTCTTGCATCATATTCCCAAATTAGCCCTGAGCTATAGATCTAACCAATGTCTGTTCTTGGCTTCTGTATGTCATTGCTTCTGCTAGCTCCCCTCCCTGATTGTGGTTTTTGTGGTTTTAGCCTTTTTAAATGCTGTTCATACCTTCAGTTGGGGCTACCTAATTTGGGTCCATACCCTAGACAGTTGCATGCTTGATCAATAAATCCACACTTAAATTTTACCTTGAAACCAGGTCTTGGCTTGCTCTTATTCTCTGCACAAGAGTACCAAGCACATGAAGGGGCTACAGAAGACTGTAGTACAGTAGGAAAAGTACTAGATTTAGAGCCATAGAGATCTGGGTTCGAATCCTGTCTCAGACACTTATAATAGTTATGACCTTGGTAAGTCACTTCATGTCTCTCATCTATAAAATAATAGACTAAATGATCTATCTGTAAGGTCCCTTCTAGCTTACTTTACATAGATTTTACTATGACCCTGTGATCTCTTTAGGTCATTTATCAGGTCCCCACCAACTGATACTGATGAGTTATTCTGTAACAGGGAGCTGTCAAATTCATGTTTCTTTCAGAACTGAATGAGAAAGTCATAATGAGCTGATATAAAATCCAATTTCTAGCTAGAGATAGATCCCATTTCTAGAACAGAGAACAACTGTGTTGTCTCTTTCCCCAGACCAGGTCTAAAGGCAGGTAATTCCAGTTGATGGATAATCAGACCGCAGGAATTAACTGTCTCTAAACTTTGCCTGGGGGAAACAGAGTCTCCTATTATAAGGGATTAAGAATTGAAAAACAGGCCACATGGTAATAAAAGTAATACTCTTCCTCTCTTGCCCTGAATATCTTTTTTTCAAGTGCTCAGGCATGTTAACAAATTCTTCCTAATTTTTTTTGGTTGTTATTCATTATTCCTTTTAGGGAGAATGAGTCACTGAGTGTAGCTTATTTCTCCCAAGGCCATACAAGGCCATCTCTGTCCAAGAGAAGTGGTAATATGGAATTTAGCAAATGAGTCCCTATTATAACTAATTGTCTTTATACAAACTTATTACCATTCCAGAGTTTAGTCTGCTTTGTATTATCTGCACAGGGGTGACCTCCTTTGTGGTTTTTCTCCAAAAACTTTTAAATCTTAGTCCAGCTTCTGGGGGAAGGCAGGAAGGGGGTAATCAAAGAGCCAAACAGCCCAGACTATATGTGTCATCCTCAATAAGTTCTTTGAGAGCAAGGACTGTTCTATTTTTGTCTTTATAACCCCATTGGCTGGCACATAACAGGCTCTTAATGAATGCTTGTTGCTCCACAGATTGTTTGAAGTCCTGGATCCATTTACAAGAAAATCAATTTACATCTCTGTGCCTCAGTTTCTCCATCTGTCCAATGGAGATCACACAATTCACACGACTGATGCCACAGGGCTTTTGAGGGGGAAGTTCTCAGTATCAGTATAGCCAGGGAAATGTATTCAGGTATGAGAGCTACAGTCTGAGAAGGGCATTGATTAACAGGAGAGACCTAGTCTAAAGTCAAAAGCCTCCAGTCTATCCCTTACAAGGCTTGACTGAAGGTGCGAGGGATGCTTAGCCTGAAGAAGAGGAAATTCAAGGATGACACAATAGCCATCTCCAAGTACCAAAAGGGTTGCCTTTAGGTGACTTAGCCTTGTTTTGTTTAGCTCCAGAGGACAGAACTAGACGTAATAGGAGAGGAAGTCTCAAAAAAGCAAATTTGGGCTTGATATCAGGAGAAATCTTCCAGTGATTAAAGTTGTTCCAATGCAGAATGGGCTGCTTTTGGAGGTGTGGAGTTCCTACTCATTGGAGGACTTCCAGGAGAGGTCCAATGGCCAGTTCAGCAGGTTACAGCAGAAATGTCCTTCTGTTATGGGTAGGAGATAATCTCTGAGGACCCTTCCAACTCTAAAAATTCTATGATTCCATAAATTCCAACAGATTTTAAAATTAGCCCAAACACAACAGAACCAGGTGAAGCTTTGGAGACTTTGAAAACTAAATTGACCACCACTCCAGCTTTCCCCAGTCTAGGAAAAACGTTTGCTCTCTATGATGACGGAAAGAGTTGCTGCCTGTTTTTGAAAAGTGTTGGATTCTGTGGCTGCTATTGCTTTCCACGTGCTAAATGTCCATGGAGCAATTTGGAAAGGAAAGGGAAATCTGACGGCGTTTTGGCCTAGCCACAGTCATCTTTAATTCCTACCAAGGAAATTGTCTTTTTTCTATTTTTTGGTGCTTTTTTGGCCTTCATTTTCTTAACTTCTGAGATAGGTTTGTCTCCTTCAGGGTTCAAGCCATCAACCTCCAGATGACCACTCAGGATATACCAACCTCTGACTGAATCCAAGTTCTCCAGCCCACTGGACTTGGCATCATCCATGTTCTGGAGTCTGACCCCTTGAATGTGAAGTCTGACCCCCTTGAACAGGACCCAGAGAGACAGGGACAGCTCTACACCCCTTGCCAACAGGAAGCACTTTCAGAAGTGACACTCTTACCACCACAGCCTGAGTTCAATTCCTGGTCAGGGAACCATAAAAATGATGTGGTTACCCATAAAGAGGGTTAGGGTTCTGTGAGACCCCAAAATACCAACACACTGGGTCCTGCCAAAAGAATTCAACTCAAGTCTTCTTTCAGTCAAAGAAAAGCAAAGTTTATTGGAAGTTTGCCATATTGGGTAGATTCTTAAGGAGCCTAGGTATCTGTAAGGCTTGTGTTGGGCAAGAAAGCCAGAATCATCTGACAGGGAGTAAGTATGTGTTAGGTCTATGGTGCTCTCACACCACATGGAGGGAAGATAGGGGTCTTATATACAGAAAGGTTGTAGGAGGAATCTAGGGATAATCTGGAGGAGGAGTTTGGGAAGGGTCTTCAGGGGGAGTCAGATGAGGTCATACTCCAGTAATTAAGGATGGGAAGTCACTGGAGGCTACCTGGAGCTGACAGACAATGGTGGGCCAGGCCAGTTCAAGGGTGGGAAATTGCTGGATAAAGGAGTGCTAAAGACTTGGGCAGAGCCACAACTTAAGGCCCTTGGCCTCAGTCAAATGCCTTATGTAAGAAGATTCAAGGACATCTCAAGGGGGCTCCCAGAATCTACACCTCATCACCAAACCTTGGGCAAATCACCAAACCTCTCTAAGACTCAGTTTCCTCATCTGTAAAATGAGGGGTTTAGACCAGATGCCATGTAAGATCCCTTCCAACTCTGTATCTATTATCTTGAGATCTTTTGTCTACAAAATAGAGCTTGGAACATTCCTCTTATAGTTAATATCCCCAAACAGCTGGGTTTTTATGCCTAAAACTTTCCTGCTACAAATCCACTCAAGTTGTAAAACAGCCTCCAGTAAATGGTGTGGCTGACTCTCCTGAAAACAAGTGGGAAAAGTCAGCCATAATTCAGAAACCTCAGTGCCACAGGCTTAGAGAAGAGGTTCTCATTTAATGAGAATCCAATGCAGAGTAATATAAGCAGCAGTGTGTATCCTGATCTCAGCACATAGGGAATTACATACATAAACAGAATAGAATTTGATTTTATGCCACATTTCTCTTCCCCAAAGTGTCCCAATGAGTTTTATAAAAGGACGAGTGAGTTAGTCAATCACTGGTAGCAGAATGTCTCTGGAGGTGAACGAAGCCATCATGGCGGATGGGCCATAAATCACTCAGGGCTTTGGACAAATAGATTTGGTTCTTGGGAAAGAGGTTATATGTACCAGGATTCAGGATGCGGGCCGGGGCTGATCTCACAAATATTATGAGATCTATTCTTACCTTTAATCTAGCCAGCCACAAGCTGTTGAGATGCCCCAGTTGATCTCTTCCTCCTGAAATCACTTTGCATCAATTGGTCTTTGTACATTTTGTAGCTCATTTTGTATCTCCCCGATGGAATGCAAGTTTCTTGAGGCAAGAACTATTCTGCTTTTCTCTCTATTTCCATACCTAGCACAGTGCCTACTATATGGCTGATGCTGAAAAAGCAACTTAATAACTCATCAGAGTTATTAGACTGTAGGCCCCTTGAGACCTACAGCATTTCCTTATGCCATCAATGGCCCTGCCCCAGACTCACACAGACTGGGATCAGTCCAAGCAGAATTCAACATCTAAAAGAGGGAGGTGGGGCTGTTCCATGCTCTGGTTCACTGGGCCATTAATCCTATGGAGGACCCCAGGGAAAATTTCTTAACTATAATTTAAGTAAGGCTTATGCCTAGGGTCTCCTCAAAAGAGATTAATAAGGTTCATTCTAGAAAAGGTCTTCAATGTATGAATGGTAGGTATGGGATACAGAACAGCTATTTATTTTTTTAACCTCAAAAAAAATGTTTAAAACACAATAGACTTGTAAACATGCATAAATATGTGCTCAAAACAAACTCTAACCAATCACCCACAACATTCTTTGGAGAAGTAAAAACTCCTAGGACATCTCTGGAACTGCTGGTTAGATTTCACTCTCACCCAAATCTATACTATCTGAGCACCAGCTCAAGGTCCAGGTTTTCTAGCAGGGTAAGGCAGAAATCATCCTCCTGGGGGTGGTCAGCTCCTCCAAGATGGATGTAGTTGCAAGAAGCTCTTTCTTCTGGGCAACCAAGGACTCTAGACCTCTCCAGCTCACAACATAGCCACCAAGCCTGGAAACATCCATCTCTTAGGATAGCCCTTTGAGCACCTGTGCTCAGAGAAAGAAATATGAGCAGAAAAGGTAGTCTGGGACTTAAGATTCAGTCTTAGATTCATCCAGGTAAGCACATATCCTCCATGATACAGTAACTGCTAGGAGTAAAGAAGGATACTGAAATCCTCTCTATCCTCCTGCTGGAAGTCTGAGATAGAGATGATGTTGGCCTTGTCCCAACC
>CM053590.1:24811039-24832222 GCA_028646515.1 Pseudochirops corinnae | reverse complement strand
AGGTATCTCCTTCCTTCTTGAGGCTTGTAGAGTTGTCTTTAGCTGTGCATTGTTGAGGAGGATAGTCCAGTTTATCAAGGTTGGTCATCATATGTACGATGTGTCTGTGATTGTGTACAGGTTTTGCCTGGTTCTGCTTGAAGAAAATCTTATAATGCAGATTAAATGTAAAAATGGGTCATGCTTTTCAGAGAGTTGGTTGTTTAACATTTAACGGCATGCCTTTGCTCAAGACTCACTGTAAAACAATGATCTGATTTATAAATTCAGGTCTTTTTGACTTCAAAGGCATTTCTCTAAGCTCCTGGAGGAGAAGGGCTTTCATTTTTGTGACCTATGAAAGTGCCTGTCACATAGCATGTAGCTTAATAAAAGGTTGTTTTTTAATTGATTGAGCCTAAATGTCTTTTTCCCTCTACCCATAGAGCATGCTGCCACCATCTGTGAAATATCTCCCACCATATACAACTATTCATAGTGACTTCTGTTTTTCCTCCTCTCAGCAGACACCTCTCAGGAGGGGTGCATTTTAACGTGCAGAAACTCCCTCCAACTTTAGAAATCCAAATTGCTGAAAGGAGAGCCTAAAGTCAAAGTCAGGCAAATCATACATACCTACTGGCCTTAGGTTTTAGAAGGAGAAAGTGGAGGCAAGGGCTGGAGAAAGGGGCATAAATGGACAGATTTTGTCCTCTGTGGTATTTCCAATTTCCCTAAAATATCAATAATTTGGGTCAGTTCTGAGAAGTTTCCTTTTCTTTTCTCTGTGTAGAAAGGATTTGACAAGCAAGTGAATAGTTAATGGGATTGTTCAAGAGAGTAGTTAAAGTATTTTTTTAAAAAGAAAGAAAAAACCATCTCAGACTTTTGACTCAGTCTCAAACACTTAACAAGCACACATCCACATTTGAATAACTGGTATGTCAACTACAAATCTATATATTCATTTTTTGAGGGGGGAAGGCAAAGCAATTGAGGTTAAGTGACTTGGCTAAGGTCACACAGCTAGTAAGTGTCAAGTGTCTGAGGCCAGATTTGAACTCAGGTCCTCCTGATCCAGGGCCGGTGCTCTATTCACTTCACCACCCAGCCACCATATATTCATTTTAAATTCTCTTAAAGTCCTCTGTTGAGTGATACTCAGATAATCTGATTCTGAGGAAATGTTCTTGAAAATTTGAATTGTACCTGACATCTGCCTTGGGCTTTAAAGTTTGCAGAGTGCTTAGCATAAATCATCTCATTGTATCCTCACAACAACCCTGTCACCTAAACACTTCTAGGTATCATTATTCCCATTTTATTGGTAGGAAAAGTGAGCTTCACACATGTCCACACATCTAAGAAATGATTTGGATGAATATTCAAAACCAGATCTTGCTGACTCCAAATCCAGCCCTCCATTCACCAGGCTACCGAATAAATGACAAAAATATATTTTTTTCAAATATTCAGTAACTCAGAGCCTCCCCTAATCATAAGTCAAGACATTACTGATGTCATTGGTCCTCTTTGAGAATGAGCAACAACAAAGACAACAACAAATCAGTTTAATTTTCCCAACCCAATGTGTCTGAATTCTGAAGTCTGGTTGCTGTTAAAAAGCTGAGGGAACACTAGAGAGATAAGCTGGCTATTCATCCTCCCATCCATCTGCTCACTCCATTCCCACTGTCTTTAGAATATACACGCAGTGACACAGCTTTTCAGTTGTGTCTCAGTCCCACAGTCAGAGACAGCCATGTTAATAACCTCAATATGGTTCTCATTGCTGTTCAAGCTTGTGGCATTGCAGCCCAGATATTACAACCTCCCACCATTTTGATGACACATTGGTGGCTTTATAATTCAATATTCAAATGATAATATAGACTAGACCAATGGGAGGTAACACTATTATTTTCTGATCACTTTGTAGCCAAGGACAAGTTCAAGAAAACCCATAGAACAATAACAATTCTGTAATGTAAACAGCCATCTGTTACAAAGCAAATTCAAATAAGTCTTCCTCTTACATCAAGATAAAAAATTCCAAAAGACTGAAAAATGGACAATAGCAAGATGATGCTCTAAAATAAGCAATCCATTCCTCCTCCTACCCTCCCACCCCAATTCCTCTTCTAGCCTTACTACCACTCAAATCACAGAAGAAATAAAACTTGAGGTAGGGTTGACTGAGAAATATTTAGAATAGAACTAACATTTCTCCAGAATGTGAAGCAAGAATTTAGCTCCTAGATGATTATTTGCAAATCATTGATTGCCAAACAGAAAGATATCCCCAATTCTTGCCCTGGACTATGTCTGTGTTCATATACAAGTCCTTCTTCCTTGCTGGGGTCCCACTTAGGGCAGTGCTTGAGTCACCAAAAAGTGGATAGATTCTTGGGGAGACACCAACCTCAAGAAAAGGGGGAGAGGTCCCTTGATTCTTTATAAATTTGGGTGCTAGATCTTTCTCTGACCATTATTACATGAATAATATGTTTTTAAAAGGTAACTTATTTTTACTAACATTTGTTATATTTTTAAAAGATGTCTCTTCATGTGAATAAGATTTTTGTAAATATGGCCCTAAAATTTATGTTCCATTCCCTCTAAAAAATAAAACATTTTTATTTTGAACAGAGATGTTTTTAAGATTGTCTCATCTCATTGTCTCATTAAGATGTCCCAAGATTTTTATTCATTCATTCATTTACTCACCTAATAACTATGCAGATCATGTATCAGATCTGGGGTCCTTATCTCTATTCCCACACTGACAAATTGGGTCCTCAGAGGGTAGCTACATCTCCCTCTCAGGATTCTAAGGGTGTGCCTAAAGGACTGTAAAGTTCTTAAAATAGTTTTTGGTTTGAGCCCCTATTTTGGTATATTTGCCTTCAAGTGAATCACCATTTATATTTAGTATTTCCACCAAATCATCAATTGACCCAGTGATTGGCACCCAGTATCAATTTAACCAATGAAATCTGGTACTAGCTAAGAAATGGAGCAGTAGATCAGTGAAATGGATTGTATACGTAATGCACAGTAGTAAATGACCATAGTAACCTGGCATTTGATAAACCTGAATATCCAAGCTTTGGGGTGAGAACTCATCATTTGAGAAGGATTGCTGGGAAAACTACAAAGCCATTTAGCAGAGACTAGGTATGAACCAGCATCTCACACCATATACCAAGTTGGGGTCATGTAGGGACCTTATTTGGACATAAAAAGGGTGATGTCATGGGAAATGACTGAACAAGTTGTGGTATATGATTGTGAAGTGACTTCACATGTATAATCTATATCATATTGCTAGCCTTTTTAGGGTAAGGGCAGGAAGGGAGAGAATTTGGAACTGAAAATTTTTTTTAAATGAATACTTTAAAATCTTTTCACATGACATAAAAAAAATAAAGTTTTAAAATATTATAATAGCAAAAAAAAAAAAGAACTTAACCAATGAACATCAATTAGATTTTACAAAAGGATATTTACTAAGAATAAAAATATAAAACATGACCACTGAATTTCAGGCACACTATCCACACTATCACTTAAGTCCCTAGGGAGATTGGGCTCAGATTTAAAATTGATACTATAAATATTTGCCCCACCAAACTTACTTCCAAGTCTATCATAATGAATGGTTTTGCTAATTGCACAGAGGCTTATAATAACTTATCTTCCTTGATCAAAAATATCCAGAAAAAAGATAAATCAAATCAGCATGTTAGTGTACTGCTCACTCTCCCCCACCCCCATTTTTGGTACATTTAGTTTTGGAAAGGTCTTTTCTTCACCATGCAAAAATTAGACAAGAAACATCATATGCTACCCAACACCTCTGTTTCACAACACTAGGAACTTCCAGAAGTAGACTCCACAAACATGTATGATCCCAGGACAGGACCCTCATTGACCAGTTCCTCATTACAACTATATAGCACTTGTTAAGTTTTACAAGTATTTTACATATGTTTTCTCATTTGATTTTCCCAACAACCCTATGAGATAGACAAGATAAGGATTATTAACTTAATTTTACAAGTTAGATGTTAGATGATACCTGTGGTCACAGAGAAACCAAGTACCAGAGAAAGAATTCTAATCCAATTCTCCTCTGGAACTATTCTGACAACATAAGATTTGCTCAGAGATAAGGTGTTAAAAAATGAAAGCACAATATTATTGAACAAGCTGGTGAAGCCAAATATGACCAACCAATTTAAAAGAAGGACAGTCTGGAATCATAAAATGAGTATTTTCAGAGAAATGCAGTCATTACTTTTCAAACATATATCTTAATTCAGTTGAAGCTAGCAAAGACTTAACTAATAGCTATCACTCCTTTAAAAAGTGTTTGAAATCAGAGAAAAATATTATTTGTAATTAGCAAATCAACTAGCTTTATGGATGATTTTAAAGTACAAGAGTTAACCTTTACCTTTTTACCTTAAGTAGGTTAAGCATTCCCCTTACACATTGCACTTAAAATGTTAATTCTCTTAACTGAATGGATAACAAATAACAAGGCAATTGAAATAGACTAGCCTATTTCAGAAACATCACACATTGTGATTTATCACATCAATTTCTTTTTTAATTTTATTTTATTTCTCAACTAGCAAACATTTAATTTTTTTTAACCTTTTACTCTCTCAATTTAAAAGAGAAACAAATGTTTTGTTGCAAATATGCCTAATCAAGCAAAACCAATGTTGGCCATGTTGTCCATGTCCAAAAATCCATTCTGAATTGTGAATCTATTACCTCTCTGTCAGGAGATGGATAACATTCTTTTTCATTAGTCTTCTGGAGCTGTGGTTGGTCATGTACCTATCAGAGTTCTTAAGATTTTCAATAATTTTTTTTCTCTTTACAGTGTTATTTTTATTATGTAAATTGTTATCTTAGTTCAGTTCAATTCATTTTATATCAGTTCCTACAAGTCTTCCTAAGTTTTCCTAAAACCATCTCTTCATTTCTTATGGCAAAATAGTATTCCATCTATTCTCGTACCAAAATTTGCTCAGTTGTCAGTTCTTTGTCACCACAAAAAGAGCTGCTATAATTTTTTTTATACATGTGGGTCCTTTTCCTCTTCCTCTGATCTCTTTGAAGTATGATCCTAGTAGAGGTATTGCCAAACCAAAGGATATGCATCATTTAGTGGCTTGGGGGACACAATTCCAAATTTAACACATCAAAATGAATGAAGTTTTTATAAATTGCTGGACATCAGCTGGCATGAGAGTAGGCCTAAATAATTAATCTATGAAAATCATGACATTACAACCTAAGAATAGATCATCTGACACTTATGTGCTATTATGTATTTCAAGTCTTTAAGGAGAAAAAAGAAATGTATTTTCCTGGTTAAAAATGCTTATATATTTTATATAAACATGGATATAAAATATTCATATATTTATATGTATACACACTTATATAACTCACTTATAACTCACACAGGGAAGGACTCACATGGTGGTCAGGAAAAGCAATACAAAGACACTCTCGGGGTCTGTCCTAAGAACTTTGGAATTGATTGTGTGACATGGGAGATACTGGCACAGGACTACCCAGCATAGTGTGCCCACATCAGAAAAGGTGCTATATCCTATGAGCAAAGCACAGTTGAAGCAGTTCAAAAGAAACACAAATATTCACATGGATGATTCAGTCCCAACCTGTGGTAGAACATTCCAAGCTTGTATTGGTCTGATCAGTCAGTTGGATTTGCTGTAACTTAACATAGTGATGTCATTTTGGTCCTCTTTGAGAATGAAGGACAACAACCAACCAACCAACCAACCAACATATTTATATGGGAGAAGGAAATGGAAAACCATTCAGTATCTTTGCTGAGAAAACCCTATGGATGGTATTGGAATACTATGGTTCATGGAGTCATGAGGAATTGGACATGACTGAACAACCAAAACACCACCATAACAACATATACTTATTCAAAGTGTATATATTTAGAGAAAGATGTTTATATACTTCATACACTCATATATAATGATGTTTCTACCTCTTACAATTTTGGAGTAGGAGGCAATCTTGTGATTTTATTGGTATGGAGAAATCATACCAATAAATCTGTGTGTGTGTGTGTGTGTGTGTGTGTGTGTGTGTGTAGAAGATAGATGGATGGGTGGATAGATAGACAAAGAGATAGATCAATAGGCTTAGAAGATTAAAAATAGATAGTAGACAGATACATGCATAAATACATTTTTGTTGTTTTTAGTCATGTCCATCTTTCTTTCTGACCCCATTTGGAGTTTTCTTGGCAAAGATATTGGAGTGGTTTGCCATTTCCTTCTCTAGCTCATTTTACAGATGAAACTGAGGCCGAGTTAAATGACTTGCCCAGGGTCACACAGCTAGTAAGTGTCGGAGGCCAGATTTGAATTCAGGAAGATAAGTCTTCCTTGATTCTGGGCCTGGCACTCTATCCACTGTGATATCTATACATATGTAGATGTATAGAGGCATAGACTGATCGATCTGTTAAGAAGGACCTGTGATTTCATTGGTGTAGGGAATTCCAATTACTATTCAGTAATTTAGAACCTTAGAGAGTTGTCTAGAGCATTGAGGAGTTAAATGATTTGGCCAGGGTAACACAGCCCTTCTGTGTCAGGGTGAGACTTGAACCCAAGTCCCCCTGACTCCCCTCTCTGTACACTCCACAAAACTGCCTTTTAGCAGTGACATAACAAGAAATAGATTCCCAAAGCTTCTCACTTTCTAACAAGAGAATCAATAATTATACAAAGCCAACCCATACAACAATAACACATAATAATACAAAGCCAACACAACCCTACATCACTTTAAGGTTGGTGAAGCTCTTTACACATATCACCTCATCTACAAAATTAGACAAAACCGAGACTTTTTATAGGCTAATATCTAGAATAATTTTTCCCCCTGGTTTTTCTTTCAAAATGATAATTACGAGTATATTTTTCACGTGCTATCTTGATAAACATCATAGATTTGAGTGTCAGACTACAAATTTTATCCCCCACTTCTGGCTCGTCGAATGCTATAAATCAGCTGAAAACAAAACAAAATCAACATTACACCGATCTCTTTTCAAAGGCTAAAGTGTGGATCCGTGAAAGCAGAAACCTGGTGATGAAAATTCCAGGCACAACATTCTGACAGCTGAGTAACATCAAGAATGATGTCCTGTTGTGACCAGATATTAAAAGTTTAATCCTTCACTGTGAATTTCCATGGATGCAGGCAACAAAATGAGACATTCTCTAGTCCAAGGTTTTGATTGCCTTTCCCCTGGGAAAGCATTCTTCCTTGGTGAAGTATTCTTTATGTTGGCACAAGCCAAGGCACCCACGATTTTCCTATGAATTTGGGAATCAATCTCTCTTTAGAAGGGATTCAAATAGCGAAAAAGATTTTTTTCTCTCTGTTTTCCTTGTACCTACTTTCACTTCTACTTATAAGGAGAGGGGAGAGATGGAGCAGGGGAATGAATTCCTGATCAAACTGAAAAATTCCTTAATCAACCTGATAAAATTATAGGGCATAGGCTATTGATAATCCCTGATCAAATTGAAGAGAACTCCAATGAAAATGTGACTCAGGGACCTCTTTGTGATTGGCTGATTGGAGAATCAACCATTGCACCTCATATCTTATAAAAGAAACTGATTCCACTCTCTGGAGCTCTCAGCTCTTGAGGACTCACTCTTCTCCTTTTCCCTAGCCTCTTTTTTCAAAGTATTACAAAAATGGTAAGGGATTTCTCTCCCCTCTCCCCAACAGAAGCAGCAGTGAGAGCAGCAGCAAAAGACCACAGTAGGGGGAGGCATGTGCTCACACTTACTCTGAAAGGGGAGTTCAAGGACATATTCCTCACACCAGCCAGGCAACTAGATAATACAGTGGATAGAGAGAGAGTACTGGGCTTGGAGTCAGGAAGATCTGAGTTCAAATGTGACCTCAAACACATACTGGCTGTACGACTCTGGCCAAGTCACTTAACCTTATGTCTGCCTCCATTCTCTCATCTGTAAAATGTGGCTTTTACCTACCTATCTCCCTGGGTTACTATAAAGAGCTGCTTAGCACAATGACTGGCACATTACTGGTACTTAATAAATACCTATTTCTTTTTGTCCTCCCCTTCCATCCTTCTGTGTAGAGGAGAAAGGTATTTGAATTCCACAGATGACATGATCTCAGAATCTGTCCTTCCAGCAGAAAAGGAAGAGTTCCTGGGTAGCACCAATTTTGACAGCTGCCTCATGAGTAACTATAAGTTTAAAAAACCCTAAAAGAACCTGAGACTGTTGCAGCCCCAAACCTGTGTGATCTCCAGCTGCCTGCCTTCTCCTGCTCCTTCACAAATTCATGTCTTCCATGGGCACTAAATAAACTTGTTTTCATCTGGATAAAAATGGAAATTAGTTTTTAACCCACTGCTTTTTAGAATAGGTAATGCTCACTTCTTCTACTCAGGCAGGTCACACATCAGAGTCAGGATCCTCCTTAGATTCCAGGCTTGCGGCAGTGGGTTTTTTTTTTATATATTGTGATTTGTTTAGTAACTTTAAAATTAAAATATAGTCTAAAATAAAGTTTGGCCTTGTCTGTAAAAAAGAAAAAGTCCCTGAGTTTAAGATTTCCTGATAGCTGCTTCTTGAAAAAGTAAGACAGTGTATACGATTTATGGGTCCTATTTGGAGGGTAAAGCCAGTGTGTTATTTGAAGAGTAGGAACTTGACAAAAGTTTGCTTGCTCAACAAGATGTAAAGCCTATTAGTTTTGGGGTGGAACCTCACCAAGAGGTAGTTTTCTGAAATGCAGAGAGATGCTGTAGGACATTGTATGAATGAGGGATGGACTTAGGGGAATGATGTAGACTTTCCCTGACTGCAATGGCAAAATCACCTTCCTTCTGTAGGAAAGCAGAGGGACTATTTGAATGACGTACATATCTATATTTGTTGAAGTGCTCCTGTAAGTCCTTAGCTCGTGTGCATTGACTGCAGAATGCAGGGGGATAAAAAGGTATCCATATTGTATGTTCAGTGCCTATGTGGGATTTGGGGGGATCCTGCCACTCAGAGAGACTTTCCTAGATTAATCTGGGTGAGGGCTAAGAGCCAAAAGTCAGTCAATAAGCATCCATTTATTGCTTGCTATTACCAGTCTCCACACTCTGTATGCTAAGGTCCAGGGATACCAAGAAAAGTAAAAAAAAAAAAGACAGTTCCTGCCCTTAAGGAGTTTACATTCTAATAGGAAAAACAATACATAAAAAGAATGCTAAATTGAGGGGTGTGGTGGCATAATGTGAAGAAGCAGAGGTGGCTGATTTGAGTCTTTTCACCAAAAAAACTCACCTGTGAGAGGAGAAAGAGGAGGTAACTGAAACATTGCTGCCTCAAAATAATAATTGCAAGCATTAAAGTTTGCAAAGTACTGCACAAATATCTTATTTGACCCTCACAACAACCTTGTGAGGTAGCTACCATTATCTCCATTTTACAGATGAAGACATTCAGGTAGGCAAAAGTTAAGTGACTTGCCCTGGGTTGCACAACCAGATAGTGTCTGAGTCTGGATTTGAACTCAGGTCTTCTTGATTCTAAGTTCACCAGTCTACACCATTGCACCATCCAGCTGTCTCAAAATAGAAATCGGTCCCCTTTTGGACCAAGCCCCCAGGGTGGGTCCTAGTCTTTGTGAGTCTAGAGTCCTCAGGCCATAGGTTAGATAGCCTTTGTAAGAGAATTTCAATTTGTAGCTTGATATGCTTTTGTGGTCACAGTATATTCATCATCCCAACATGGCACAATTTTCCAGGTCTTATTGTTTAACAGTATGATTTACATGTCACATACATGTTTCTTATCCTGACTTGGGTCTTGGCAAAGAAATAAAGAGCAAATCCAATCTAACCAATAAGCAAGCATTTATTAAACACCTACTGCTTGAAAGGTACTGTATGCGATGTTCGATAGACAAAGAAATAAAGATCCAATGCAGTCTAACCAGGAAGCTTTTAATAAGCACCTACTGTATGTGAAGAGATTGAGAGGAGGAAGAACATTCAAGAAACATGGGGGCAGCTAGGTGGTGCAGTGAATAGAACACCAGCCCTGGAGTCAAGAGGACCTGAGTTCAAATCTGGCCTCAGACACTTAACACTAAATATGTGACCTTGTGCAAGTCACTTAACCCCAATTGCTCTGCCTTTCCCCATCCTAAAAAAGAAAAGACAAAAAAAAGCAAACAAACAACAAACAACAAGAAAAAGAAACAACTAAGGTATTATAATGAGGGAAAACCAGGTGAGGGCAAGGATCTTTTTTTGGTTTTGTCTTTGTCTTTCCAATGCTTGGCGCACAGCTCCTGGCATGTATATTTATATCTAGGAACTCATCATTTTAGGAGTTCCTTCCAATAATAAAGCACATAACCCATTCGTGGCTGCCCATCTTATGCTATACTCACCCCCCTTCCAAAGGTTCACAACCAGAGATCCCCCTACCTTCCTCACTTTCTGTCAACATAGCATGGATGCCACTGGGGTTGGCTGTCCACCTGTCATCCCTCCCTCTTGCCACATTGATCAATCAGTCAACAAATTAAGTATCTACTATGTGTGAGGCACTGTGCTAAGCCGGTCATCTCTTTCTGCCATACTACATGTTTCTCCATTACCTTCTTTACTCTAGTTCTTCTTTGAAGTCTCTCACTGGCTTTATATTGCAGCCTGATCCCACCCACCATATACTTCTCCATTGTCCTCTGGGTTGTACTTATCTTTAGTTCTTTGGAGACAGTGGTGCTATATGTCTCACTGTCATATAGCTGCCTGGCACATAGTAGGTATTTAATAAATCCCTGTTGAATCATTGAATCATTTCCCACTGGGATAAGACCAAAACAGCTTTCTTCATTTTATGAGATGTCACTTGTTTCATTGTTCAGATAGATCTTCTCTTGCTATGGAATGATATAATGTGTTATATGATGTAATAATACAGTTAAATAGATTATAATCATATATTTATGAACAAAAAAATATTTGAACAGTTCAACAGATTTGGGTTTCTTTGTATTTCAAGAAATGACCATGGAGAGGAAAGCAGAGACATCCCTGGTCCTGAACTTTCCTAACTAGAAACCAGAGTGGCCTTCTGGGTCACAGCCCCTTGGGTATTATGTCCTCCCAGAGAAGGTAAAGTGCAAAAACATTGATTTTTGGCAGAGCACCGGTCTCAGCCGTGTCTTTTGCCCAAGAGGGTAGCAGACATCACAGGGCTTCAAGTTTTAAAGCCAGGATTTTGTTGATAGGAGAAGAGGAGAGGAGGGGAAGGGAGGAGCAGAAATAAGATTAAAATTGAAAGGAAGGAAGATTATTACTGAGGAATAATGGGGAGCATTGGAAAGATAAGTGTAGGAGAAAAGATCGAGGCAGGGGCAGGTGTTCCCTACACATTAAGATCTCAGGAACCAGAGATCTACGAGGTATTGTGTCTGTCTCACCCAAAAGTTTATTAGAGCAACACAAAGTGACAGATGGCAAACTAAATCTTTCTTGGACACCAATGAGAGATGGGAAATGGAACCAAAAGGCTGTGCACGTGAATGCACACACATGTACACACACACATGCACACACACACACACCTATGCACAAAAACCCATCTAATAGCAAAGTGGGTACCTACCCACTGTTTAGGGAGTGGCTAAACACACTATATTTTACAAATGTAATGAAATAGTATTGCACCACAAGAAATGATAGGAAAAATTCAGAGAAACATGAGAGGACTTGTACAAATGATTGCCCGCAAAGTGAAAGTCTGAAGCAATCCAGATGCCCACAATGACTACAGGGCTGTAAAACCAAACAACAGTAAATGGCAGCCAAACTCAAGGCATCCCAGTGATCAATCTCAGCCTCAGGGTACAGATGATGAATCATGCTTCCCTCCTTTCAATAAAGACATGGAGGATGATGAGAATAGAATGGTACATAATGCTGCCTAACTCGGTCTTTTCCCTCCATGTTTTTAAAATATGTTTGTTGTTGTTATTGTCAATGGGAAAGATTCTAAAATCAAAATGCTGTGGTGCAGAAAGTTCTGGCCTTGGAATCAGAGTAACCTGGGCTCCAACCCTACCTCGCATACTATCTGTGGGACTTTAAGCAAGTTAATATGAGCTTCCGGGAACTCAGTTTCCTTATCTGTAAACTGAAGTATCTAGAAGCAGGTTTAATGTTAGAAGGAGAATTAGGGTTAGAAGCAGAGGTTAGAGTTAGAATCAGTGACCTCTCAGTTCCCTTCCAGTCTCAATATATGATCCTATGAGTCTGTGGGAGGGAGGGGGTATATAGTCATGTCCAACTCTTCCTGATTCCATAATGGGGTTTTCTCGGCAAAGATAATAATGGAATGGTTCGCCATTTCCTTCTCCAGTGGATTAAGCCAAATAGAGGGGTGTGAGGCTGAATTTGGACTCAGGTCTTCCTGACTCCAGGCCCTGTATTCTATCCACTAGGACACCTAACAGCCTCCATCCTGGAGAATTACTGTGGTGAAAATAACAAAAAGACATCAGTATGACTCTTTCCCAATAAGTATACCCAGAACTACCCCTCATGAGCCCCTGTCATGAAAGATCTCTTTTTCCAAAGAGACTTTGGTTGTGGTTGCTGAGTAACTTATGATGCCCCCTAAAACTAGCTCAGAAGATGGAATCAGGTGGGCTCAGCTGTAGCTTCTCTGAGTCTATGGTGATTTCATTGGGAAACTCACAAGTTTTGGGTGTGTGTGTGTGTGTGTATAACAAATTCAAGCCAACTTCACTCAGTTCTATCTATATTATCCTATTACTAAATAGAGAGATTCCCCCACTCTGCAATACATTGTTCTCTTTCTCTTGATATATTGTATAATTCCAAGACTTCAATACTTTCTTATAGGTCTTTCCAGTAACATTTATATGTAACAAGTGTAGATTTATCTATTGACAGGAAAAAAAAAATTTATTGTAGTTACATTACCAGGAGTAGCATTTGTAGTTTTCAATTTTAGAACCACAGAAATATCCTTAAAACATTTTGTTACTGATATTTGGGTCAATATTTCCAAGACTTGTGATATTGTTGATGTGAGAATATCCTCCACTGAGGCAGATCACTGTAATTTATTGTATTAGACAACTGTCTGAGACTCAGAGAAACTATATGATCTGCTTGTGGTCTTATAGTAAGTGTCCAAGGTAGAATCTGAATGCTGGGCTGCTTGCCTCTAAGGCCAGCATTTAATAGGCTAATTATAGAGGTGTCAAACTTTCTACCCACAGCTCTAATCTCCCAAGAGCAGCCTGAATCAGATTAAAATGTAAAAAATAAATAGAAATACAATAGAACTTAGATAATGTTAGTCTGTGATTTTCTAATCAATATACAGCCCATAGGGATCCTTATGTGCTATTTAGCAGTTCTGTCTCTTTTCGTGACAGCCCTGCACATCTCTTACTGATAATTCCTTATTAAATCTTCACATTTTAGCACACTGTGAATGAGAAGCAATATGGTATAGTTGATCCTTCTTTCCTAAAATGGGGAATGGTTAAGAGTAAAGATATCTACTCTATCATTATTTCCTAGATAAGCTTAATCCATGAAAAGGAGCTATTGTGCAGAAAGCCCTTCAGAAAACAAGCACATTTCTTTCACCAAGGAGAGAGACTTTACAGACCAAAGCACAGGTTAGAGTACAAGATCATTTGCAAAATATTATGGAGATTGAGGATGAAAGACAAGGGGCATTTTAAAATAGTGAAAAAGAATTTGGAAGAAGACAAGGCTGCAGAGAGTTTGATATGAGATTTAGATAAGCCAGATCATCATTTGTAGATAAAACTGGAATGAGAATAACATATAAGTGTAAAGGGGCACAGCTCATCTATTACTGTGATCTCTTTCCAATGTCAACAATAGTGTTAACATCACATTTGGACTCCTCCACTGGGGTACCCAATGCACAATGTTGAAAAGTGGCAAGGACACATAAAAAGGCAAATTCATGAAGCTAATGCTGGCTGGATCTGCCTAAGAACATATAGAAATTATATTTATACTTGATGGAGAGAATACATTTTTAAGGAGGTCAGTTTTCAAAAGAACTTTGAGGGGAAATACTGAAATAAATGGGGGGGAACCCCTTATGCCCTTGTGCCACCTGACTTATCTGATGGATGTCTCTTATTCTCTCAAGCACTCCCCATCTCTTCCAGCCATGCCCTGCTTAGTGATGTTCTCCATGACTCTTCTTGTGGGTAGGGTTAGGAGACTTACCCATAGCAATAAAGTCATTGCTTGTTCATCATACTTGAAGAGGAGCAATGATATCAAAATGTTGGGGTCAAGGTACAGAGGACAAATTTGAACATTTGGGATGGAGATGTCTTTAGATTTGCACATCTCACATTTCTTTGTGCTACTGAAATTCTGCTTTGCTCATTTGCACACAGCACCTTGTTTGTAAGGAAGGCACACTGTGCTGGGCAGTCCTATGCCAGCATCTCCCATGTCTCACACTCAATACTAAAGTCCTTCAGAGAGACCTTGAGAGTGTCCTTGTACTGATTTACTGAAATCTATGTAAGGAGTTGTCCATAAAATAGTTTTGGGGTTTTTTTTAGGTAAATGTGGGTGTGTTTGGCATTCAGCCTATGTGGCCGGCCCATCAGAATTGTGCTCTCTATCTTCCTAAGACAATTCAAGTGGAAATGATGTAATTCCCTAGCCTAGACTATCTAGGTTGAAGTCACATCCACCGAAGAACCAAAGAGAACCAAAGAACCAAATGCCTGTCTATCTCTAGAAACGGGAAGGAGCTTGATGGCGTAGTTGAAAGAAGCGCAGATTTGGAGCTAGAATGCCTGGGTTAAGCCCTAGATTTGCCACTTAAAAGCTATGTGACTATGAAGAAATCATTCATCCTCCCTAGACTTCAGCTCTCTCATCTATAAATGAGGCAGTTCAAATAGGCCCAATTCTCTCTGATTTGACAAATACTTGTCTTGTTACTACTGTGTTGGCACTGGGAATACAAAGACAGAAATCAAACTATCTCTGTCCTCAAGGATTTTGTACACTTCTACTGGATGTCTGAATTTCCTATCAGTCGCACTACTCTCTGTTTTCAAATACACTTTGGGACAGCTCTAATGGTTAGGAAATTTTTATATATAATGGATAAAATACTGGAGTTGGAAAGAGAAAGACCTGAGTTCAAATCTTGCCCCCAGATACTGCATGCCTCTGAGCAAATAAATTCCTTAGCCTGTACATGCTTCAGTTTCCTCATCTATAAATCAGGGATGATAATAATAGCACCCAACTAAGGGGTTTTATGAGAATCAACTGAGATAATATGTGTAGAGTGCTTTGCAAATCTTAAAGTATTATTTAAACATGATGATTATTATTGTTAAATTTCTACCTTTACAGCTCCTCCTCATTGCCCCTAGTTCTTCCCTTTGGGACCAAGTAGAACAAAGTCAATTTCTTTTCTTTGACATCCTTTTAAATGCTTGATGATAGCAAGACTGCCAACCTCAAGACATACATATTCATTCATCTATATGAATAGTTTGGACAGTTACTTCAAATAGGCAATAGTCTAGACCAGGGGTGGGGAATCTGTGGCCTTGGTTCCCCACCCTGGTGTAGACTCTTAATTGAGGAGAAGGCTTTTGGGCTGGATGGCATTTGGGAAATTCCTCACTGCCATAAAAGTCTATTTCTATTCAATTAAACCAAGAAAATTTTTATTAAGCAGGAAGTACATATAGCTAGGGAACAGGCCCCTGAGTCGGAAAGAGTTGAATTCAATGTCTCAGTGACCTTGAGTCACCCAAAGTCGAGTCCAAGTTAGAATCTCACCTTCTCCAAGAAGTCTTTCCCAGTCCCTCATAAGGC
Organism: Pseudochirops corinnae; assembly: GCA_028646515.1. Taxonomy (NCBI): domain Eukaryota; kingdom Metazoa; phylum Chordata; class Mammalia; order Diprotodontia; family Pseudocheiridae; genus Pseudochirops; species Pseudochirops corinnae. The sequence continues at coordinate 24,816,237 of CM053590.1, read as the reverse complement.
TGGTGCCTTCTCTGTTGATTAACTCCAGCTTTGCTTGGTGCTATATAGTTGTTTGCACACTGTCTCCCCAATTTAATGAGTTTCTCAAGAGCAGGGACTGTCTTTTAAATTTATTTGTGGTCTTCAGTGCTTAGCACATAGTAGGCACTTTTATATATTTATTAACTGACTGACTGAGTGACCTCTTAGTGCCCCAGGCAATCCTATAAGATAATAAGGTGCCTATCCGTATTGGGAATTTCCTGTGCTGATTTCCCTATAACTAGTCCAGGTCATAGGACCAGTCTAAAAATTAAAATTAAAATGTAAAAGACCATGAACATAAAAGATTAAAAAAACAAACAAATCCAACTTGCTGCTGACTTCCATGAATGGACATTCAAGTGGAGATATGACATTTAAAAGCTAAATGAATCTAAGATCATTTAGGGAGAGAAAGAGCATGAATGCTCTCTTGCTGGCAATGTTATATAATTATAAATCATGGCACACCACGATGAACTTTTTAGAATAGAAACTACAAATACCCCAGAGGGCCATGGAAAGACACATGAGGGTGTCAACAGATGGAAGCATGTTATTAAAGTCTGCTGACAGCTCTATCCAGTTCTTCTATCGTTTGTAATTTGACATCATTTTAGAGGTAAAGAGCTGTATCCAAGCACCTTGGCTTTTTTGGTGGATATGTGATTTCACTAATGTGGGTACATCTGCCATCCATACCCATGAAAAGTGGCATTAAGAATATCATTAAAGAGGGCACACCTGGAAAAGACAGTAGGTTGAAAGAAGGAGAGTTCATTGGCAGATAAACAGCGAGGTGGCACAGTGGATAGGGTGCTGGGCCTGGAGTCAAGAAGACCTGAGTTCAAATCCATCCTCAGACACTTAATAGCTGTGTGACCCTGGGTAAGATCAGTTTCCTCAGCTGGAAATGGGGAAAATGGGGATAATGATCGCACATACCTCCCAAGTTTGTTAAGATCAAATGAGATAATTTTTCAAAAGCACTTAATAACTGGCACATAGTAGGCACTTAAAAAATACTTCTCCTTCCCTTCACCCAGAAGTAGTATGGTAGTACTCCCAACAGAACTAGAGGAAGACCTTCAGTGTGTTAGATGGATACTGTATAGAAAATATACAGAAAAACATGAATAAGAATTGGACAAGAAATGGATGAGCTGTAATCTGTATCTGTGGAGGGAATATACACTTCAGTGAAGTCACAGAACAACCAAAGCACCAAAGGATGATAACTTTGTGTCTAAAGCAGCAACTACAAATTGGGAGCTGAACCTAGTTCACACAGAACTCTAGCTGACTTTAGGGTGAAAAACACAGCAGGTAATAGAAAGTATTTGTTTTTCAAAGAGATGGCAATGAATTAACTCACATAAACTTTACAAGTCTCATAAATGTTCCCAAGATGTTGGTGAAATCTTAGATGAAGGTACGCAGAATGGTCCAGAAACCAGCAATAAATCTTTCACTACATTTGTCTTAGGTGAACTACAAGATTTTTCATTTTGGCTATCAATCTAGGCATTTCATTACTAGGCAATTACAACATTTGCATTGAAAAAAAATTTTTTTAAGTGAATTGGTAGTGGTAGTTGTCCTTGTATAACAACATCATATGTGATGGAAATGACCACTGAAGTGGAGCAATCCAAAAGATAAGATGTTCATCGGGAGGGCTAAGGTGGACTTTTCACATCAAAGAATGTGTAGGTTACATGACACAGGGGATAGACAGCTTCATTTGGAGTTAGAAAGACCTGGATTCAAATTCCCTGTCAAATAGTTACTAGCTATGTGACCCTGGACAAGTTGATTAACTCCTCTTAGTCTCAGTTTGTGTCTCTGTAAAATGGGCATGAATAGCGCCCAAATCACAGGGTTGTTGTGATGATCAAATGAGATAACATATGAAAAACATGTTACAAACTTTAATGTGCCATAGAAACATTAGCTAGTAATAGTAGTGGTATTTGACTGGGAAAACAAAACAAAACAAAACTATGCCTTGAGGTTTTGGGGGGGAGAGGTGTAGGAATACTAAACCTTTAAGGATTGTAGCTTTCTTACCACAGTACATCCTTCCTTAGCTCCTGCAAATGATTAAAAAAGATTCAAACTTGACTGGATTGGCTAAAAAAAAAAAGTTACCATTGCTTATGATGAGAAATGCCTCAGTACTGATGTTGGAGGAGGGAGGGAAAGGAAGGAAGAGGAGGAGGAGGAAGAGGAGGAGGAGGAGGAGAGACAGAGAGAGACAGAGAGAGAGAGACAGGGAGAGAGACAGAGACAGAGAGACAGAAAGAGAGACAGAGAGAGAGGTGCCTGTGGTGTTTGAGGTTATGATGACATAATTCTCCACACTATTAGTTGTTCTAGGGTATATAGGGTCAAGGTTGCTCTGAGAGCCTCTGTGCAGAGAAGTAAATGTCCAGGTTTCCAACATCAGGACTGGGGCATATTCCATTATAATTGATGGTCACTCATTGTTTTACTACAGCCAATATTACTGAATAAAAATCTTTTTTAAGCTTATGCAGGTGGCTAAGGAAGTTTGTACTGAGGTAAGATGGTATAGCTAAAATCTCTGAAGAATTAGTATACCTAGACTTCTCCCCAAAAGCCTCAAGTCATGGACTCTTTTTTTTTTTGAACAGTCAAGTAGCCTCTAATATTACAGTGGAACAAGTTGCTTGTGTGTGTGTCTGTGTGTGTGTGCCTGTGTGTGTGTGTGGTAGGGTGGAGTTCAGGGAAGTGAAAGAAGGGAACACAAGTTTATTAAGCAGCAGGCATTGTTCTAGTACCTTACAAATATTATCTCATTTGAGTGGTTGGGAAGGAAATGTAAAGAAGAGGTTGTGCTTTGCATAGATGTTAGTTTTATAATAGCAAAGTATGAAATATTATTCTGAAAAATCTACTATTGAAACTGATGAGCCACTGATCAATCTGTCATTGAGGATCTTAGTGCTTGGCAATAGGGTATGGTTTCAGAAGCAATAGAAAATAGTGGCCCAGTGTCTGACAAACCTGGAATATTAATTATTTCCAAGAAGAGTTTCCTATCCAAGAAGAAATTGTAGAAAAAGAAGTAATTTTGCTACAATTAGGTTTAGACCAGTAACTTCTACAATATGCCACTATAAGCTACAAATCTATATTTAACATGAATATGTAAGAGCAAATCATAAAAAGAGAAGAATATCATATTTATGACTAGAAAGAGAATTCTTACATAAAGTATAGGGGTGATAATTAAATATGAAAAGATATTATTTTGGTTAGCTATGATGTAAAAGCTTTTGTATGAATAAAATCATTCCAGATAGAACAAGAGAAACCATGAAATGGGACTAAACTTTCAATCTGGCAGCCAGGTGGTGCACTGGAGAGAGTGCTGGACCTGGAGTCTGGAAAATTTGAGTTCAAATCCAAATGTGTGATGCTGGGCAGGTCATTTGACATCTGTTTGAATCAGTTTCCTCAACTGGAAAAGGGAAATAATGATAGTACTTAGTTCCAGGGCTGTTGTGAGATTTGGATGAGATAATTTTCATAAAAGCTCTTAGCATCAAGCCTGGTACACATTAGGTACCTAATAAATGCTTGCACCCTTCCACTTTCCAAAATCAAATATGTCTGATAAAAGTCTGCTATCCAGTGGAAAGTGGACTGGCTCTAAAGTCAGCGGGACTGGGCCTGGTCTCAATCCCATCTCTGATTCTACCTGTGTTACTTTGGACAATTCACTTAAACTCCATGAACCTCAGTTTCCTCATCTATAAAATGAAGAAGTTTGGACTAGATGCCTTCTGAGATTCCTAGGAGCTCTGAAGCTATGATATACAGAGAATTAAACCCAACATTTAAGACCAAGAGCCATTCCCCCTAAACTAAGTAGTCAAAGGAGACGAACCCTTTTAAGAAGAAGAACGCAAATCTTCAACAACCCAATGAAACTATGCACCAAGTCACCAAACATGATAGAAACTCAAATGAAAACAACTCTGAGGTTATTTCATACTCAGAAAAGGAGCAAAGGTGGCCCCCAAAAGGTAGTCATCAATGTTAGTCTACGGGAAGACAAATATACTCATATACTGCTTGTGGAGCTAAAAACTGGTTCAACCCCTCTCGAAAGCAATTCAGAATTACGCCAGAAAAGCAGCCCAACGTGCTTATCTATTGGAACCAACGAGCTCCTCTTTCCCTACTGATCACATTTCCCGGAGAAGTCAATACAATGGTCCGATAGACAGCACAATTTTCCTAGCACTTTCTCTAGTGAGCAGCAAACAAACAAAAACCAATAAACAAAGTGGACGCCCACGGAATAGGGAATGACCCAACAAACTGCGCTATATGAAGAGAAGAGAATATTGTTTTGCAATAAAGAATGATAAACCAGAGAAATTTAGAGAAACAGGAAAGAGTGGATAGATCACTTGGCTGAAGGTCTAGGTTCAAAGTCCACCCTTGACCCTGAGCAAATCATTTGACCTTTCTGAACATCAGTTTCCCCCTAATCTGGACCGCAAGCACTGCCATTTGACCTCGTTGATACTAATCAAATCTTGCCATTTGCCTGGCCAATGAATTCTGTGTGTGTGTGTGTGTGTGTGTGTGTGTGTGTGCGCGCGCGCGCGCGTGCGCTTTTTGGAGGGGGGAAGGGCAGGGCAATTGGGGTTAAGTGACTTGCCCAAGGTCACACAGCTAGTGTTAAGTGTCTGAGGCTGGATTTGAACTCAGGTCCTCCTGACTCCAGGACAGGTGCTCTATTCACTGTGCCACCTAGCCAACCCTGGCCAGTGAATTCTTAAAACTTCTAGGTCCCTCGGTATGCTTTATACCTGAACTTTCTCTTATGTGTTGTCTCCCACCAATTAGAGTGTGAGCTTCTTGAGAGAAGAAATTCTCCCTTTTTCTACTTGCATTCTAGTACTTAGTGTGTAGTAAGTAGAAACACTTCTCCATTCATTCATTCATTCATTCATTCATTCATTCATTCTTCCTTCCTTCCTTCTGACCTTCCTTCCTTCTGTCCTTCCTTCCTTCCTTCCTTTCTTTCTTTCTTTCTTTCTTTCTTTCTTTCTTTCTTTCTTCCTTCCTTCCTTTCTTCTTCCTTCCTTCCTTCCTTCCTTCCTTTCTTTCTTTCTTTCTTTCTTTCTTTCTTTCTT